>BSBN01000449.1:4582500-5100527 GCA_027924645.1 Cunninghamia lanceolata | reverse complement strand
GCATTTATTATGACTTGTGAGTTCCATGCAACATTAATATATTTTTAGTTTATCAACATTTAGCGATTTTAGTGATTGAATTCTATGCGAGATAACTAATGCTCACTCATAGGAGAACTAAAATGATAAATCTTTAGTAATGCTCACTTGTGGGAGACTTAAATCATAAATAACATTCACTTAAGAAAAAGCTCCCATACAGCCTTGTATAATGCATCAATGTTCTTTCTTATTAATCATATGTGGTTGTTTAGCTACAGGTATTATGTAATATAGATTGTGTATGTTGCGGTATGTGTGGTTGATTATACATAAAGGCAAGTTTGGCTAATTCTATGGCATATACTGTGGCGATGGTTCTCGGTTGGTAAATGTGGATGGCAAAAATATTTTATGCAAAAGGATAGAGATTAATTTGTATGGAAAATTATCAAATTTAATAAAGCATACTGATGAGGCCATGGCCTTGTGAACTCTCTTGAAAATCTAACATTTTTCCCTGTTTAACCATGTCAGTTGAATTTATGCTTGAATAAGATATTATTAATTATTTTGAAGTATAAATAAATTGCATATTTTGGTTTAATATTTGTTGACCAATCAAATCAAAATGTTGATGATGTGTTGTACAAAAGATGTGTTTTTGGCTAAACAAGGTATTTTGGGTGAGCTATGAAGAAGTTAGCATTCAACTCAGAGACCTTCTGAGCTCTGAAGAAGGTGAGACAGTCTCACTAGCTCTAGGGAGGTCGAGCTCCAAATATGGTGGGATTAAAGACTCTAGGAACTTGCAGACTTTGGGGAGAGAGATCATGCTCATCCACATAATTCCAACCAATCACGCCTATTCCCTTACATGTAACGAATGACCAATTCAACCATCCTCCTATTTCTCAGCTTCCAACAATAACTTTTAGCGTGGTAGACTCCCTATTAGGAGTAGATGTTTTAAACACTACTTTCCAATTTTTATGTTTAAAACACTCTTGTATTAATTGTTAATAGACTTATGTAATTACTTTCAATTAAGGGATTTTAGTTAAACTAGGACAACAACCTGCATGCTTGGCATGATGTTGATCCATAGCATTAATCATAGGAATTAAATTAGCTCAAGTTATAAAGTTAGACAACAATGAGGATAGAGCATATCATGTGATGTTATGCCATTTCTTATTTCAGTTGGTGTGCATAGACTTTCTTTACAGACTTTGTTATCTTTCAGTCTGGACTTCGAAGAAATATATTGTTGGCAAGAGACACTGCTACACATGACAGGTGTTGTCATTGATGGCAACTAAGACTATTCCACACATCTGCATAACATAACTTGTTCATATCGAAAGTCAGAACAAGAATTTATCTAAGTCTGGGTAGCCAGAAACAGAGCATGTGATAGGGTCTGGTATCTTGGTCTGGATCTCTCCGGTGGTAAATCATAGTGTGTTGCAGATATGAGGGAGTCATAAGGATTGTCAAGACAATCAAAATCTAGAATTTTAGCCCCTGGTGATGAAGGATTCAAAAGTTATTAGCATCTGAGTATCAGGTTCTAGTTTGTCAGTGCAGACAAAAGAAGAACAAGCTAACTTTGTAATCGATCTTGGTTCTAGATATATGAAAGTTACTGGTTGGGCAATTTGTGATGATCAGCGATAGTGGCCGACATGATTGATGATTTTTGAATACAAGTTTTTGGTCTGCGTTACAAGTTGTGCATGGATTTGGCTGACAGAGCATAGTCTTCAATAAAAGTTCTAAGTGTTCTTGAAGCTAACTGAAAAATTATTGAAAATCATGATGTAGATATATATAGCCAATGCATTCAAGTGATTGGTGCGTGGTAGTAGTACAAATATGGAATAAGTAGAAAAAGGGCAGATAAGAAGTGCGAAGGAGAAGAGATCTAAGGTCTGGATTATGGCAGAATAGTAAACATGACAGAGTAAAGATGAAGTGTGTAACATTAGTATTTTGTGCTTAACCGGAACTAAATTCTTGCATTGGCAGATGCTATTCATCAACATCAAAAATCTTGGTGTCAAATGTGTTAATTGTGTTTCTGCTCATGTGTTATTATTTCATGCTTTAATGTTTACATCATTAATCTATTTGCAAGTTGTGTAAGAAGACTAAAACTAAGAAAAAGGTTAAATTTGAGGGACAATTGATTCAACCCCCCTCTCAATTGTCTAGCCTAATTCCAACAATTGGTATCAAAGCTAAGTTCCTTGAAAGAAGCCTAACAGCTTGAGGAAGATCTGGGAAGGAGTTTCAATGGGTTCACTCAAAGAACAACTTCAAATGGCTTTAGAAGATCTTGATCAATCCAAAGCAGAGGTAGAAGACCTGAAAGCAAACCTTAAAGATGTTGATGATTGCATTGAGATGTTAAAAGATAAACTAAAGAAATCTATGACAAAGAAGAAGGAGCTACTTCTCCAGCTAGCTAATTTTACTGAAGAAAATGGCATGAATGAGGCTTTGGAAGAAAAAACAAAGGAATGTGAAAAGCTGACAAAAGAAGTTTCTATTCTAAAACATGAAATGGAATCTGGGGTGATGAGACTAACCAAAGAAATTGAACAAAGGAAGAAAACTGAAGAAGACCTTAATCAAACTCTAAACAAAAGAACTAAAGAATGTTGCATATTGGACGGAATAGCTGGCCATCTAGAGTCTGATCTATAAGAAAGCAGAGACAATGAGAGAGAACTTGAAAAGCAAATTGTCATCCTTAGACATGACCTAGAAGTTGCAAATGAATACAAGGAGAAGTTCAAGATAAGCTCAGGTAAACTTGAAGCACTGCTTGAAAGTCAAAAGAAGGTTGATGACAAGCATGGTCTTGGGTATGAGAAAGGTGAAAGCTCCAGATTTGGACAAAGAAATTTTCAACCAAGGAATGGAAGAAACAAACCTAGAAGACCTCTGGTAAGATAGCCTAATGCTCAAAGGTATCTATCTTTCAATGGAAATTATTTCAAGTGCAATAAATTTGGTCATAAAGCTACTCAATGCAGAAGTAGAGTGAATCAAAGAAGTTCATCCTTATCCAGTCAATGCTTCAATTGTAAGAGGTATGGTCATAGATCCAATGAATGTAGAAGTATGATAATGAATAATCCTAACAATAAAGGAAATGGCAATTCTTTTAATGGCTACTGCTTTGCATGCAATGGATTTGGACACATGGCAAATCAGTGCTGATCAAGAGTAAATCAAGTAAATAAGCAAAGAAATGTTGTATGCTTTAATTGCAATAGATCTGGTCATATTGCAAGATTATGCAAAAACAGGAACAATAATGAAAAAGGTCCGATAAACAGAGATCAGAAACAAGACAAAGGAAAGGGAAAAGTGGATGCGGATGAGATTCAGAGTGAAATGAACAAAATTTGGGTGAATAAAGGTGTAATGAACAGTGGTGATGGGTCCACACCAGAATTTGGTGTTGATAAGTCCTCTGGGAATTGAATTAGGAGCTTTGGCTCAGGGGGAGCTACATTGAAAATCAAATTCCCCAAGCCAGTAAGTTGATGCCTGAATCTGGCACGATGAGAACAAGATAATTTGAAGTAATGCAGATCATTTGAAGAAAATTTTGGAAGAAAACAAGTGGTTTTGTCAATTTGTGGAGTAAATCATGAGAAATTGCTCAAGAAATAGAGTAATTGAATATGTTAGGACAAAGCATTTATTACAAAGACAAATTAAGTTTTGCGGAGCATAAAAAGGTCATTCATTCTTCATTTGAATCACTTTGCACTAGAAGAAAGCCATAAGGAAAGAGGTGAACGAGTTCTGAACTGAGAATTTTCAAGAGTTGAAGCGCGAAGAGGATTTCCAAGCAAAACCCTAACCTACAGAACAAGGTACTTTCATTTTCTATGAAATCTCTTGAAATTTTAATCTTTGCAAATGGATACACCTTTAGTTGTTGATATTATTGAAAGACCCCGTCTAAAATTTAAGAAGCATCCTCACAAGTCTGTCAAAGTTGAACCGTTCGGTGCATTTTCTGGTGTCCCATACAGAGTATTGCATGTTGAAGATATCAGGGCATACATCCATTGTATTGTAGATGAATTTGGAAATATGAGATTGTTGGAATTGTTTAAGAGCCATCTAAAGGATGATAACTATAAAATGAAACTAGAACTTAAAACCCTGGAAAGCAAACATTTCCTGCAAGTGATTGAATTTCTGACATTTGATGAAAGTGAATGGGTTCGATATGTTTTGAGTTGGATGCATGATGAATTCATATGGCTGTTAAAACCATTCAAGATTACCAAGGATGTTATCAAGATTGTGACTGGGTTAAATCCAACCAGTGGATTACCCATGTTGAAATCTGTAAAAAACCAAACTGTTACCGATGCAATCGGTGCAAAGTTTGACAAGAGGGCAATGACCATCAATGACATTATAGAACCGGATGTTAAGTTTGCTTCCATGGTGATTGGCTACGAGATTTATCACTCCAACGGGGAGAATTCTGTCTCCGGAACTGCCATATATGCATCATATCAAATGTTGAATAAGAATGCAGATTATTACCTATGTGAGCTGTTACAAAACTAATTGATTGAAAATTTGAGCAAAATAAAAAAGGATAAGAAAAAAACCTTCAAATATGGTTCCTTAGTTATATGTTTGTTCTTCTATTTTATGAACGAAGTGCTTGGAGTACAAGGTGTGCACTGGACAAATGACAGGCCAATTGCATGGCAAATAAGAGATCATCTACTCAGCATTAGAGACTCAAGTGCACAGAATACTGCAATCTGGGGTTACTTTAAAAATTTTCAGAATATGATGCATTCTAGGGAAATAATTCCCAAATCAATTGTTAAGAAATATAAGGATGAAATATGCTTTATGGTAGACACTGATCAGTGCCTAATGGAGGCTGTGGAACCCATAACTGTATGGATTATGCCTATGGGCTATTAGGTTGATGAGAAAATCTTGGACATGTATTAGGTTTGGAACGTACAAGGAGCTAAGTCTAAAATTGCATGTTGAGCTTAGGTAACCAGAGACCAGGAGAAAAGTTCAGAAGCAAGTTGGAATGTATGCTGAAAGCATTGGGATAACAAAGGAAGTTGTAAGGCAGAATAGGGAAAGAATAGAAAAAGCTGAGAAGGAGAAGCAGGATAAGAAATAAGGAAATACTCTAGTAGAATTCTCCTCAACTCTAAGGACTACTAGGAGCTCTGCTACTACCCCTATTTCCCCAAAATCTGCCAATCCTAAGAAACTGGAAGACACATCATCCGGTAAGGAGATGAAGAGAACTAAAGTAAAGGAAAAGAGATCACATGATAGTTTGGAAAAGGAGGATGAAGAAAAGACAGACTCAAATGATGGGCTTAAGGAGCTAAAAGCCACAAGTGCTAAAGTTGTTAAAGTATCTGAAGAGAAGTCTTTCGGAAGCAAGAAGACAAATAAGAGGTAGAGATTAGAGGCTGATGATAAGAAGCAAATTCCCTCTGTGAAAAGCATTGTCAAGACAATCACTGTTGATGGGAATTTAAAACCATTAACTAAATTCTATAACTTTTACAATGACATTGACAAGAGACTTTTGGAAGAAGCCACTATCAAGTACTTGAATGTATTCAATAGAGCTCTAGTAGAAATTCTGTTAGAAGTTCCAAAAGGCTTAAGAGACATCTTGGAAATAAGAAAAGAAGCTGCCAAGTCAAAAGATATGGAACTGAGGGAACATGTGTTTGTTGGCAAGAGACACTATATGGATTCATGATTGTTGTCATTGATGGCAACAAAGTTCATCCCACATCCGTAGGACATGGTGTGTCTCTATCGGAAGTCAGAGTGAAGAATGTTGTGGTCCAGCAAACAAGAACAGAGCATGTGGCAAGGTCCGGCAGACAGGTCCGGATCTCTCAGAGGAAGAATCTTGGTGAAGTGCGGTTTTGGGAAAGTCAAGAGGACTACCTTGAGTGTTATATTCCAAGGATTTAGCCTCTGGTGATAGATGAAGAAAAAGATATGAATACTTGAGTACCGGGTTCCTGAGTGACAATGTGAACAAAGGAAGAACTGACTGACAGAACATCAGATTATTTTCTAGATGTGTTACTGATAATGGAAAAGATTCTTAAGGCATAAATTATGTTTGGTCGACATGATTGATGACTTCTACAAGTATATGCTTGATCTGCATTACTTGGTGTGCAAGGATTCAGCCGACAGATCAGAGTTTATAAAAAGATTGACTATTCCGGGTGCCGACTAGAAAGGTGATGAAATCACTTGTGCGGATATATATACATGATGGATTTAGTTGTGAGAGGTGTTGTGGTTGTTAGTAATGTGCGAATAAAAGCAGAAGTGCAGAGCAGAAGCAGGAAGGAAGGTCCGGTATGTGAAAGGAAAGCAACATTATAGAAAAGGAAAGATGAAGTGTAGCAGATCAGTGTACTGAGCCTAACTGGAACTAAACTCCAGCATTTGTAGATGCTCCCAATCAGTTCAAGTATTGTATAACACTCTTTTTGTAGACAGTGAGTCTCTTGTAGGCAATGTGCCTCTTGTGAGCAGTGTGCTCGGGTAGTGAGCCCTAATTGGCAAGTGCCATTTTGTTTTTCTATTCTTCTAATAGAGAATACAATCTTGGGTTAATCACCCCATGGTTTTCTCCCTTAACAGGGTTTCCACGTCAAAAATATTGTGTCATGTGTACTTCCATTTTCATGGTTATGTTTGCTTGTTTGAATTAATGTTGCATTGATTAATAAGAAAGTTCGAAAAGAAGAATTAATTAGGATAACTGATTCACCCCCCCTCAGTTATCAACAATTGGTATCAAAGCCAAGTTCCTCCTAACAGAGTCTAACAGCTTGAGGAAGATCTGGGAATCCAAATGGATGCATATGGTTTAAGGGAGCAACTCAAGACTGCCCTTGAGGATCTGGAACAGTCAAACTCTGAAGTCAATGAATTAAAGGAAAGACTTAAACATGCTAATGATTTCATGAAAGAATTAAAAGACAAATTAAGTCTCTCTATGAAAAAGAGAAAGGAGCTGCTTCAGCAATTGGCAAGACAAGGTGAAGCTAATGATGCAAATGAAGAGCTGGCTGAGAAAACCAAGTTATGTGAAAAGTTATCAAAAGAAGTCATTATGGTAAGACATGAAATGGAATCAGGAGTTATGAAGTTTACCCAAGAGATTGAAGAGAAAAGAAAAACTGAAGATAATCTAAGACAATCTCTAAAGGAGAAATCAGAAGATTGCCACCAAATGGATAGAATTATCAGACATCTTGAATCTGATCTTGAAGATGCTAAAGAAAATGAAGAAAAACTTGAGGATCAAATTGTCTCTCTCAAAAGGGATCTTCAAATAGCAAATGAATATAAAGAGAAATTCAAAATAAGTTCTGCTCAACTTGAAGTTCTTCTTGGAAGTCAAAAGAGGGCAGATGACAAGTATGGTTTGGGATATGAGAAAGGAGAAAGCTCCGGATCTGGTCAGAATAATTTTGGATCAGAAAATCCAAGGAACAGGCCTAGAAGACCTCCGGCAAGACAGCCCAATGCTCAAAGATATCCATCCTTCAATGGATACTGCCACAGCTGTAATCACTTTGGTCACAAAGCTAATCAGTGTAGAAAGAGAATGAATCAGACTAATTCATCCTTCTCCGGACAGTGTTTTAACTGTAAAAGGCATGGTCACAAATCTCATGAATATAGAAATATGCAAATAAACAAATCATTCAATGGTAGATGCTTTGCGTGCAATAGAATAGGTCATATGGCTAATCAATGCAAATCAAGAGGATATCAATCAAATATGCAGAGAAATATTGTTTGCCAAACTTGCAATAGATCCGGTCATATTGCAAAATTCTGTAGAAGCAAGAATCAGGACAAAAGAGGTCCGGTATATCATAATCAGAATCAAGATAAGGGTAAACAAAAGGTGAATGCAGATGAAATTAAAAGTGAGATGAATAAGATTTGGGTGAAGAAAAGTACAGAGAATGTAGAGGTTGGATCCGCACCAGACTCTGGTGCTGATATTCCTTCTTAAAATTAAAAAGTGAGCTCTGGCTCAGAGGGAGACACAAAGAAAACCTTGTTCCCCCAGCCAGTCAATTGGTGCCGAAATTGGCACAAGAAGAGTTGCGGACTGAAAGATTCATAAGGGTAACATCCAAACCTACTATGGTTAAGATTTGAAAGATCCGCAAGATGTTAAAGATCGGGATTGATCCGGTTCTTCAAGTTATCTGAACAAGGCAAACCGAAATAACTTAGGTCGAGCATTTATTGCAACCTGACATTAGGGTTTGTGGAGCATTATAAGGGTTTTCACATTAATCACTTGTTCATTCTTTGTTCAAGAAGAAACGAAAAGTGGAGCTCTGCAACAAAATTTCTCAAGTTCATCGAAGATCATTTGCAGAAGTCATTACATCCAGAAATTGATCCGACCAACTTCGTGAAACCTAAAGGTGCAAAAGGTATTCTCCGTTTTCAATATCTCACTGCAAATCTGTTGAAAAATGGGTACTCCGAATATAGTAAAGATTTCTAATAGGCCCCGCCCTGAATTTAAGAAACATCCTTACAAATCATTGGAGGTAGATCCCTTAGGAGCATTCTCTAGTGTTCCACATGGTGTTTTGCACATAGAAGACATTAGGGTTTATATACATGCAGATATTGAAGAGTTTGGGGAATTCAAACTAAGAGATATCTATCACAAACAACTGATAGATGATGCCTTTGAGCTTAAACCAGAATATAAGGGTATCTAAGAGAAACATTTTGATCAATTCATTCATTTCCTCTGCTTTGAAGAAGATGAATGGGTCCGGTATGTATTGAGTAGGGTGCATGATAACTTCCTATGGCTGAACAGACCTTGCAAGATCACAAAGGAGGCAATTAGGGCAGTAACTAGTTTATACTCCTTTGGAGGGATACCTGTCCTCAAATCTGTCAAAAACAACATTGTAACTGAGGCCACCGGATCCAAATTTGATAAGAGGGCAATGACTATTGAAGATATTACTGACCCGGACATCAAGTTTGCATCTATGATAATAGGATACAAGATATATCACTCCAGTAGGGAGAATTCAACATCCAAAACTGCAATATATACTACCTATGAGATGCTGAGAAAAAATGCAGAATATGATCTCTTTGAACATCTTTTGAGCCAATTAATGGAAAACATACAAAAGATCAAAAAGGACAAGAAAAACTCTTTCAAATATGGTACACTAATACTATGTTTATTCTTCTACTTCATGAATGAGTTGCCTGGATCAAATGGATGGGTATGGCAGAATGACAAACCGGTAGCAGTTCAGATCAGAGACTATTTGCATGGGCTTGGGGATACTAAAGCAAGAAATACAGCCCTGTGGGGATATTTTAAGAACTTTTAGAGCATGATGCAAGCAAGAGAAAGAATTCCCCAGTCTCTTGTTGAGAAATACAAAGACACAGTATGCTTTATGGTAGAGACGGATCAGTGCCTAATGGAGGCAGTAGAACCAAGAACTGTGTGGATCATGCCCATGGGGTATGAAGTTGATGAACAAATTGTAGAGCTGCATGTTCAACACATGCTCATTCAACCAAAGGACCCAAAAGCAGAAAGATTTGGAACTTTTAAAGAACTAAGTGTGAAGATTCACACTGAGCTAAGGCAGCCAGAAATCAAAAGAAAGGTAAGAAAAGAAGTTGAGGAAGTTGCAAAAAGCTTTGGCATCTCAAAGGAGGCACTTGATGCCAACAGGGAAAAGAGGCAGAAGGCTGAGGAAGAGAAGAAAGAGGTAGAAAAGAGAAGCAAGGAAAGTGCTCCGGTAGAAACCTCAACTCGGACCAGATCATCAAAGAGATCTGCACCTGTCACAGCCACAAGTTCAAGAACATCAAAATCGGAAGTCCAAGCATCCGACAAAGGAGAGAAAAGATCAAAGACAAAAGCCACAAGGGCTTATGCAAGTCAAAGAGATGAAGAGGAAACTGAATCAGATGAGGGGATAAAGGAAATAAAGAAGAAAAAGAAGAAAACATCCGGTCAACCTTCTACTGGATAGAAGGAAGAAGAAAAGACAGAGGAATATGTTGAAAAACCCACTCTTCACATTGACGACATAATCAAATCAGTCACAGTGGATAGAAATCTTCAACAAATGGTTGAGTTCTATGATGATTATGGTGAAGCAGATCAGAAGATATTGCAAGATGCCATAGTCAGGCACCTAAATATCTACAACAAAGCATTTATTGAAATTATATCTCTGATCCCTAAAATCTTGGAGAAGGAACTAGAAACAATAAAGAACACTGCCCAAGCTAAAGACCTAGAAATCTGAGAACAAATAGCAATTCAGCTATATCCTTCAATCGACCCCAAGACAATGAATATGGTATTCAAAGATTGTAAGGATGAGTTCAGAAGCAAAGCAAGGATGAATCAACTTATGCTTGGTGAGACTAACAAGGTGGCTAAGGACACAGAAGAGATCCTCCGGAAGGCCTTCAAAAGATTTAATCTTCCTACTATAGAGGACTTGGGTACTGACCCCTCGACCACAAATGTTGCAGAAGAAACTACTGAGAAAATGATAGAAGAGGTGGGCCCTGAACAGACTAACATTTCTCCTCTGGTTTCCCCTACAGTCTCCGAATCTAAAGGAGAATAAAGTTTACAAGAGAAAGAAGCAGAGGTGAAGGAAAAAGAAGATGACAGTGCTAAGGTTGCAGAAGGAGAGAAGACTTCAATAGAGAAAACCACAACTGCTAGTGGTAAGAATGTAGAAGGAGAGAAAGCTCCACGAGACAGCTCTAAGAATGTAGAAATAAAGAAAAATTTGTCTCCGGCAAGAGACACTGCTGAATCAGTCAAGGACTTTTTGACAAAAACAACTATAGAAATTGATGAACCGGACCTATTAAAAGGACCATTAGATTTTGACTCTCTGTCACCGGTGCAAACAATGAAAATAGCCTCATTTGCAAATGAGAAGGTCAAAGAGAAACTACTGAAATCTCACATGGAAGACCGTGAGCTTATGGAGGTAGCATCTGGAGTGCTGGAAAAGATCATGCCATCTTTTCAGAAGGATCCCACAGCCTCCTCTTCCGGTAATCTCAAAACCCTAGTCAGCAGTGTTAGTACACATTTTGATTCTCTAGAAAAGTCAGCTGAAGAAAAGGTCCAGAAGGAGTTTTTGGATAAAAGGTTCTCTGAGGTACAGGGTTTGATCATTAATGATAGGAAAAACATGAATATTGGGATAAAGAGCTTAGAAAATGCTCTTAAAGATGGCGGTGAAGTATACAAATTTTGTATCTCCTGGTCCAAAGCAACAGTAGAAATTGAGAAGAAAATAAAAGAGCAAGAGGATAAACTACTAAGTTTGTCTCAAAGTTTTGATCCTCTCTCTTCATAGTAAATCAAGAGTGTCAGACTATTGCAATCACAAATGCAATAAAGAATTTTGAGAAGGAAAGGAAGAACATAATTAGCCGGATGAGTGAACTTAGAAGGATTATTATCCCTAAGTTAGAGGCCATGCATGAGGCCATAAGTGATGCTTAGACTACTGCCTGGGCCAATGATCTGACAGATCTTAAGAGGGCAGAAGCTTTTGCATTTGAGTGGTCACATCTCAATTTTGGACAGGATGAAATAGAGTTGGGTTGCAGAACTCGTCCAATTGAAGACATCTTTTGCAGACATTCTTCAGTTTATGTGAGTATGTAATATGCAGCTAAGTATAGTTAAAATTTTGAAAATTTTGGTATGCAGACCCTACCCTTTGCCATTGATGTCAAAGGGGGAGAGAGGAGCAGTGAAAAATGAGGAATCCAACTAAGGGGGAGCTCCGGAAAATGTACATAAAAACAGAGCATCAGCCAAGGGGGAACATAGTGTAAACACTTAGTCATTTTTCACTAAGTGTTGCCATCAATGCCAAAGGGGGAGATTGTTGGCAAGAGACACTATATGGATTCATGATTGTTGTCATTGATGGCAACAAAGTTCATCCCACACATCCGCAGGACATGGTGTGTCTCTACCAGAAGTCAGAGTGAAGAATGTTGTGGTCTGGCAAACAAGAACAGAGCATGTGGCAAGGTCCGGCAGACAGGTCCGGATCTCTCAGAGGAAGAATCTTGGTGAAGTGTGGTTTTGGGAAAGTCAAGAGGACTACCTTGAGTGTTATATTCCAAGGATTTAGCCTCTGGTGATAGATGAAGAAAAAGATATGAATACTTGAGTACTGGGTTCCTGAGTGACAGTGTGAACAGAGGAAGAACTGACTGACAGAACATCAGACTATTTTCCAGATGTGTTACTGATAATGGAAAAGGTTCTTAAGGCATAAATTATGTTTGGCCGACATGATTGATGACTTCTACAAGTATATGCTTGATCCGCATTACTTGGTGTGCAAGGATTCAGCTGACAGATCAGAGTTTATAAAAAGATTGACTATTCCTGGTGCCGACTAGAAAGGTGATGAAATCACTTGTGCGGATATATATATACATGATGGATTTAGTTGTGAGAGGTGTTGTGGTTGTTAGTAATGTGTGAATAAAAGTAGAAGTGCAGAGCAGAAGCAGGATGGAAGGTCCAGTATGTGAAAGGAAAGCAGCATTATAGAAAAGGAAAGATGAAGTGTAGCAGATCAATGTACTGAGCCTAACCGGAACTGAACTCTAGCATTTGTAGATGCTCCCAATCAGTTCAAGTATTGTATAACACTCTTTTTGTAGACAGTGAGTCTCTTGTAGGCAGTGTGCCTCTTGTGAGCAGTGTGCTTGGGCAGTGAGCCCTAATTGGCAAGTGCCATTTTGTTTTTCTATTCTTCTAATAGAGAATACAATCTTGGGTTAATCACCTCGTGGTTTTCTCCCTTAACAGGGTTTCCACGTCAAAAATATTGTGTCATGTGTACTTCCATTTTCATGGTTATGTTTGTTTGTTTGAATTAATGTTGCATTGATTAATAAGAAAGTTTGAAAAGAAAAATTAATTAGGATAACTGATTCACCCCCCCCCCCCTCTCAGTTATCAACAGTGTCAAGCACTCTATGTCCGGTGATCTCCAATAGAGAAGAAGATAAGGTCAAAAGTGAATTTAGAAGTAAGACAAGAATGAACAAACTGATTACTGGAGAGATAGATGAAATAGTCCAAGAAATTGAACAGATTTTGAGAAAAGCATTGGACAAGAACAAGTTCTTTGTCATGTCAAATGAGCCCACTGATGAAACACCAGTCTTGGATGAAGAAGAGCAGCAGAAGGATGAGTAACATTTTGGAATGGATGATTCCTCTATCTTAGAAGAGGAAGTAATAAGTAGGGAAGAAGTAAAAATGACAGATAAAACTACTAATGCAGGAGGTATTCTAACCCCTCTGGATTATTCTAACAAAGATGATACAGAGATGAATGCAGAAGCAGATGATCAATTTGAAGATGATTCATTAAAACTTGAAGAGCATAAGAATGAAGAAGAAGAAGAAGTCAAGGGTAAGGAAGATAAAGCAGAAGAAGATGGTGCAAATGTTGATGCACCCAAACAAAATAGTCCTAATACTAACATTGAGAAAACTCAAGAAAAGGAAGGTGGTGCAAAAATTGTGGCAAGAGACACTACAAATGCAGTGAAGAGTTTCCTGAGTAAAGAAATGCTAGAGTTTGATGAACCAAAATTGATTCAAGGACCACTCAACCTAGATACTCTCTCTCTGGTCCAAATGATGAAGATAACATATTTCACTCAAGCCAAGGCAAGAGAAAACATACTGAAATCTCACATAGAGGACAATGAGCTTTTAGGCCTTGCATCCGGTATATTGGAAAAGATAATGCCAACGTTCCAGAAGAATCCATCTGATTCTCTCTCTAGAAATCTAAAGAACCTTGTAAGTTCTGTAAGTACACACTTTGAGTCCTTTGAAAAATCTACAAAAGTTAAAGTTTAAAATGAATTTAATAGCAAATGATTTGATGCACTTAAAGGCATGATTGGGGTAGATAGATTGGTGCTAGATAATAGTATAAAGAGTATTCAAAATGCTCATTAGAAGGAGGCAGTATATATAAGTTGTGTTTATCTACTCCTAAAGTCATAGAGGATATAGAAGATAAAATAGAGGACTCCAAACAGAAATTGTCAAGTATGTCCCAAGCCTTTGATCCGTTGACAGTATCAGTAAGTAAGGAGTGTCAACCAATCAGCCTAATGGAAGAAATAAAGAAATTGACAAGAGAAAAGGAGAACATTGAAGCAAGAATGGGTGAGCTCTAGGGATTGATTTCGCCTAAGATAGAAGCAATGTTCAATACTATAACAGAAGCCCAAACTGCTACACAAACAAGTGATCCCATTGACCTCTAGAAGGCTAAAGCACGAGCATTTTTGTTCAATGGCCACATTTCAACTTTGAATAGTATAAATAAGAGTTGGGATATAGAGTTGGCCCTACTGAAGAATATTTTTGGAGATGTACTTAAGTATATGTAAATATAACTTAAGGATTGGTTGTACATATGCAACATTGTATACATAATTTTTGGGTGAGTTTTGGTTTGTGGATTCCATCCTTTGCCATTGATGTCAAAGGGGGAGTGAAGAGCAGTGAAAATGAGGAATCCATCAAAGGGGGATCTTTGGAAACAATGGAGAGTACAAGTGTACAGAGTAAGGGGAAATAGCTCCGACACTTAGTCATTTTTCACTAAGTGTTGCCATCAATGCCAAAGGGGGAGATTGTTGGCAAGAGACACTACTGCGCATGATAGGTGTTGTCATTAATGGCAACTAAGACTATTCCACACATCCGCATAACATAACTTGTTCATACCGAAAGTCAGAACAAGAATTTATCTAAGTTTGGGTATCCAGAAACAGAGCATGTGACAGGGTCCGGTATCTTGGTTCAGATCTCTCTGGTGGTAAATCGTGTGATGTGGATCTGAGGGAGTCATAAGGATTGTCAGGACAATCAAAATCTAGAATTTTAGCCTTTGGTGATGAAGGATTCAAAAGTTATTAGCATCTGAGTATCGGGTTCCAGTTTGTTAGTGCAGACAAAAAAAGAACAGGCTGACTTTGTAATTGATCTTGGTTCCAGATATATGAAAGTTGTTGGTTGGGCAATTTGTGATGATCAGTGATAGTGGCTGACATGATTGATGATTTGTGAATACAAGTTTTTGGTCTGCGTTGCAAGTTGTGCATGGATTTGGCTGACAGAGTAGAGTCTTCAATAAAAGTTCTAAGTGTTCTTGAAGCTAACTAAAAAATGATTGAAAATCATGATGCAGATATATATATATATATATAGTTGATGGATTAGTGATCGGTGTGTGGTAGCAGTGCGAATATGGAATAAATACGAAAAGGGCAGATAAGAAGTGCGAAGGAGAAGAGATCTAAGGTCTGGATTATGGTAGAGTAGTAAATAGGATAGAGTAAAGATGAAGTATGTAAGATCAATATTTTGTGCTTAACCAGAACTGAATTCTTGCGTTGATAGATGCTATTCATCAGTTCAAACAATGTATAATCTTCTTATAATCATTGTTGTAGGCAGTGAGCCTCTTTTTGAGCAGTGACCTTTGGGCAGTGAGACCGAAGGCACGTGCCTTCCCCTTTTGTAATACTTTTAATAGAGTATAATCTTTGTAGGTTAACCCCCCACCGTGGTTTTTCCCTTAACCGGGTTTCCACGTCAAAAATCTTGGTGTCAAGT
The DNA here is from genome assembly GCA_027924645.1 of Cunninghamia lanceolata. Lineage (NCBI taxonomy): Eukaryota > Viridiplantae > Streptophyta > Pinopsida > Cupressales > Cupressaceae > Cunninghamia > Cunninghamia lanceolata. The sequence goes on along the minus strand of BSBN01000449.1, from coordinate 5,084,749 downwards.
GTGTTAATTATGTTTCTGCTCATGTGTTATTGTTTCATGCTTTAATGTTTACATCATTAATCTGTTTACAAGTTGTGTAAGAAGACTAAAACAAAGAAAAGGTTAAATTTGAGGGACAACTAACCACCCCCCCTCTCAGTTGTTTGGCCTAATTCAAACATATATGATGGATCTTTTATGAGTTCATGAATGCCAAATTATTTGATACCTATTTCTGTGAGTTATAATTCTATGGATGTGATTAAATAAGAGTATTCTAACTTCAGAGGAGTAGGCCACTCAAGTGGAGAGGAAGGACAAAAGCTCATGTAGATAAGTGTTTCATTATTGCATGCATATGTGGAATTGTTTTCTATTTGTTTTATTATATTACATCTACCTGCAAGTCATTTCATGTGTTCATTATTGTGTGTTGAAATGGCCTTCATTTGAGTTGATATAAAATCCATAAAATCATAAAAATAGTGAGAGTGTTATTTGTTGTAGTTATTATTTTTAGAAAAATCACAAAAATAAAACTTTCCTTTTCATAGTTGTTTCCATTTTACCAGAAGTATAAAGGAATTAAAGTAGTTTATTTTTAAGCACTCTGTTGGTTCCCAAATTTGCATGCATCAAATCCTAAAGATTTGCCACTTCTTATACTTAGATTCAATGGAAGACTTGGCTAACTGAGTGGGAGATTATCTCCTATCTCCCCTGCACTTCAGGTTCTATCGAACCTAAGGGGTACTCCCTTATTCATAATCAATATGGCTTTTCAACCCCAAACAAAATGTTCTCATGTATGCACCAAGATTTGTAAGATTAATCCTAGACTGGCAATGTTCTTGAATTATCTTGACTATTTGAATATGAAAACATGCAACTTCTAAACTAAAACAAAACACAAAACAAAATGATTTGAAATATTTATCATTACATTCATTCTTCTCCTAGACCTTTTTGGAAAGCAAATCCTCAGATCGGTGCCTTTATTAGGGCAATAGAATCAGACCCATCAATGTAAATGTTTCCTCATGACAACAAAAACTTCATATCCAGAGGACCTAAAATAATAGTGTTATTGCCTTACAGTAACAAGTCCAAGAAAAAGTATTATCTATGACTCTTCTTCAATAATCCCTTGATACAACACATTTCCCCCTATTTCTGACCCAAAGCAATTTAATCCATTCCTTGAACAGATGGAACAAATCAGACATATCACATAGAAAATGTACATGAACGAGTTCATAAACCCTTAACATCTTCACTCAAAAGAAAAATGATCATACCCAAGGAGACAATCATAGATAACACACACAACAAGTGTTTTTCATATAACTCAATCTGGAAAGAACAATGTCATTCAGAACTTTATTCATTTACAAAATAGAAAGTATCTCTGCACCCAGACAAATGAACCTAGTCTACAAAAGAAATTACTCCCCAAAGTGTGAATACCTTGTATCCAAAGCCCATAAGTCTCTCAGGATATCTCTCCCAGATTACCTATTACAATGCTACCAGCTCTCTATATAGGAAAAGCAGAATAATGTCAGACTATGAGAGTTGGTTACAAGTTTTGATTATACATTTAATTTTCCCAACTCTAGGAATTTACATCTTCTTTCTGATTAGATCATGCTAGTAGTACGTTTTTCACAATCAATATGGTCTGTTGAGTTGAGATTGATATTGCCTTTCTGATATGTTCTCCTCCTTGAGAATCATGAAATGCTGGTCATTTGATTGGTTCGATTTCGCCCTTGGGACTGAATGCAAATTTGAGATGCAGGGGCACTAACTACACAGAAAGTTGAAACTCCAGCCGTTGATACGAGCTTCACACCATGAGATCAACGGCTCAGAATCGATGATTTAGAATGAATCGCCAGCTTTGAAAATCCAATCCTTTTCGTTGAAAGTCATTGACCAATCATTTTAATCCATGTTTGACCTTCCTTTTTGCTAACTTTCCTTTCCTTTTATCTGACGTAGCCACGTGGAAACATCTCGCAGCAATGCGATAGGGTGTGGGCCATTACCTTTTGGCTCTACGTGAGTGTGCTAAAGCCTCCATGTGTCCTTCCTCTTGTATAAACATTTTCATTCCTACTAAAGACTGGACACGTGTCTCCATCTCACGACCATGCGGTGAATCTTTTCTTCTAACAGGATTCTTCTGCGAGCTTGTGCTACCGTTAGATCTTCCATTTCCTGTACCTCAGCCTCTTTGCTTGACACCTGGTGCCATATCATTTATCAAAGTTATGGCTATAAGTCGTGATACTGTCTTCGACAGTTGTCTACATTTCGCAGCCCCATGATGCAAATGTGATGTCACCCTAAATGTTGTGCAGGCTCACAATACTCTACCATGTGGCATCCTCTGGACCCTGCAAAGACATAAGACTTGTGCACACGACTTCAACAAGCTACAAATGATAGCATTAGGTAAGAGGGGTTAGTTAACTCACGACTTAAAAGACTCATGGTTGTAACTTAAGTAACGAGGAACCTAGGCTAGGTAGTCAACAGAGAAATAGAAAATAAAGTAACAATCAACCAAAGGACTTAGGGTTTTAAGGAAAATAGGAAAAATGCTTATGAAAATGACTCAAAACCCTAAAACTGAAGCAGGTACCACCATTGGCTCTTGCTTGGGGATGCATGCCACTTGCAGGCATGGCAAGATTCCAGTTATCTCTGTGGTGTAGACTAGGTGCCTTGTCTATTAGGCTACAGGGTCACTCCATCATGCATCAAAATTCATACCTTCAATTTTCAATTAGTGGCCCTGGGCCACCAAAAGTGAAGAACCAATATTTACCTCTATCAAATATCCTATTTCATCAGACTATTTCAGGTTAAATTTAAAAGCACCATGTTCACTAATTCTATCATGAGAGCATATCATCCTTGTGCCACCTTCATCATGCTTTTGTTGATCCATGTTGACAAAAACTGAAAATTCCACATAGATACTATCCCTTTGCATACATGGATTATAGTTGTGTATCAATGAAAACATTTTGTCCCAAAGTAAACCATTGGAATCATCAGATAATGAACAACTATTCAAGGATATGTTATCAACATAAGCCTCATGTTCAAATTCTTCCATAGCTTGATACTTACTTTGATATACGGACCCAAAAGGTGTATCTAGCACAAATTCCTGAAGAAGGACAATCTCCAAATGATTTTGTACCTTATCACAAATCAACTCCTTAACTTCTCCATGAATGATCAAAGGTTCACCCAAATCTAACCCTTCCTCATGTACTATGATTGGAGTCATAAAAGGCTCTTCCTTTGTTTTCTCAATCTCCATGCATTCCTCCCTTGGAAGAAATAGAGATCTAAGGTATAACTCCCTTTGTTGCCTTGCATGATCTAGTTGGTTGACACATTCCTTTACCTATTGTAAGTGTTGTCTTGCTTTGCTAGCCAACAACTTTGCCTTCCTAGCTCTTTGCAACCATCCATCACACACAACAGAAACCTCCATCTCTTTTTCATATACATCATCATGAACAGCAGGGACATACTCACTTATGAATGCATCATTCTCAATATTTAACTCACAAGCTAATCCATCATTCCTGGCATCTATGAATTCCTCTGGTTCTTCAACAACATTGCTGCAAGATACAACTTCATATATATCCATTATCTCATGATGTATGCAATCTGCATCTGCATATCTCTTTCCTATGGGCTGATCACAACCTTCATCTTCATCACTGTAGGATGTGCCTTCATCTTCTACCACAATTTCTTCATCTCTATGCATTATGCCATGACTTTGCTCATAACCACTATCAGTATTCTGAGACATAACTCTTTCTGCATAGTCACCTCTGGCTCTTTCCATAATCCCAACCCAGTCAAATATCTAATCAAGATTCTCAAGCTTCAATTCTTTAGGCAAAGTGCTCAAACCTGATTCATACACTTCACAAAATAAGTCAATACACAAAGAATCCTCAGGTTTACAATACTCTATAATTTCCATTAAAATTTCATGAATCGTGTGTACAAAGCATAGGGTGATTCTCCTTCCTGTCTCTTAAAGATAAGCAATGATTGAACAACAGACATAGGATCATCAATATTTTCAACTTGTTCACTAATGACTTGAAACTCTTCATGATCTATTGGAGCAGCAGAAACACATTCATCTTGAAAATTATTCTGAAAACTTGTAGTCATATATCCTATTGGCATTCCATACTTCTGATTGTTTTCAATATCCATGGCAAAATTATAGGCCTGATGCAATGTGGTAGGTTCCTTATCTCTCAGCAAATAGCTCAGTTCTTCATCAAATGTGGCCAAATAGATTGTCAAACATAATGCATCATTTGGTCTCATATATTTAGGAATATGTTTGAGAAATTTTGAAAACCTTAGATTGAAGACTAGAACCATCTCATCCTTTTCCTTTTGAATGTTCATGAATTGATTAACTAATGAAATTACATCAGTCCTTTCACCAAACTATTCTAGAAATGTAGTCTCAAGATCTAGCCATGAAGAAATAGAACACAAAGGTAAATCTGAAAACCAATCCCTAACATCATCCTTCAATGACTGAACAAAAAGCTTCATGACATCTTCAGCCTCAACCTCATAATCTCTTATCAAATCATAGAAATCTTGTAGATGCTAATTTGCTGATTCAGAATGCTTTCCACTATATTTGGTAAATACTTTCTGATTTCACTAGGGATAGCATTTAGGTAACCACTAATACCATTGAAATTCAGAGCTTTGTATCTTTCAACAGAGAATAACCTTTTTCTGAGGACATGACAAAGATTGTTGTTCTAATCTAATCATATTGAATGAAAAAGATGAAGTACCTAGGAATATATTGTAGCTTTAAACAGGTTCAGTTCAGAGTCACCACCTCTTCATAGAGGACAAAACACTGAGAAGGCAATTATATTTTGGATTCATTTCCCCAGCAGAGCACCATACCATCTTCCTTTGATTATAATGCAACAAAAGCAAGCAAAGTCGCCACCCTCCAAAGGGAATGATAAAACATTGTTCATGTGCTAACTCTATACACCCATGACAAAGGTTAGCACTAGTTCTTCAAAGACTCCATGGTAAGATTGACAATATGCCTAGTAGAGTCGCCAATTCTATTGGTTCCCAAATCTACATGCATCAAATCCTAAAGGTTTGCCACTTCTTATACTCAGATTCAATGGAAGACTTGGCCAACAGAGTGGGATATTATCTCCTATCTCCCCTGCACTTCAGGTTCTGCCGCACCTAGGGGGCATTCCCTTATTCACAATCAATAGATATGGCTTTTCAATACCAGGCAGAATGTTCTAATGTATGCACCAAGATTTATAAGATTAATCCTAGACTAGCAATGTTCTTGAATTATCTTCACTGTTTGAATCTAAGAACATGCAACTCCTAAACTAAAACAAAACATAGAACAAAATGATTTGAAAGATTTATCATTACGTTCATTCTTCCCTTGGATCTTTTGGGCAAATAAATCCTCAGATCGGTGCCTTTATCAGGGCAACAGAGTCAGACCCATCAATGTAAATATTTTCTCATGACAACAAAAACTTCATATCCAGAGGACCCAAAATAATAGTGTTATTGCCTTACAGTCACAAGTCCAAGAAAAAGTATTATCTATGACTCTTCTTCAATAATCCCTTGATACAACACATTTCCCCCTATATCTGACCTAGAGCAATTTAATCCATTCCTTGAACAGATGCAACAAATCAGACATATCACATAGCAAATGTACATGAATGAGTTTAGAAACCCTTAGTATCTTCACTCAAAAGAAAAATGCTCATACCCAAGGAGACAATCATAGACAACACACACAACAAGTGTTTTTCATATAACTCAACCTGGAAAGAACAATGTCATTCAAAACTTTATTCATTTTCAAAATAGAAAATATCTCCGCACCCAGACAAATGAACTTAGTCTGCAAAAGAAATTACTCCCCAAATTATGAATACCTTGTATCCAAAGCCTAGAAGCCTCTTAGGATATCTCTCCCAGATTACCTATTACAATGCTACCAGCTCTATATATAGGAAAAGCATAACAATGTCAGACTATGAGAGTCGTTTACAAGTTTTGATTATACATTTAATTCTCCAAACTTTAGGAATTTGCATCTTTTTTCTAATTGGATCATGCTGGTAGTACATTTTTCACAATCAATATGGTCCGTTGAGTTGAGATTGATATTGCCTTTTTGATCCGTTATCCTTGAGAATCATAAAATGTTGGTCATTTGATTGGTTTGATTTCACCCTTGGGACTAAATGCAAATTTGAGATGCAGGGGTACTGACTACACAGAAAGTTGAAACTCCAACTATTGATACGAGCTTCACACTATGAGATCGAGGACTCAGAATCAACCGCTAGCTTTGAAAATCCAAGCCTTTCCATTGAAAAGTCATCGACGAATCATTTTAATCCATGTTGGACCTTCCTTTTTGCTAAATTTCCTTTCCTTTTGTCTGACGTAGCTACTGTAGGAGTACAATCAACACTGAGAGGGGGGGTGAATCAGTGTTGTGTGCATTTTCAAATCTTTTCACAAACTTTAACTTTCAGAGCATAAGGAGAGAAAGATAGCATTGATTTGTCAAATACATATGCACATGACTATGAATACAGAAAGAGAACAAAACTTCATAAGTAAATCATACTTTTTCACAGAAGATTATGACACAAGATTTGCACGAGTGGAAAACCCTCCAGGGGTAGAAAAACCACTCCAAAACTGCCTCACTGGCTTAACTAATAAAACATGCCTCACTAGCTACAAAGAAGCCTCATTGGCTACAATATGTGTCTCACTGACAAATGTTAAGGTCTCACTGACCTATAAGACTCACTGGCATACTGTGCCTCATTGGCTTAAACAATTTTCCATCATAAAATTCTGTGTGCAAGAATGGATTGCTATTCAATCTGATTTGCACCATTATGCAACCTATGTTTCATCATACACCCTTATACCTCCTATTTGATTTTCAAATCAAGACCATACAAAACAATTCCTTTTACATATCTTTACAACACTCTTATCTCTACAAATTTAATTCACTTGATGCATATTCACCTGCATTTTATCTTCATGGTTCAATCTGTAAGTTTATTGCATGATGTCCTCATACTGTGTTTGATCCATTCCTACACAAACATAATCTCACATACAATAAAATGATTCATCTGTAAAATATCTTCAACACTCCATATTGATCCACATCACCACACTACAATTTAATCCATCTGCCAAGCCTATTAATATGAAAAGACTTTCCACATTCTGTATAAACATTTTCATCTTCTCTCAATGAAGAACCTACAAACAAAAACTTTGCACCCTCTCTCTACAATTTTTTTATTTCAAAAATCAATCTCTTGTAATAATAAAAAATATTATCTCTCTGTCCATTTTAGAGCCCTTTCATATTCTTGGACATCTCAAATTATCCCTTGCAAAAATATGTAAATCTTCTTCAAAAAATTTTGACCTTCTCTGCACAAACAAGTCATCTAAAACAATAATTAAGGTCATATAAAAATCTTCAATTAAAATAAGATATTTCAATTTGCTCTTGAAAGAGAAAATAAAATCTCTTTCAAATCTGATCTCCATGTGCAAGAAGACAAACTCCTTCATTGAAACCATTGAATCCTGCATAAAAAATATATTCTCTGTATAAACAAAATCTCTTTATATTCCTTCAAAGATGACTCTTCAATCTCTTCAATCTGCATAAATAATTTCTTCAAAACTCCATCAATAAAAAAATCTTCAATTAATCTGTCATAAAAAAAACTTCTTCAACTTCTTCCTTCAACTCCAAACACAATAAAAAAAAACTTTCCTCTTAGCAATTTTTATGAGGATAGAATAAAAAATTGTTTTAGAAATCTTCTACAAAGAATTCCAAAAATTGCTTTTAAAAAACATTACTCATCTCTTTGAAAATCTCCTTTTAAAAAAATCATGCTTCCATATCCCTTAAAAATTGGCTTTTTAGAGGGCTAAAAAATAGCTCAAAAAACACACTATTAATATTCAACCTTATATCCTTTATGGGCCCAAAAATATTAAATATATAAACAAAAATCATTTATGTGACTTAATCGGGCTCCCACCTTTTTTTTTAATAAAACATATTTAATACAAACTCTTGGGCTCCCATTAAATTCGATGACTCCACTTATATCGGGCTCCCTTCATGCTCCTCTAAATACGATGCCTTTCATGAATAAATGGAGATCTTAATTAAATTTCTTTCCTTAAAAAGAATGCAAGGCTTTTCATCAAAAAGGTAGATGCTCTTTTTTTTTAAAAACCATAAATTCCTTCATAGAAATCGAGCTTAAATAAAACTTTATTTGATTTCCTTAAGGCATGAAACGTGCCCATATAAACCGTGCTCCACATAGGTTAAACAAAACTTTTGACTTGTTTTCCCGCTTGGGCTCCATGGAGTGCATTGACTACAATTCAAATATGCAATGTTCTTTTTTTTAAAAATAATTACCCTCACCACCGGTATTGCTAGGAGAAAGGAGGCCGGTCTTCCTTAATGTGAACACTTCATGCAATTAAACATTACCACTGATTTTACCTCCCGTCGCATGCATTGAAGACTGATGCAAAAAGGTTTTAGAAGAGGAAAAGGCCGGTTGCCCAATGTCACTTACACCCTTAACATTGCCATTTAAGTGGCTTTTACCCTCATTGTGATTTCACTTAGTTAAAAAGACACTGTTGCAGAGAAGTAGACTTCACCAAATGACCTCATAAATATGAGTCTTTCAATATCAAACCAATCAACCTTAATCCATATTACCATCAATGTCAAGACATAAATTTTGACTGAAATCACCTTGTATCATCATACCATATTGTATCAAACCTTCTTATAAATACTTGATCTGCATTGCTCTTGATGTGAACCTGTATTGCTCTTGTATTACTGAAGCATGTGAACTTTGTCAAACCAAGATAGATTGAAACATACATTGTAACACCAATGATAAACAACCTGGTTTAACAACAAGTAAGGCAAAATCAACCTGTGTCAACATTGCTTGAATATAAACATGCATGTAAACCATTTGAACTCCTATGTCACTGACATCCTGATGTAACTCAATCTTGAGAATCTATTCAAGAAGACTTTGCACAAACACAATAGATATCCTTAAAGCAACATTCTTTTCTTTACCAAACCAATCATACCAATCCATATGATAATGTATTTTCAAACTAACTCCACAAATCAGACATCCATAACATGAGCAACAACATCAACCCAAGATCCTGCAAGACCTTTTTGACATCAATGACAATCTGACGCCATCAATCCCCCCCTTTGTCATTGATGGCAAAACTTTATGATGCAATTTATCTTTCTCCCCCTTTTTGACATCTGATGACAAAGACTATTATCTCCCCCTTATCATCCTTCATACCAACCAATAATTGAAATACCACTTAAGGCACTGATTATTTTTGCAATTTGCTGTCCAAAACTTTTCCTGAGAGCTCTGAGCTCTTTCCATGTTCATCTACATATTGAACAACCATAAAAACCTGAGAGCAACAAGACATCAAACAATCATGTAAGGCATATCAAACCAAGCACCAAACCACTGTTACAAGCTGCCCATAGACTGCACTATACCACTTCTTATCACAACACAAATATTTAGATGAAGATGAAACACTGACAACAATGAGATCCTCTGATTACTTCCTTTAACAAACTCCTGATGACATCACTCTTCTTCAACAACCACCAACACTTTTTGACCTGAAATAACAAATCTCCAAGATCTCCCAAAGCATAAAGCACGATGTATGATCATAAAAAAAAATTACTCCTTTGATATGACTTATCTGAACTTGAACTTCATGCAAAGATACCATAATCACATCAATACTTATGATGAACAACAATGCAGGTTAACAAACAAAAATCTGATAACCACATGAAGACTACTCTTTACAAAATTCACAACTCAAGACGAGATGACAACCACTCAAGAGAGAACCTTGCTAAGATTTCCATGACAATAAATCTGCAATAATCAATCACTTTACTTTTGCACACATTTCTTGATATGATAAAGAATGAAGACCTTTCTCAAAGGAATGAAGATTATCTAAAATGAAGACTATCTTGACGAAGATCATCTTGCACATGACACTTTTACAACTTCATGTCAAATCTGATATAAACATAACCACTATCAATACCTTTGCAAAAATAAATGAACTGACTTCTTTCATTTGCAACTTCCTTAGCCCACATAAGCAAACATCTGAAGATAACTTCTTGAACATACCCAAGATCCAATATTCAAATCAGCCCATCAATTTTGCATACCAACAAACCAACTGCATCAACAATTTCTTCCTGAATCACTGTCACATACTGAAGATCAACTTAGTTAGCAATATCATCATAGAATTCATTTGACAAGAATTAATATGACAAGATCATCATTCAAATGATCTCCTTCCTAAAACTTCTTGGGGATAATTGATAGATCAAGAACAACTCCCCCTCACATTATGCCATGTGTTATGCAACTGATGAAATAACTTGTGCAAGATGCACAAGCTTAGTATTTGACTTCTCTTGACTATGTTTCTGCTTCCAAATCTTAACAGGCTCTTTCTTCCTCCAAACCTTTTATGTCTCTTTCAATTTCCAACCCATCGAATCAGGGGATGCTTTTCTGCAACTAAATGCTTTGTGACCAGGAGAATTGCAATTATAACAAATTATTCTGTAATCATGATCAAATGATTGAGAATACCTTCTTAACATCCCTTAAGTATTTATATTATGCTTCCAAGCAGGATCATACCTTCTATTTATTTTGCAGTTTCTTTGAATGTGACTAGCATTATTGCACTTGTAACAAACAATATCAGTATTCCTTTTCCTTCTACAATTAACTAATTTGTGTCCAAATTGATTACAAGTATAACAATAACCACTAAAAGAATAATTATACCTGTACATGTATGCTTGTCTTACAGGAGCATTTCTTCTGAAATTTCTTCTTCTTTGATTTTGCATTTTGTTTTCAGTGGCAGCATTCAAATCAATCTTCTTTCTAGATGTCTCTCTAGCTTTTGAACATTCTCCTTCTTCAAAACCAAGTCTAGTAGTGTCTCCATATAGTTTTTGTTTACCAAGCATCTTATGTAGCTTGCTTGTGCTTTCTTCAAACTCCTTATACTTCTTAGATAAAGCTTTGAGACCATCATACTCTTTTCTCAGATTGATAATATCACTCTCTAGTTTTAGATTCTCAATCCTTGCAATTTCAAGATTAGATATTGAGACATCACCTATCCTCTTAGCTTCTTCAATTTCTGATTTCAAACTGACAATCAAATTATCTGATTCACTTGCTTGATTCTTCAAGTCTACAATCAGGTTTCTAGCATCTTCAAGATTTGTAAGAGCTTTGTCTTTTAAAACTCTTTCTTGTTGCAGCTGCAACATTAATTTCTGGTTCTCCTTATAATTCTTGAGCTCACTCAGAGCATATATAAGCTCTCCTTCAAAATCAACTTCACAATCAACTTCATCCACAAAGAGACCTATTTCTTCATCATTCACATTAATTTCTTCCTTTTTATCAAAATTCTCAACTACATGATCATTCTTTATATCAATTATCAGGGGTGACATATTCAACAAATCATTGCTAGGCTTAACTGAGGCTTGTTTTACCATCTTTTGATCAACATCTCTCTTTTCTTTATTTGAGACATTAATTCTATTCTTCTTACCCATTTTACTCCACTACCAGGACCTACCCGAGCCTATTAGACTTCAAAAAGGGAACCTAGGCTCTGATACCAATTGTAGGAGTACAATCAACACTGAGAGGGGGGGTGAATCAGTGTTGTGTGCATTTTCAAATCTTTTCACAAACTTTAACTTTTAGAGCATAAGGAGAGAAAGATAGCATTGATTTGTCAAATACATATGCACATGACTATGAATACAGAAAGAGAACAAAACTTCATAAGTAAATCATACTTTTTCACAGAAGATTATGACACAAGATTTGTACGAGTGGAAAACCCTCCAGGGGTAGAAAAACCACTCCAAAACTGCCTCACTAGCTTAACTGATAAAACATGCCTCACTAGCTACAAAGAAGCCTCATTGGCTACAATATGTGTCTCACTGACAAATGTTAAGGTCTCACTGACCTATAAGCCTCACTGGCATACTGTGCCTCACTGGCTTAAACAATTTTCCATCATAAAATTATGTGTGCAAGAATGGATTGCTATTCAATCTGATTTGCACCATTATGCAACCTATGTTTCATCATACACCCTTATACCTCCTATTTGATTTTCAAATCAAGACCATACAAAACAATTCCTTTTACATATCTTTACAACACTCTTATCTCTGCAAATTTAATTCACTTGATGCATATTCACCTGCATTTTATCTTCATGGTTCAATCTGTAAGTTTATTGCATGATGTCCTCATACTGTGTTTGATCCATTCCTACACAAACATAATCTCACATACAATAAAATGATTCATCTGTAAAATATCTTCAACACTCCATATTGATCCACATCATCACACTACAATTTAATCCATCTACCAAGCCTATTAATATGAAAAGACTTTCCACATTCTGTATAAACATTTTCATCTTCTCTCAATGAGAACCTACAAACAAAAACTTTGCACCTTCTCTCTACAATTTTTTTATTTCAAAAATCAATCTCTTGTAATAATAAAAAATATTATCTCTATGTCCATTTTAGAGCCCTTTCATATTCTTGGACATCTCAAATTATCCCTTGTAAAAATATGTAAATCTTCTTCAAAAAATTTCGACCTTCTCTGCACAAACAAGTCATCTAAAACAATAATTAAGGTCATATAAAAATCTTCAATTAAAATAAGATATTTCAATTTGCTCTTGAAAGAGAAAATAAAATCTCTTTCAAATCTGATCTCCATGTGCAAGAAGACAAACTCCTTCATTGAAACCATTGAATCCTGCATAAAAAATATATTCTCTGTATAAACAAAATCTCTTTATATTCCTTCAAAGATGACTCTTCAATCTCTTCAATCTGCATAAATAATTTCTTCAAAACTCCATCAATAAAAAAATCTTCAATTAATTTGTCATAAAAAAAACTTCTTCAACTTCTTCCTTCAACTCCAAACACAATAAAAAAAAACTTTCCTCTTAGCAATTTTTATGAGGATAGAATAAAAAATCGTTTTAGAAATCTTCTAAAAAGAATTCCAAAAATTGCTTTTAAAAAACATTACTCATCTCCTTGAAAATCTCCTTTTAAAAAAATCATGCTTCCATATCCCTTAAAAATTGGCTTTTTAGAGGGCTAAAAAATAGCTCAAAAAACACACTATTAATATTCAACCTTATATCCTTTATGGGCCCAAAAATATTAAATATATAAACAAAAATCATTTATGTGACTTAATCGGGCTCCCACCTTTTTTTTTTAATAAAACATATTTAATACAAACTCTTGGGCTCCCATTAAATTCGATGACTCCACTTATATCGGGCTCCCTTCATGCTCCTCTAAATACGATGCCTTTCATGAATAAATGGAGATCTTAATTAAATTTCTTTCCTTAAAAAGAATGCAAGGCTTTTCATCAAAAAGGTAGATGCTCTTTTTTTTAAAAACCATAAATTCCTTCATAGAAATCGAGCTTAAATAAAACTTTATTTGATTTCCTTAAGGCATGAAACGTGCCCATATAAACCATGCTCGACATAGGTTAAAAAGAACTTTTGACTTGTTTTCCCGCTTGGGCTCTATGGAGTGCATTGACTACAATTCAAATATGCAATGTTCTTTTTTAAAAAAATAATTACCCTCACCACCGGTATTGCTAGGAGAAAGGAGGTTGGTCTTCCTTAATGTGAACACTTCATGCAATTAAACATTACCACTGATTTTACCTCCCGTCGCATGCATTGAAGATTGATGCAAAAAGGTTTTAGAAGAGGAAAAGGCCGGTTGCCCAATGTCACTTACACCCTTAACATTGCCATTTAAGTGGCTTTTACCCTCATTGTGATTTCACTTAGTTAAAAAGACACTGTTGCAGAGAAGTAGACTTCACCAAATGACCTCATAAATATGTGTCTTTCAATATCAAACCAATCAACCTTAATCCATATTACCATCAATGTCAAGACATAAATTTTGACTGAAATCACCTTGTATCATCATACCATATTGTATCAAACCTTCTTATAAATACTTGATCTGCATTGCTCTTGATGTGAACCTGCATTGCTCTTGTATTACTGAAGCATGTGAACTTTGTCAAACCAAGATAGATTGAAACATACATTGTAACACCAACGATAAACAACCTGGTTTAACAACAAGTAAGGCAAGATCAACCTGTGTCAACATTGCTTGAATATAAACATGCATGTAAACCATTTGAACTCCTATATCACTGACATCCTGATGTAACTCAATCTTGAGAATCTATTCAAGAAGACTTTGCACAAACACAATAGATATCCTTAAAGCAACATTCTTTTCTTTACCAAACCAATCATACCAATCCATATGATAATGTATTTTCAAACTAACTCCACAAATCAGACATCCATAACATGAGCAACAACATCAACCCAAGATCCTGCAAGACCTTTTTGACATCAATGACAATCTGACACCATCAACTACATGGCAACATCTCGTAGCAGCATGGTAAGGTGTGGGCCATTACCTTTTGGCTCTGTACGAGTGTGCAAATTTGAGATGCAGGGGCGCCGACTACACAAAAAGTTGAAACTCCAGCCGTTGATACAAGCTTCACACTATGAGATCGATGACTCAGAATTGACCGCCAACTTTGAAAATCCAAGCCTTTCCGTTGGAAAGTCATCGACCAATCGTTTTAATTCATGTTGGACCTTCCTTTTTGCTGAATTTCCTTTCCTTTTGTCTGACGTAGCCACATGGCAACATCTCGTAGCAGCATGGTAAGGTGTGGGCCATTACCTTTTGGCTCTGTACGAGTGTGCTAAAGCCTCCACATGTCCTTCCTCTTGTATAAACCTTTTCATTCCTACTGAAGATTGGACACCTGTCTCCATCTCGTGGCCGTGTGGTGAATCTTTTCTTTTGACATGATTCTTCTGTGAGCATGCGCTACCATTAGATCTTCCATTTCCTGTAGCTCAGCCTCTTTGCTTGACATATGGTGCCATATTGTTCGTCGAAGTTATGGTTGTAAGCTGCGATATTATCTTCAATAGTTGTTTGTATTTCTCAGCCCCACGGTGCAGATGTGCCGTCACCCTAAATGTTGTGCGGGCTCGTGATACTCTGCCATGTGGCATCCTTCGAACCCTGCAAAGACATAAGACTTGTGCACACGACTTCGATGGGCTACAGACGGTAACATTAGGTAAGAGGGGCCGGTTAACTCACGACTTAAAAGACTCATGGTTGTAACTTAAGTAACAGGAACCTAGGCTAGGCGGTCAATGGAGAAATATAAAATAAAGTAATAGTCGACCAAAGGACTTAGGGTTTTAAGGAAAATAGGAAAATACTTATGAAAATGACTCAAAACCCTAAATCCTAAGCAGGTACCACCACACTCTTGATTCCAAAGCATAAGCATTTTTTTTCAAATGGTTAGTTGTGGTTAATTTTGTTGAAATTAGTTATAGTTTACTTGAAGTATTAATTTAAATTCAGTTAGTATAGTTAGGAGTGTGTGCAATGTAATGTCCCCATTTTTGTGAGCATCAGAGTTTAGAGGATTAGCCTATTATCATTGGTTCCCCGTAGGCTAATGTGATGATTAGGGGGCCCTTTGAGGGTGATTCAGGGTTATTCAACTAACCCTTTGGGTGTATATTTCAGTACTTTCCTTCTTAGTGCATCAATTTATTTGTGGTTTACCTTCTAGAGGTCTTTCATGCTCATTCTATACACACTTACTATTTTTAGTAAGTCACTTGGACATTTGGGTCCATACTTACTATTTATGGAAACTCATCTGGATGGTCAGAAGGCACCACAGTTATATCAGGGAAGTTGGTAGGATCAGTTGTTGGTTTGATATTTAGCATTTAATGGAGTTTAATGATTTAATTTAATTAATTAAGTTTAATCTAACATTGACTTTGATATAATTAATTAAATTAAATATCTTTATGATTAAAGGGGATATAAGGGGTCAAGTGTGTATTTAATTTATTAAAGTCATAAAGTATTTAATTATTATGCCAAATGAGGTGCCAACATATGGAGGTATAAGGATATTAAGTGACTTTATAATGATGTCAATGACAAATTATAAAGTAAGGTCACTTTTGAGGGGAAAAGTAAATTAAAAGAGGAATAAAATAAAGTATTACTTTTAAAAGAGAAAATAAATATAAAAGGAGAAAAAAGTGCAATGAGGATTCATTCTTGATATGTCATTTTGAAAGAAATTTTTCCTCGAGAGCTTTGGCTTGTAGGTTTAGTAAACCCTAGGACGAAAACTCTAGAGGTTTTGGCTATTTGGACAAAAACTCAGATCAGCCCACTTGGTGAATTCATCTCAGGATTCACAGTTGCATTAAATTGTTTAGTATTTGTGGAGATTTAGAGCCATATCTTTATAGATTTCGTCATAGAGCTTCAAAGATTGAGTTTGATGTTGCTAGGGTTTGAAATGTTCAATGTACAGGTTTATGATAGCGAAGTTTTATTGGAGTCTTTTAGCTAGCATGTTGGTATTTTGGTGTGCATATTTGAGGAGTGATGGATTTTGATGTTGTGATGTAAATAATCCATCTGGGTATTGGAGATTTAGCTTGCATGTTGGTATTTTGGTGTGCATGTTTGAGGAGTGATGGATTTTGATGTTGTGATGCAAATAATCCATCTGGGTAGTTGAGTTTTGCAGATTTGAGCTATTGGGTGTTGCTAGAATTTTTAGTTCCAGTTAGGGTTTGACTTAGGTGCTCATAGAAATCAATTTTAGCATATGGGTATCGATGCAAAATGGCTGCTATGAGGTTGGAATAACATATGCACTTCTAGGTATTCTTCATTTCACTGCATGATTCTAGAAATTATCGATCTTCCTCTCTTGTCAACTCAAATTTTGTAGCAGCGAACTCAGAAATAGAAAAAGATGCAAAATATGCATTTGGGTATGTGTTTCCAAGTTTGCAATGTGTTCATTTTTATTTCTAGTTGATTGTTCATCAATTATTTCATGTTTTTATGGTAATCTCTCTCTCAAAAACACACATGCAATTCCAAAACTAAAACCCCTTATGCATCTTTTGTCTAGTCTAAAAGATCACATTAATAAAAAATACAAAAACACACTAAAAAAAAAAATTACAACAGAACAAGTTAGCATATTACATGCAAGTTACTTTAAAAAGATAGAAAAACTGCTAGGCAAAGACTCGTGAAGTACCCAATTGCTAATAGTCGTGGACATCACTTGGGTTGATACCAAACATTCATCTATTAAAGTGTGAGATACAATGACGTCTCATAACTTTTTTGGCATCATTGTCAGATATGGTACATAGGTGTTATCAAGGTAATACTTAGTAGTCTAAACCTAGTAGCCTTTAGTAGAGAAAGTCCTTTCACCTACATGGTTAGGAAAAGAGATTTGCATAGAAGATTTACCATAAAGAACCCCCAAAACCAAAAACCAACAACAGAACCTAAGGGGGAAAATGTCTTAAGAGACAAAACTCACAAGTAGCAGTTTGTTGATCAACCTGAAACTTCCCAAGCAGCCCTAGAAATTGAACAACAAAAATAGTACATTATAGAGGAAATATGGACAACCATAATGGATGTGAAGAAAGAAGGGTAAAGAGGATGTTTACCTATCCTATAAAACTTAATCCCTAAAGAAGAGGCTCCCATGAAGAACATATATCCTTCTATCTTACCCTCCTTTTGAGGCATGGCCTCAAAGAACCTTGATCAATTTATTTTTGAATTCAAGGTCCTCTGTCAAACCTATGACTATAAAAGTGATTGCCATAAACTTAAATTGTTTCCCTCCCCACTAAAGGACTCGACAATACATTAGTTCATGGGATTGACTTTTGGGTCCATTAACTCTTGGGAGGAGATGGAAATATTGCTTATAGATAAATACCAAAACTATTGTCAAGTGAGGGACACAAAGGAGGAACTTTTTCATCTAAAAAATGATGATGAGAGTGTGGAGGTTTATCATGATTGATTCTTCTTTGTTCTAAGATAGTGTGGAGATGTGTTGAGTCTTGAGCTCATTAAGGCAATATTTGTAAGAGGTTTGGATGAAGAACCTAGGCAAGCCCTTGACCTCATGGGAAAAGATGACATCACAAAGTTAAGTCTACTTGAAATCTCTAAATTGTGTTGAAATTATTCAGGAACAAGAGGCAAGATTCAAAAGTCTAACCTAGTAAAGGGAAATAATAAGATAGGACAGCTAATGGAAGAGCTTGCAAACTTGAAAATGGATATTCTAGTCTAGTTGAACACTACATTGGATGGAATACAAACCAAGAACAAAAACATGGAACCCCTCTCTATTTATTATTATAGATTGAAGAACAAGCGTTTGTTGAGACAATATCCCTTAGACAAAATTAACATATGCCAAGTTTGTGAGAAAAACTATTAGAAATGATGGTGAACAACTATAGAATGAAAAATTGATTTAAACTATTATAACTATTAATCCAGTGTAGAACCAAATGGAGATTATAGGAAATCAAACCAGCAATACAAAGAAATAATGAAACAAAAAAATTCAACACATAACACAATGTTTACGTGGAGAAACCCTTTCAAGAAAAAACTCCAAACAAGAAGAGATGCACTAGTCTGTATTAACTTCAATAGAGTTTACAATACATCACTGGTAACCTCCTCTTCAATCTTCAACCCAACATCACCTATTTTTCTAGTCTCAACTCTCTACTACAACACAGCCATAAAACAATGCCATCATTAAAAGAGTGTTGCCATAAAGCATAACTTCTACCATAAGATTTGCGACCTAATGATGAATGGTCCAGATTGAGTACAAAATTACAATATTTTACAAGGAAATTTTCTAAAAAATTCTCTTTGGGGGCACTGCCCCTAAACCCCTGCCAAGGGGCTCCAAAATATGTTGTTACCCCCTAGACCCCCTAGTGACACAAGTGGGGGAGAAAGCCCCCCCACACCCCCCATCAGGTACTAGGATCCAAAATGTGGTTGAATCAAGACTGTTTCTTGGTGAATACATCTTCCCTTATGGAAATTTACAGACAACATTAGGAGTAATCAATTACATTGGATTTACAAGGTTGATGACACCTTAATCCTAACAAAGCCATCCCATAGACCAGTGAAAGCTCTTACAATCAATAAAAAAATCAATAAAAAAGACTCCTTTGGTTGAGGAAGAGTTAAACTACATGGGACAAAGATAAGGTGGGAATTTTTCTTATAATTAATCTTCAAACCAACCCTCTTAGCATATGTAAATGAACTGGAATAATAAATCTTGGTTAGCATCATGACCTAGTCAACAAATACCATAGCAATGGGGACCCTATTCTTGGGGACCCCAAGAATTGACCAATTATCCTTAGCCTAGTCACAAGTGGCCTAATCAATCACAACAACTAATATGATATCCCCCAAATTTAACACCTCATTGAAACTCAACTTATAACTAATTCTATCAAGGTCCAAGCACATTCAAAACTAACAAAAAACTTTGTTTCCTCCACCACAAAATATGTAAAGTCAATCTTAGTCAGATACTATCACGTAATTGCAACATCTTGCACAACCAGTGGATAATCCTAAGAATAATAGACAAGGTGCTCCCATTTATTCCACTAAGTAAGAAAACATGGTAGGTATTAATGCCATACATTATGGGAGTATTCAACTCAGATAAGGAAAAATGCTTTGCAAACCCTCTTAGCCTAATATAGTGGAGATAATAGATCACAGGGAGGTAATATTTCCTAAAATTAAAATAGAATCTAGTGACCTAGGACTTCAACAATCTTCTGGAGTGATATCCCAAAGTTACTCCAGAGCACCCCTCTGGAGGCTCTTTAAATCTAACTTTTGGAGTTGCTCTATAACACTTCTCCAAAGATTCTTCGAAGTTATTTTCCAATGCTCCCCTAGAGCCTTCCTCTAGAGGCCTTTCAAAGCTAACTTTTGGAGCTACCCCAAAACACTTCTCTGGAGATTCCTTGAAGTTGTCTTTTGACGTTCCTCGAGAGCATCCCTTTGAAGACCTCTTAAAGTCTTCTCCCAAGGCTGTTGCAAAGAGTCCCTCCAAAGACTCCCTAAAAACATCTTCGTGAGCTTCTTTGAAATCAAACTTTGGAGCAAAGAACAATGTAAGATATCATGTCATTCCAAAACCATGATCTAGACGTATTTTCAGAGCATGCTCCTTTCTCTAAATGACTAAAAACAATTGCTTTGAAATCCTCTTCAGAGCCAATACCTCTGACTGAAACTGGACTCATTCATGAGTTAAAAGATTAAACATTAAGGTAAGGTTCCACTGTTGCAGGCAATAAAAGGGATTCTAGATATAAATCAGTTGGTTAAGTAATTATATACAAAAACCCCTAGGAGGAAGAAAAAGTAGTCCAATACCATTCACATAGATGGTCACTTAGTTGACCTTTTTGGAAAACTCTTTCCACTGAAATACAGTGACTTGGGTAGCCCCGTGATTACTGTATCAATTGGAGGTGTTGAAATCTCTAATGTGTTAGTTGACCTAGGAGTCACCATCAACGTCATGACTGGATGAGAATCAAAGTCACATAGACTCTATCTCTAATAGGACTACAACCTATAAACACCATTTTATTGATGGAAAATCAATCAGTTTCCATTCCAAAGGGTATCATGGAAAACATTCTTGTTGTGATTGAATCTTAGGAGTATCTCATAGGTTTTCTAATACTCCAATCGCAAACTCCAAAGGATAATTATTTCATTAATAATAGGAAGACCATGGTTAACAACTGTTGCCACCTTGATTGATTGTAGATATGAGGGAATGCTAATATCAAATGGGATTAATATTAAACAATTATCTTCATATTAATTCAACTATTAGAGCAGAATAACATTATATAGTCGTTAGGTTATACTTCAAGTATCTTAGAACCAAGTGTAGCTACAAGGTGAGATACAAAACATTCCAAAGTGCCTAGATGCAGATTTAGAGTATTGCAAAGGTTTGTTACAAGAATTTCACAACAAAATACACGATCACATCACAACACGAGGTGATTCTACTAGTCAAGCGTCAATAACATATTAACCTCGTCTTCATATATGGATTTTTATTTTATTGTTGTAGGGACACACGATCCTTATCAATATTTATTTGTTATCATCATCCATCAACTAGTAGAGCCACAAGTACAATGGAAGAATGAAATCGCGAAAAATGAGAGAGGAGATAAAAGTGACTTAGGATCACAATGTGGGAAGATGCCCCTAAGACATCCTCACATCATTATGCCCCCAAGGCACCACACACAACAATTACAATAAGAGAGAGGAGAATAGAAGAATAGAGAAACAAATAGAAGTGTCAAGTGTTTTCTTAATAACTATGTATGGGTTGATGAACCCAATCAAATAGGAAACAAGGTGAACATTGCCTCTCTAGCCATGGTCACTATAAAACAACATGTAGAGGAATTGGAGGATGAATCAAATTTTATGATGCCTTGGAATTAAGAAATGAAATGGATTTTGATGAAGATGAAGATCTTCAATCCCTTTTAGAGGAGAGCATAGTGGAGTTTGCCTAGAAAGACATTAGAAATGCATTTCACTATCCATTATCAAACATAATTCCAAGAGGCGATAATTTCTTCAAGGATACCACTACCTTTCATATGCTACAACCATATTCTTTCCATCTGAACACATCAATGAGTGAAACTAAAGTAGTTTCCTCTAGTCATCCTATAATAAAACAAATAATGATCCTGCTTAGGAAGACTTTAAACATAAACTTGACTGACTGACCAATCAACAAGAATTGAAATTATTTGATGTCTTTATTAACCATACAAATGATAAATGCACACCCAACACTGAGAGGGGGTGGGGGTGAATTAGTGTTTGTATCTTTTTTTTCAACAACCACAATTACCAAAATCAATCCTAAACAGAGATCACAACTTTGTTGCAATGAATTAAACTAGAAGGTACACGTAAAATGCAAACTCACGAGAGAACACCAAATTTACGTGGAAAACTCAAATGGGAAATACCACGGTGAGAATGTTGCCTGAGTCTACTGCTCAGATCCAACCTCACAATAAGCAATGATTACATATGTTTTGCAAGCACCTACCCATAGGTACATCAACACCCAAGGTAATGTTTTGAGGCTACAACCTATAGGTACATCGCACACCTACAATGAGCTCCAACTCAATACAACGAGGCTTCAACCCCAATCAAAAAATAAAGAGGCTACAACCCCTAGATTTTTACAAATTCAAATATGCAACAATGGTTCTTCTATAACCTGTATGCACCTTGTTATCACACATTCATTTTGTGTTTTACACCAACACAATTGACTCCTTCCTCTATGCACTCTACCTTCTCTCTTCTCTCACAACGTGAACAAAAATAATCAATTTGGTGAGCAACCTTTCACAATGGATGCAGCGTGTATAAAAACACATTCACTTTCAATAGACAAACTGTTACAACCATTACAAAACTAAATAATGATAGTTTCATTTCGTTTCCCAACTGACCAAAATTAGTTCAACTACCACACCTGATTCAAACTTCAAGCTCCAATAAAATATTTTATCATTCCTGTTTGAGTGACTAAAATCCATTTTGGCAACTCACATAATAGTCGTGATCCTGAAATTGTCGCTGAACATACTAGCAAGAATACATTATTACCGATCTTCAAAAATGCCTTTTATGCTTGCCCTTTGTCGATGAAAATACAATTTACCAAATTAAGACTGATCCCCTTCTCTATTGGCCAATGTTACTATTTCAAAACTTGAGTTACAACTATTTATTCCCTTTATTGGCAAATGGACACTTTTCAGAACTTCCCCTTTTTAATGTCTTATCGACGAAGTTACACAAAACTGAACTTGCCTTTATTCCTTCGTTATTGGCGAATGTAGAAATTTTTGAACTTACCTTCATTCCCTTTTCATCCGCAAATGTATCTTTTTCAAAACTCAAGTCCTTAGCTCACTTTATTGCCTTTATCGAAAAATTTTACTTTTTCAAAACTTGGCTCATGTGTCTCTTATCAACTAATTTAATGTTTCGTGAACCAATCCTTATATTGACAGAAGTAAACTTTCTCGGATTCACCTTGACTTCTTCCTTTTATCGGTAAATCCAAACTGACTCAAACTATTGCCTTATCAGCAAAAGTGAAACTTTTCGAACTAAGCAATTTACTAGAACCTTCTCTTTATCGGCGAAATGACACAAATATGAACTTAGCCACTCTTCGTTATCGGTTAAAGTGCACTTTCTCAAACTTGCCTTAATATCGGAGAAAATAAACTTTTTCAAACTTATCTTTATTTGCCTTCTAATGGCAAATCCACTAGCACAAACTTTATCACTTTGTTGGTGAAAACAAAAACTTTCGAACTTGTCTTGTTTGCTTAACTCCTCTATATCGACGATATGATGAAAACTCGAACCTTGCTCCATACTTAATCAATTCCACTTTCTCAGTAAAAAGACCACTTCATAAACTTATGTATCGGTAAATAGACAAAAATATGAAATGTTGAACTTCCACTTTATTACACATACTTAGCCAAATACACGTAGTTGGTGAATTGGCTAAATTGCTAACTTTAGAACTAGTTAGCCTTTGGGACTTTTTCTCGACAACACTAGGTTTCTCTTCACAAGTTTGTCTTCGCACTTGAATGTGCCTTCATAAGCCGTATCGACTTATCGGTTAAATGTCAAACCTCCAAACTAGTTCGGGAATAGAAGATTTTCCCAACTGCCTTTTGACTTGAGCTTTGTATAAGCTTCCTTCATTGTCGGTAAGTCGGTGAACAACAGAACTTGAAAACTAGTTCACATTTTATGAACTTTACTGACAACACTTAAAAAACATAGTTTTTCTTCCAAACATTGAAACAATGCCACCTTCCTAAGCCATATCAGCTAGTTGGCTTATCGACTAACCGCCAAACTAGCGAATTAGTGAAGTAGTTAAAAAACTTAACACTTTGCCGATAGAACATATTGCTGATATAACACTAAAATAAAAAAAGTTCATCTTTCTTTCAAATTGCCAATAGCCTTTACATTTCTTAATACTTCAAAATTGCCAATACTGTGACTTCACTTTTCATCAAACTTGTCGATGACTCCACATTTCTTCCAAACTGCCAACTGAGTACATGTTGAGAATATTTTGTCAATTGCTTGCCTTTTCCTTTCTTTGATATTAATATCAACTCTTTGAACATATTTTCTTTGAAAACTCATGCCTTAACATCTGTTCATGACTTAGTATCTTGTCTTTGGCATTCACACAAACTATCCAACTAACTTCATGCTATCCAACAATCTCCATATTGTTCAATACACCTTGTTGACATCAAAATGAAACCTTGGTCATCAAACCTTTGACATCAAACTGACACTGACTATTCAGTTCAGTAGACCCTTACTTACCAATCAGTCAACCCTTACCATTCAGTAGTCCCTTTGTCATCCTATCAGTGGACCCTTACCATTCAGTAGTTCTTTTGACATCAATGCCAACATTGACAACAACAAAAGCTTTTTCTTGAAACTACAAATATATGAGAGAAATTCACCTAAAAATTTGCACCCATCATATCTACACGGAAGATGCGAGACCAATAAGTTATCCATAACATAGACTCAATCCTACATCAAGGAAGATAATCAAGATTGAAATAGAAAAATTCTTGCAGGTGGAATTCATCTACCTAATTTCAAACAGTAAATGGGTGTCACCACTTGTTGTGTTCTAAAAAATGGTGGTAAATTGAGAGTTTGTTTTGATAATAGGGAGATAAACAAAGCAACTTATAGGGACTACTTTCCCTTACCATTTATTTGTTAGGATTAAGGTGCCATCAACCTTGTAAATCCTATGTAATTAATTACTCCTTATATTGTTTGTAAATCACCCATAAGGGATGAAAGGTTTCACCAACAACGATCTTGTTTTAGCCGTATGTCTATATCTAATACACGACGCTCATTTGTCTGCGACGGGGGGTCGTAGGGGGTTTCCCCCTACGAGGGGTCCAAGAAACCTCATTTTATTTATATTTTATCATTGTGAATCTAGACCATTTGTCATTAGGTCACAGATCTAACGGTCGATATTTTGTCGGTTATCTTGCACTATAAGGCAACCCCCTTTTATAAGGATATTTGTACTACATTTTTATCATATTGGAGAGTAACAGGTGCCGCTGGATTGAAGACTGAAGAAACAGAGGAAGTGCATGTATTGTAATCTCATATTTGAAGATAATACAACTTGGAGCCTCTTTTCTTGGTGGAGTTTTTTAGCCGAAAGGGTTTTCTCCACGTTACATACTATGTTATGTGTCAAGTTCTTAGTGAATGATATTTATGTGTAATGGGTTTTAATTTCTATTGTAATCTCCATTAATTCTACATTGTTTAGATGATAATAAGGTTTGAATCAGATTTTCGTTGTGTGGTTTGCATCTTCATTTCTAACATTATTGATCAAGTTCTTCATAATTTGGTTGAAAAAACTTACTTTCACTTCCTCAATGGATTCAATGGTTACAACCAAATCTAGGTAGCTCTGGAGGACCAAGACAAAACCATGTTTACCCATATGCGGGGAACCTTCACTTATATAGTTCTTCCTTTCAAACTCTATAATGCACCAGCAACCTTCCAGTAAGTCGTGATTGCCATCTTTTTTGAACTAGTGGATGATTGCATAGAAGTTTACATGGATGATTTCATTGTACACAGTAGAAATTTTGATGAGGCTCTTCAAAACTTAAAAAAAGTCTTAAAATGATGTGAAGAACATCACTTGTCCCTTAGCCATGAAAAATGCCTCATCATGGTTGACCAAGGAATTGTCTTGGGACACCACATTTTTGTTGAAGGCAACAAGATGGACCCCAAAAAGATAGAAGTCATCAAACAACTAGAGCCTCGAAAAACTCAAATTGATGTTAGGATTTTTTTGGGTCACTTTGAGTACTATAGAAGATTCATAGAAAACTTAAGTAAAATAGTGACCCTAATGTTTTTCTTCCTCTAGAAAGATGTTAAATTTTCTTGGACTGAATAATGCCAGCAATCCTCTGAGTTGATTAAGGAAAAGTTGAATTTTGCTCCAATTTTGTGAGGTCCTAACTGGTTTGCGATTTTACATTTACATGGATGCCTCAAATGATGTTATAGGTGTGGTTTTAGGTTAGGAAGATGGAGAAGAGGGAAAATATATAATCTATTTCATCAGAAAGAACTTGACTCCCACGAAATGACACTAAACCATGACGGAACACGAGTTCCTTGTAGTTCATGCCATCAACAAGTTTTTCCACTATATTATAGTATACAAAGTAATTGCATACATAGATCACTCTTCCATTGAATAATTAGTCAATAAACCTATGGTAAGTGGGATAATAATTAAATGGTTGTTACTATTGCAAGAATTTAATGTGACCATAGTAGATATACCTAGGAAAT
Source organism: Cunninghamia lanceolata (assembly GCA_027924645.1). Classification (NCBI taxonomy): domain Eukaryota; kingdom Viridiplantae; phylum Streptophyta; class Pinopsida; order Cupressales; family Cupressaceae; genus Cunninghamia; species Cunninghamia lanceolata. Next base: position 5,057,889 of record BSBN01000449.1, on the reverse strand, counting down.
TCAATCTAGTTGTCGACTTCCTGTCCAAGGTACACATTGTAGATGGTGAGTAGGAACTAGTCAAAGATGACTTTCTAGATGAACAATTATTTGTTGTTTCAATTCACATGTCATGGTTTCCTGACACAACCAATTACTTGACTATAGGGGAGTTTCCACTAGATTGTTTCTACCAAACAAAAAAAAGACTTGATAAAGAAAGTACAACTATTAAATGGATTAATGGCATGTTGCTTAAATGTGGACATGATCTTGTCTTACACAAGTGTTTCCGAGGAGATGAAGTGTATAAAATTTTAAAATCCTGACATGATGAGCATGCAGGTGGACACTATTCAACAAAAAGGACAACTCATAAGATCATGGGTGCTAGTTATTATTGGTGAGCTCCATGCATAAAGATATAACAAGTTATATCAAGCATGTAAGGAAGATAAGGTAGCAGAACAACTTACTACACTAATCTTGAGCGGAGGGACATGCAAAACTTTTTAGATCTTTACAACAGTTACAAAAATAAACACAAATAGCAATCATACCACAACATAGTAATTACATGGGGAAACCCTTTCAGGAGAAAAAATCCACAATCCAAAGTCGCCCAATATATTATTTAGGAATCAAGAAGATTACAATATACTTGTAGAGCAAGCTTTCATAGGAGTATAACCAACCATAGAACTGGAGGCAACTAAACATCTATAAGACTCTTACACACAACCTCCATCTCAAGCTCTTGATATATAGGAGATACAATACAGTAAATTGTCAACGATAATGACAGAACCATGAACCAAAACCACCCAAAAGTGGTGCCCAAATTATGTCCAATCAAAGATGCCTTGTGATGTGCCAAATCACACACCAACATGTGTAACTCTCCCCATTACAACTCTTTTAAGTGTCCAACATGTTTTCACATTTCCCAAAATAGGAGGTCCAACTTCCAAAGGCCATAACTTTTGACTAGGTCTCTGATTAACGAATCGTTTGATGTGTTAAGAAAGCTTGTGAAGACATCTATCAAGATATAACCCTCTTTGTCAGTTATGACAACTTTATAGGGATTTAGGGACCTCTAAGTGCCTCAAATCTGAGTTCAAAACTTTTTTGAGAGTTTAAAAAAAAATTTAATATCTTGCAATCCAGGTATGATCTTTAGTCGAATCTCACCCAAGATGTTTACTTGGCAGTTCCACACATTTTGGGAAAATTTTGGGTCCATCTATGCTCAAACGTAGGGTTACTAAAAATAGTAATCCCTGCCACTTTTAGCTCCCTTTTGAAAATTTGAAATCTTTAAGCCATTTTTCAAGATAAAGGGTATTTGAAAATACCAAAATTGGGAAGAATAGGAACCTTTTGTAGTTGCAAGGTTGAGGCACCTTTCCTAACATTCTCCCACTTGTCGAACACCTTGCAAGAGCAAAGGGAGTATCAACACCATGATTTAATTGCTAGGGGCCAAGAGGCCTATAGACTCCGAACACCATCTAAACTTCTCTGTGCTCACATGCTTAGTTAATGAATCTGCAACATTCATCAAAGTCTCGACCTTAACTAGCTTCACCCTGTCATCCTCGACCATATCTCTAACAAAATGACACTATACATCAATGTTCCTAGTCCTGACATGAAATTTTGTGTTCTTAGCTAGGCAGATTACACTCTGATTGTCACAATAAACTGTCACTACACCTTGTTTTATTCCGATATCTGAACACAGTCTCTTAAGCTAAATGGCTTCTTTACAAGCATGAGTAGCTGTCGTATACTCAACTTCAGTAGTGGACAAAGCAACCACAACATGTTGCTTACTCATCCAACTAATTGCGCCACCAAATAAATTAAATACATAAGCATTGGTGGATCGTTTACTATCAACATCACCTCCCTAGTCTAAATCCACATAACCATGAATATCAAGGGAATGTATGTCTCCTATCAAATTACCATGATAACACAATGAATATTCTGAGGTACCCCACAAATATTTGAAGACTCTTTTAACTGCATCCCAATGAACTCTACTGGGATTAGACATATATCTAGAAAGAACTCCCATTGCTTGGGTAATGTGTGGTCTAGTACAGACCATAGCATACATCAAACTTTTGACTGCACTCTGGTAAGGTACTTTGCTCATGTCTTCCATCTCTGATGGGGATGTTAGACATTATGAAGTAGATAACTTGTTCTAACTGTAAAATGAACACATAATGGTCTACAATACTAAATGTTAAACCTCTATAAAATTGAATTAACATACTTACTCTAACCAAGCCATAGTTTTTTGTCCACTCTATCTCTTCTTGTTTCCATCCCAAGAATGTGTTTAGTTGCACCAAGATCTTTCATTTCAAATTTAGCTGCAATTTGAGACTTTAGTTTTGAAATCATTCATTTCCCTTTACCAATAAATAACATATCATCAACATACAATGCAATAAATAGGAAATGATCATCGTTAGATTTATAATAAACACAATGATCAGATTTAGAATGCTCAAATCCCAAACTCAACACATATGTATCAAATTTATGGTATCACATCCTAGGACTTTGTTTGAGGCCATACAAAGATTTCTTCAATTTACAAACCAAATTACTTTTACATTTCACCATATAGTGCTCTAGCTATGTCATAGAAATATACTCCTCCAAATAACCATGAATAAAAGTCATTTTCACATCCATTTTCTCAACCTCTAGATCATAAGTAGTAGCAATAGAAAGCAATAATATAATGGATGTCATTTTTGCAACAAGAGAAAATATCTCACCATAATCAACACCCTCAACTTGAGAGTAACCTTTCGCAACCAACCATGCTTTGTACTTCTCAATACCTCTGTTTGAACCAATCTTTTTCCTGAACACCCATTTCCAACTAACAGGTTTTCATCCTTCAGGCAATGGCACTAGGTCACATGTATCATTCTTTTTCAAAGCTGTCATTTCTTCATCCATAACAATCTTCCAAGACTCTACATCATTCTTCTCTAATGCCTCTTCTACAAATCTAGGTTCATCTATGTGAGTATTCAAAGCAAATATACATCTTTAGTCATTAGGGTAATACCTTTCAGGTGGTTGTCTATGCCTTGTAGACCTTTGAACAAGTTGAGTTGGAGGTTCTTCCTCCTCTTCTGAAGATTTAGAGCTAGATGAGCTCTCCTCAACTTTGTGTCTATCTAGGGGCCTTGATTCAACTTTTTCAAGCGTAAAAGGGAGTTGAATCACATCTTTCTGTTCACTTTGTTATGGCTGCAATGTAATAGAAGAAGGCTTGGTTTCTCTAAAAATAACACTTCTACTATATATTACCCTATGTGCAACAAGGTCCCAAAGCTTGTATCCTTTCACACCATAACTATACCCAATGAAGATACATTTCATAGCCTTGTTTTGCAACTTTGTTTGCTTCTCCTTTGGAACATGTGCATATGCCTCGCAACCAAAACTCTAAGATGTCTCAGTGAAGGCTCGTGCCCTAAACACACCTCCATAGACATTTTATCAAAAAGTGTTGATGTAGGAGACTTGTTAATCAGGTAGCAAGCAGTAGCAACAACTTCAACCCAAAAGCTTTATTCTATAATAGTACCACTAAGCATACTCCTAGCTTTCTCCATCAGTGTCCTATTCATTCTTTCTACAACTTCATTCTGCTGTAGAGAATACGGAGTTGTCTTTTGTCTCTGAATACCACAATCTTTAGAAAATCTAACAAAATCATTAGAGTAAAATTCACCACCATTGTCAGTTCTCAAACATTTTATTGTCTTTCCAGTCTGCAACTCAACCATTGCTTTAAATTCTCTAAATCAATTGAAAACTTTAGATTTATTCTATAGAAAATATACCCATGTCCTTCAGCTATAATCATCAATAAATGAAAAATAATATGTGGATTTCGTAATGGAAGGAACATCTACAGGACCAAACACAACATAATGAATAAGATTCAATACACCACAAGATTTATGAGAACTCAAGTAAAACTAAATGTGGTTTTATTTACCATAAATGTAATGCTCATAGAAATCAAAATCAAGATTACAATTAGTCAAACCTTCAACAAGGTTTTTGTTTTTCAAGGTCCTTAGACCCTTTTCTCCTATGTGGCCTAATTTCTGGTGCCATAACATAGTCTTCTTTATAGACAATTTTGATTCAGAAGAAAGAGCACCCTTAGGTACCCATAAGCCATGACCATCCACTGAAAATGAAACCCTCTCCTTTTCCAATGAAGTAGTCACATATTTGCTTTTTGCAGAAGTACTATTGCACTCAATAGTGCATGCATCAAGCTTATACAATGTGCCAAATCTGACACCTCTAGCAATCACCATAGCACCTCTTACCATCTTGCATCCTAAATCAGAAAAGACTACCTGCACACCCACATCTATTAGTTTGCTCGCATATAATAAACTTCATGCTAATCTAGGGATATGCAACACACCATTAATCCTTTTTATTCTATCATCAGGAAATCTGATTTTAACTTTACCACGTCCAACAATATTTAAATGAGAATCATCACCCAAGTACACCTTACCTCCGTCAAATTCCTCATATTCATAAAACCAATCTCTATTAGGGGTCACATGGAAAGATGCACCTGATTCAATTAACCATGCATCATTACTTGCACGAGTGGCCAAAGTTGCAATGAATGCATCACCATCTTCCTTCTCAGACTCAGAATCAAAATCAAATTTCTTTTTTTTTCTTCTTTCCTTCTTTACACTCCTTACGGAAGTGTCCAGGCTTATCACAATTCCAGCAGATAACTTTGGACTTTCTAAAAGATTTGGATCTCCCCTTGGACTTGCATTTGTCATGCTTCTCGCTCTTCTTGCCTTTTTCTTTGGGTCTTCCATGAACACTTAGGGCTTCTTTGGCGCTAATGGATACCTTCCTCCTCATTTCTTCAGAAAGAAAGAACCCACAACATCTTCAACTTCAACTTTCAAGAAAAATTGGTTTTCAAGTTGAAAAAGTCTTTGTATGGTTTGAACCAGTCTCCTAGGATGTGGTACCAAAAGTTTGATGCCTTTGTGTTGAGTTTTGGATTTCTGAGATTGAAATCTAATCACTATGTTTATTATAAGATGGATAATGATCACATTCTCATTATTGCTTTATATGTTGATGATATGTTGTTCTTTGGGAATGGTAAGAATTTGATTTCTGATTTGAAGTCTCAGTTGTCAACACAATTTGAAATGAAAGATTTGGGGGCAGTCAGGTACATTCTAGGAATGGAAATCAAAAGAGACAAGGCAAACAAAAAACTTTGGGGGAACTAGAGTAAGTACGTGAATACTGTGTTGGAGAGATTCAATATGGCATCTTGTAGACCAGTGACTATTCATGTTATGTTGGGGACAAAGTTATATGTGGAGGATTGTCCAAAGTCTCCTACTGAGATAGAGGACATGACTAGGGTTACTTAGGCTAGTGTTGTTGGTAGCTTGATGTATGTTATGGTTTGTACAAGACCATACATTGCCCAAGCAACGACAGTCCTTAGTCAGTTTATGGCTAGTCCTGGATGGGTACATTGGGATGCTGTTAATAGAGTGTTTAGATATTTGTGGGGTACTTCCAAGTATTCCCTATGTTATCATTGTTATCCTACAAGACCTCAACATTCAGTTTATATTCATGGATTTGTGGATTCTAATTGGACAAGTGACATTGGCAATAAAAGATCCACCAGTGGTTATGTTTCTACCATGTGTGGTGATTCTATTAGTTGGATGAGTAAGCAAAAAGTTGTAGTCGCTTTGTACACTACAAAAGCAGAGTACATGACAACAACTCATGCTTGTAAGGAAGCCATTTGGCTTAAGAGATTATGTTCAGATGTTGGGCTTGATGCAGAGATGATTACTATTTGTTGTGACATTCAGAGTGTTATTTGTTTGGCAAAGAACCCAACCTTCCATGCTAGAACAAAGCATATTGATGTTTAGTTCCATTTTGTACGTGACATGATGAAAGATGGTAAGGTGAAACTTGAAATATTTGATACTTTGACGAATGTTGTAGATTCACTGACAAAGCCTGTGAGCATGGAGAAGTTTAGATGGTGTTTGGAGTCTATGGGCCTCTCAACCCCTAGGAGATAAAATCATGTCTTTCTGTTGGCTCTTGAAAGGTGTTTGAAAAGTGGGAGAATGTTGGGATTTAAGGTGTCTCAACCTTTGCAAGTTCCTAACATTGGTAATTAATTATTTATTTATTATTTGCTTATATTGTATTTATACACATCCTATTTTGTCATTTAGTGTGAGGTGGCATGGTGAGTTGTCATCCCCCTTGGAAGGTGACTTAGATGGACACGTCAACATGAGGGAATATAGGAGTCCCATTTGAGGTGGCATTAATTTTCCATGTGTCGACATCTTGAGTAATGTGTAAGAGGTTATGACATATGATGGAATCTATGGCACTTAAGAGCTAAAAATACAAGATTCTTATGACACCTGTATGACATGAGTCATAAAGCATATTTACATATTAAATAAGGCATGTTTAGGTGCCCAAGTTTGGCTATGACAAGTTGTAAGAGAATCATTTATTATTAGTCAGTTATGACAGATTTTCTTACAGTTGTAAGTGTTGTCATATATGACATTTTATGATGGTGTAAGAGCATCTTTCATACCTATTTCAGGTAAATTTGGGGTGCCCAAGTTTGGAGAGTTGTAAGAGGTGTAAGGGAATATTGCACAAGTGTCATTTGTTGCAAAAGAGGTGTTGGAATGTGTGCCATGTGGATTTGGACATCCACCTCTTGTATCTTCCTCTAGAAGCTTCCTCTATGCTTGTTATTATATATAAATAAGGTGCTTGTTGGAGTAGTTTGTATGGTTCATTTCTAGGTACTATTATGTTGCTAAAATTAATCCTGAATTTCAATAGTGGTGAACTCCTGTAAGAGCTTGGCTCTAGAAGTGTATTGTAACCTTCATTGTTTACGGATTAATACGTTGGGTTGTGCTTTAGAGTGTGGGGTTTTTCACCCAAAAGGGTTTTCCCCACGTATATCTTATGTTGTGAGCTTTTGTATTAGCATTTGATGTTATTTGATCTTCTTTGTATTGTGTATCTCATTACTATAATTGTTAATAGATGAAATTTTGTATAACTCTCCTCATTAGATCTATGTAGGAAGCGTCTTTCGTGTACCTTGCTTCCTTTCAGGGTGAAATACACTGTGTGTATTTCTACATTTTGTGGAGTTAGAGTTGATTTTAAGATTTGATGTTTGTTGTTTCTTTTGTGTTGTGACTGATATATTAGTCCCCTGTAATGTTCATTATCCCCAAAAATCAATAAAAATCACTTGTGGGGTTCAGTGATTCAGTTGGAGAAAATATTGTTGTTTTGTGGTGCTGTTTTGTAGGATTTTGTCGGGGTTTGTATGAAGAATTTGTTTAGTTTATGTGTGGTAATTGTAGCAAATGTATTTGTTGTTGTATCAACAAACATAGTTGTATATTTCAATTTAATTTCAATGGAAAAAGTTTCATAAAGTTTATGTGGAAAATTGCTAAGATTGTGTTGACTAGTTTTGTGAAGATTGTGATGAATTTGGGTAATTTTGCAAGATCTAGTTTAATCTTTTCAAACATAAAAGTTGATTGTTAAGATATTTGTGGAGGAAATTACACAAATACATGATTGACATAATATTGAATCTTATATTAACATCACAAATAACAAATTACATACATGTGGTCACCCAAAGGGCAAGGTTCCAACTAAAACTCACTCCATGCCTTCCCTTTGCTCACCTAAAACCTATATAGAGTATGGACTCAATTCTCACAACTCTATATATCTCTCACATATGTATATGAGGCATGCTATCATAGGCCCAAGTGCCTCCTATGTTTGCTATAATAGCTCATCTATAATTATCTACATATGTATTGCTTCATTTGCAAGCAAATTCACGCACATACTTATACTAAACATAGATCATTACAGTTCACACAACCTCTTGATTGACCTCTTGCAAATGCATCTCATAAATATAGGATTGATAATTATTAAATACATTAGGAAAATCTAGTGATGGATATTTACGTGAATGGTCTATTTTTTATGCCGATAATGGAAATTAAATATTTCAAACACTAAAAAATGAATATAGACATGAATGTTGATCATGTGTAGTCTCCTCATCATGAGTTCTCCATCTTATGATCCTATAAGTACAAAAAATGTGATGACCTCAACCAAAAATATTCATGTGAAATACTTGTATCTTAAAATATCCACAACAAATAAAATAGATCTGCACACATAGATTGGAAATCAAAGACTGGAAGTTAATATTTCATTTAAATATTTAATTGAAAGTACATTTCTACTTCAAATGATTAGAAATATTTTCTTATACAACAATTACAAATATATTCTAAAATACCTAGAATGATGAAATACCCAAAATGTTGTTGAAATCCTCCAACTTGAAAGTGTAGATGCAACCTCCATATGAAGTTGCCCTCGGGAACTCAAAGGGTTTTGATCCTCCAAACTCAAGGAAACTGATGGGGTTTCATCCATTGATATCACAAATCCAAGTGTTTTCATCCCTAGATCTAACAAATTAACACAAGTGCTTAAGTTGTGATGGGTTAGAGTTTTTTGGTTTGATAAAATGGAAAAAGATATAAACTGATGAAGCTACCATAATAATATATAGATTGAGGACCTATCTTGGGCCCCAAAATTCTATGCCCATATCTACCTAAAGTGGTCTTGGAGGGAGAGTAAGAGTCATTTTCCAGTGCCATGTCACCCACACTTGCTAGCATCATCTTCACATAGTCGCATACATGAAACCATGTCCTCTAAACAACAATCCTCTGCATTTATGCACAATGTCATGTCCCCATTTTTGCAAGTAACTTAAAAAGTTCTAATTATAAATTAATTTTATAAAGTATTTTTAATTGCTTTATAAAATTAATGTTTTATTAAATTACTTGAGTTGTTTAAAAAACACTTTATAAAATAAAGTGTTAACGTACACAAGCATTTAAAAAGTTCATGTAAAAGCATTTAAAATGTAAAGTGTGACTATGTACATAAAAACTTTCATTAAATAAAATTAGGCCTATCCTAATTTGTGAAAGTTTAAAAGGAGAGATGAGATCCATTTGGGATCATGCATATGTCTTGATGTGTTGATGTTTTATGACTTTTGTCAAGTCTTGTATTCAGCTAATGTCAAGGTGATGTTCCCTTGCATTTGCACTAGCCAGTTTGGTGATGCTCCCTTACTGTCATTGAGGTGAAGTTGCTTCAGACTTCACAATTGTGCTTCAAGTGTTTTGGGTTTTGGTATTTTGCTGGAGTTGTCGATATTTGGCTGGAGACCATTTTATCTATTTATTGAAGATCATTTGGAAAACAAACCCCATGCCAAGTCTTATTTGATCATTGACTACATGGGATAGCATATGAAGTGTATTATGAATGTTTTGAATGATCATATAGAAATTGCAAGATTTTTACTTGCATTGTTTGTATAGGGATAACTACAGCATATGAAGTTTGAATCACCGAATAAGTAAGGAATCGCAGGATATGATTGTGGGTCAGAAGATAGTGCATAAGGAGAGGTTGTGATAATTTATTCAGTGAAGATAATCAGCTAACACTTAGACATCAACCAACATAATGGCTTCATCCTAAAGGTTGGTGATACTCTTCCAAGGAAAATCGTGGAGTCTTAAAGCCGATCGCTTCTCTTGGTCAGATTTGACTGGTAAACACATCAACTTGGATGAATTCATCGACATCAAAGATCCTAGCTGCCGTCTATCATAAGGGAGAACATACTATTGATACAGGTGATTCACATTACAAAGAACGTGGATGTCTCAATCAAGACTTGAGTGCCAAGTTGGAATCATATATCAGATTGCTGATTAGCATAAGGAAGATCCACAATAAAACTTAGGCGCCAATCCTAGAATATATATCAGCATAGTTGTGAAAGAGACCGTTAAGATCGTAGCATCGATCTAAGTGGTTGAACAGATTCACCGAGGGTCATGGATTGAAGTCAAAGGACCCCAAACTATCTTTGCTTGGTCGTCGATAATGAAGACTGAAGGAGGACAGGTTGATGGGATTTGTGACAGACCGTCTATCATCATAGAGACAATGATCTATAGGTAAAGAAGAATGACCAACATTATTTGACATCCAATATATCAACATTGCGACAACAATCTTATCTATTAGTGCTAATGGTTAGTCTAGGGGAAATTACAGTCATTGAGGGATCCATCATCATATAGGTTGTATCAATATTTGTCATCAGATCTGAATTGAGAAGGTTCAGTTGCATTTTATTACATATCTGATTTAATATACCACTTCATTTTGCTATCCTTGTAATTTGTAATCCATGATATAATCCAGGAGTAGAGGATGCTGCATATATATATACTTTGTTAGTTATTACTTTTGTACATGATAGTCTATGTTTCATGTTTGTTTGGGTGAACAAATTGAAGGTACAAGAGTAAAATTAATTTTCTGTCCTAGGGTTATCATTAAAAATTTGCAAGATTAAAGATAATCATATCACAGACCATTTAATAATCAGGATTTAGCAAATATCCTAGAACGAGATATTATAGTGGTATTAGAGCCATGATCCTGCTAGCCTGAGGGTCATCAATTAGATTTTGTTTCAGTTCTACAACAGGTTTCAATTGTGGATTTGGAACAATGGGTCTATTTCCGTTTGATAAGCAAGTGATGAGAGATATGATTGATAGTTAGAGATTGATGGAACAACAACAGAGAAAGACTAATGAGAACATTGAAAGGATGTTTCAGGCTTTGATGGGTAAATAGAATAACAGGAACAATTGGGCTAATCAAAGAGATGCTAGTAGTGCAACAAGTTCACATTAAGCTAGAAGGACACACACATGCACACCTACAGTTGAGAGCCCTATTCATCCTACATTCATTCCTCCAGTGGATGAGGAAGACATGTTCAAGAGTTCAGTACAGATTCATGAAATTGAGAATGAAGAAGAGTTACTTGTTGAGGCCACAAATGAAGAACACATGAAGTTGAAGAAAATGATATCAAGGATGAAAACCAAGCTGTTAGTGTAGGTTTTTATTTCCTAGTGGGTTATTTATTTTTTCCCTATATTCCTAAGTTTTTCCTACACTTCTTTTAATCTCGCTTAGGTTAATAATGTTGCAAGTATGAAGGTGAACCAGTGTTGTCATTGATGTCAACATACTCATACTGCATTGACAAGAAGGATTGGATGAGCAGTGTGTTGAGGATATTGAGAAAATTAGCCTCAGTCAGGAACAGTGAAGAACAGTGATGAGAAGAAGGGAAATGTATTGTATAGGATGCGAACCGGAGGATGCGGATTAAAGGGTTTGTAGATATGAGTCTTGAGATGCTTCAGTTAAGATTTCAGAGGTCCGCATGAAGATCTGAAGGAGTTGTGGCTGTCGGTGTGGAACCGGTTTCGGTAAGTGTTCAGAGGTGACAGAGGATCACAGAAAGGTCCGGTGAGGTTCGGAAATATATAATCCTATTCTGCGGATTGGAAGGAGTGTTTGGGATGTCCTTGTGATGTGTCATCTCGAGTTGTGTATGATTTGGAGGTCCGAAAGTACCTTTTGCATTATGACAGTGGCGACAGACTGTGTTCTTGAAGTTCTGGATAAGGAAGAGAAGAGATTCCAATAAGTAGAGGAAGTGCGGATGTACCTGGTCATTCAGGCAGGCTTGGAAATGTCTGTGGATCATATTTAGGTTGTGTTGTTGGTCCGCATTGATGGTAGAGCCCGGAATTGAAGATATTCTTCCGGATGAAGTTCTTGCTCTAATTAGCCGATCGGATGAGTTGTTCATCCTGCGAATGTTCTTGTGATGGCCGACCGGATGTGTTATTTATCTTGCAGATATTCTTGTGGTTGATTGCTAACTTAGATGATTGTTCCTAAGTTGATGTCTTGTATAAATAAAGGTTTGTGAGTTCATTTCGGTGTGTGGATTGTGTGGATGAGTGTGGTGTAGCGAAGAGAAGTGCGAAAGGCAGAGCAGGGGTTTTTGGGCTTAAATGGAACTGATCCAGACATGGTAGAGATGTCATTCTCCAGTTTAAGACTGTGATTCTTATCACTTTGTAGACAGTGTGTCTCCTTGTAGGCAGTGGGCCTCTTTGTGAGCAGTGTGCTCGGGCAGTGAGCCCTAATTGGCAAGTGCCATTCTTTTCTTATTCTTTTAACAGAGAATAATCCTTGGGTTAATCACCCCGTGGTTTTTCCCTTAACCGGGTTTTCCACATCAAAATCTTGGTGTTCAATGTGTTGATGTTTATCTGCTCTTGTGTTTGTACGTTTTACTTTCATGGATGATTAATTGATATGCTATTAACTAACAAAGAAGAATCAAGTGTTTGAAGAACAGAGCAAGTTTTTATACAACTGATTCACCCCCCCTCTTAGTTGTATGCCCTAGATCCAACAATTTGTATCAGAGCTAAGTTCCTCTGAAAGGAGCTTAACCGCTTGAGGAGATCTAGGATGTCGTCATACAAGAAGGATAGTCCGAAGTTCGATGGAACCAACTTCACTCTCTGGAAGGGTCGCATGAAATGTCACTTGGAAAGTATGGGAAAAGCATACTTGGCCATGGTCTCAAAACCATATGTACCTCCACAAGGCAGTCTGACAACTCTGAATGAAATCACAGATGCTGAAAACAATCTACGGACCAAGGAAGCTCTTCTAAGCGCATTGAATGACTCAGATCTCTCAAATGTTATTGACCTACCAACTGCATATGAGATCCTGACTAAATTGGAGCTTCTGTATGAAGGAGATGAGTTTGTCAAGAGTGCAAGGTTGCAAAGTCTGAAAGGGAAATTTGAAATATTGAAGATGAGAGATGATGAAAACATCACTACTTTTATGCCAAGAGTGAATGAGCTGGTGTGTGGAATTAGAAATGTTGGTGGAACTCTGGATGAAAATGAGATTGTTTGCAAAATCCTCAGATCCCTTCCTGCTGCCTACAAAATCAAGGTTGCTGCAATTGATGAATTCAGAGCCCACACAACTGTCACAAGAGAACAATTGGCTGGCAAGCTAGCTGCATTTGAAATGACCGAGTTTGGAGATGATCCTCCCAAGACTGAATCTGCTTTCAAAGCCAGTGCCTATGTGAAAGGTAAACAGAGATTTGATCTGGGTGAAAACTCTTCAAGGAAGATGTCATGGTATGATCAAGCAAGAAGAGACATGGAAGAAGAAGAAGCAGAAATAGCTCAACTTGAAGCCCTCATTGCAAAGAGACTGCCAAGAGGATCTGGTAAGTATGAAGGAAAACTACCCTTTAAGTGCTTTAACTGCAATAAGATTGGTCATTTTGCTTCAAGATGTCCAGAAAGATCTGCAAAGACTAATACTAACAGACAAAGGTTTCAAAAGAACTGCTATTATGTTCATGAAGAAGATGACAATGAAGGAGTAACAGATGATGAATCAGAACTAGGAAGCAAATCCGGAAATGAATGGGTGTTTATTGCCAACAAGGAAGAAGATTCAATACTCTCTGAATCTGTCAATCACAAGGTTGTGGAAAAAGCTTTAGCTGCTCAAGTGGAAGAAAAGGATGATTGGGTTATTGACAGTGGATGTTCTCACCATATGACTGGTGACAAGGATAAGTTCTTGGATTTGGAAAGGTATGAAGGAGGAATGGTAAAATTTGGTGACAATTCTACTGGCAGAATCAGAGGTAGAGGAACTATTTCCTTTGATGGAAAGAGCAAAACAGGTAATGTACTATATGTTGAAGGATTGAAGCACAATCTTCTCAGTGTTGGTCAGTTAGTAGACAAAGGCTATGATCTCTAGTTCAAGAATGGAAAATGCAGAATCTTTACAAGTTTCAGAACTGAAATTGCATCCGGTACTCAGACAAAAGGTAATAGCTTTCATCTGGTTGGTTCAAATAAAAGTTGTCTGTTTGTTCAAATTGATCAGAGTTGGTTATGGCATAGAAGAATGTGTCATGTAAATTTTGATAACATCATCAAGATAAGCAATACTCAGGCTGTAAGAGATCTTCCAAAATTGACGAAACCTACAAATAGTTTGTGCAAAGAATGTCAGCTAGGTAAACAGAGCAGAGTCTCTTTCAAAAGCAAAGATCAGTCCTTTACCGGATTGTTGGAATTAGTACATACTGATCTCTGTGGTCCGACAAGAATCAAGAGTCTACAAGGTGATAGATATTTCATGTTGCTAATTGATGACCATTCCCAGATGATGTGGGTTACCTTCCTAAAGGAGAAATGAGAAGCCCTTGAGAAGTTCAAAATCTTCAAAGCTATGGTAGAGAATCAAACCAGATTGAAGTTGAAGTGTCTAAGGTCTGATAGAGGTGGTGAATTTACATCTGGTGAGTTCATTGACTTTTGTGAGAAGCAGGGTATAAGAAGACAGTTGTCTACTCCTAGGACTCCACAGCAGAATGGAGTAGTTGAGAGAAAGAACCGGACCATCCAGGAAGCTACCAGGACAATGATGTTGGAAGCAAATGTTCCTCAAATGTTTTGGAAAGAAGCTATCAGCACTGCAGTCTACACTCTCAATCAAGTTCAAATAAAAAACAACACCGGTAAGACCCCTTATGAACTCTGGTTTGGCATCACTCCTATTGTGAAATATTTTAGAGTATTTGGTAGCAAGTGTTATATTAAAAGAGATGAAGATCTAGGAAAGTTTGATGCTAGAAGTGATGAAGGAATTTTCTTGGGTTACTCCACTCAAAGCAAAGCATACCGGTGTTATAATAAGAGATTAAGGAAGATGATAGAAAGCACTAATGTGAAAGTTGATGAAGGAATTGAGAAGCCCTCAAGGTTTTATGAGTTTGATGAGGATGACTAAGATGGTGTTCAAGTTCAAGGAGCTCAATCCTCTCCGGTAAGTCAGAATCAGCCTAATCCGGTAAATCAGGAAGAAGAGATAGGTCTGAATGAGCCTGATCAAGAAGCAGCAGTACAGAATGCTCCCAAAATTCCAAGGTATGTAATACAGAACCACTTTGAAGATCAGATCATAGGTGACAGAAACAAAGGTGTGCAAACTAGAAGGAATGTTGCTCAAAATTAGGATGAATGTTGTCTGATTTCAAAGATTGAACCCAAAACAATAAATGAAGCTTGCAATGATGTAAACTAGACCAAAGCAATGGAAGATGAATTGATGCAAATTGAGAGAAATCATACTTGGGATCTTGTTCCCAGACCTAGAGACAGGAATGTGATTGGAACCAAATGGGTTTTTCAGAACAAACTGAATGAAGCTGGTGAAGTAATCAGAAACAAAGCTAGATTGGTCTGTAAAGGCTACTCTCAAATAGAAGGAATTGATTTTGAAGAAACCTTTGCTTTGGTGGCAAGAATTGAAGCAGTCAGATTACTCCTTGCATTTGCTGCCTTCAAAGACTTCAAGGTATATCAGATGGATGTCAAGTCTGCCTTCCTAAATGGTGATCTGGAAGAAGAAGTTTACATTGAACAACCGGATGGATTTCAATTGTCTGATAATGATGATATGGTCTGCAAGTTGAAGAAAGCTTTGTATGGATTAAAGCAAGCCCCAAGAGCATGGTATGAAAGGTTGGATAAGCATCTTGTGCAGATTGGATTCAACAAAGGTACTGCTGACAGCAACTTATATTTCAAAATTGATCATGAAAACATTTTGATTGTTGAAGTGTTTGTGGATGATATCATTTTTAGAGGAAGAGATAGTATGTGCAAAACTTTTGCAAATCAGATGAAAAGTGAGTTTGAAATGTCTATGCTTGGTGAAATGAATTTCTTCTTGGGTCTATAAATTACTCAAACAAAGAAAGGGATCTTTATTTCTCAAACCAAATATGTGAAAGAATTGTTGAGGAAATTTGGTATGGAAGATTCAAAGCCAATGAACACTCCCATGGCAACCGGATGTAAGTTGAGCAAAGATGATGACTCCCCAAAAGCAGATCAGACAAAGTATAGATCAATGATTGGTGGATTGTTGTATCTCACTCAGACTAGACCAGATATAATGCAGGCTGTTGGTCTTGTGGCAAGATTCCAGGCTGATCCTAGAGAATCTCATGTTATGGCAATCAAAAGAATTTTTAGGTACTTGAAAGGAACAGTTGAGTATGGTCTATGGTACCTTAGAGATCTAGATTTCTCTCTTCATTCTTACATAGATGCAGATTGGGCAGGAGATGTGGATGACCGGAAGAGCACCAGTGGTGGAGCATTCTTTCTGGGGAAGAGATTGGTGTCTTGGCTAAGCAAGAAACAAGATGCAATATCTCTGTCCACAACTAAAGCATAATACATTGCAGCAGCAGGCAGTTGCACTCAAATCTTATGGATGAAGCAGATGCTAAGAGACATTAAAGTTGAATATGAGGAGCCTATCACAATTTTCTGTGATAATTCAAGTGTAATTAATATTTCTAAGAATCCGGTATTGCACTCTAAGACTAAGCACATATCTATCAAGTTTCACTTTTTGAGAGAACAAGTGAACAAGGAAGAAGTCAGGTTGGAGTATGTTCCTTCCAAGCATCAGATTGCAGATATTTTTACTAAACCTCTTCCCAAGGATTCTTTTGAATATCTCTGGGAGAAGTTAGGGGTCATGGCCCCTCCGGTAATGAACTAAGATGCACTGATGTGCATCAGTCCGGTGGATATCACAGTCCTATCTTGAGATCCGGATTGATGATGGGGAGCTGCTACTAAGGGGGAGCAGCTGGTATGACTCTAATGTGTTAGAATTGCAAGTATGAGCCCTTTGCCATTGATGTCAAAGGGGGAGAGAAGACATGTGAAAAACAAGTGGCTGATGATCAAAGGGGGAGCAGTAAATGAGGAGAAGACATGTTGCTGATAGGGGGAGCTGTGACAGAAAGGAGAAGTTCTTGTCTTGATGGTTTTTCACATCATATGTTGCCATCAATGACAAAGGGGGAGATTGTTGCAAGTATGAAGGTGAACCAATGTTGTCATTGATGTCAACATACTCATATTGCATTGACAAGAAGGATTGGATGAGCAGTGTGCTAAGGATATTGAGAAAATTAGCCTCAGTCAGGAACAGTGATGAGAAGAAGGGAAATGTATTGTATAGTATGTGAATCGGAGGATGCGGATTAAAGGGTTTGTAGATATGAGTCTTGAGATGCTTCAGTTAAGATTTCAGAGGTCTGCATGAAGATCTGAAGGAGTTGTGGCTGTCGGTGTGGAATCGGTTCTGGCAAGTGTTCAGAGGTGACAGAGGATCACAGAAAGGTCCGGTGAGGTCCGGAATTGTATAATCCTAATCTGCGGATTGGAAGGAGTATTTGGGATGTCCTTGTGATGTGTCATCTCGAGTTGTGTATGATTTGGAGGTCCGGAAGTACCTTTTGCATTATGACAGTGGCGACAGACTGTGTTCTTGAAGTTCCGGATAAGGAAGAGAAGAGATTCCAGTAAGTAGAGGAAGTGCGGATGTACCTGGTCATTCAGGCAGGCTTGGAAATGTCTGTGGATCATGTTTAGGTTGTGTTGTTGGTCCGCATTGATGGTAGAGCCCAGAATTGAAGATATTCTTCCGGATGAAGTTCTTGCTCTGATTAGCCGACCGGATGAGTTGTTCATCCTGCGAATGTTCTTGCAATGGCCGACCGGATGTGTTATTTATCTTGCGGATATTCTTGTGGTTGATTGCCGACTTAGATGATTGTTCCTAAGTTGATGTCTTGTATAAATAAAGGTTTGTGAGTTCATTTCGGTGTGTGGATTGTGTGGATGAGTGTGGTGTAGCGAAGAGAAATGCGAAAGGCAGAGCAGGGGTTTTTGGGCTTAAATGGAACTAATCCAGACATGGTAGAGATGTCATCTCCAGTTCAAGACTGTGATTCTTATCACTTTGTAGACAGTGTGTCTCCTTGTAGGCAGTGGGCCTCTTTGTGAGCAGTGTGCTCGGGCAGTGAGCCCTAATTGGCAAGTGCCATTCTTTTCTTATTCTTTTAACAGAGAATAATCCTTGGGTTAATCACCCTGTGGTTTTTCCCTTAACTGGGTTTTCCACGTCAAAATCTTGGTGTTCAATGTGTTGATGTTTATTTGCTCTTGTGTTTGTACGTTTTACTTTCATGGATGATTAATTGATATGCTATTAACTAACAAAGAAGAATCAAGTGTTTGAAGAACAGAGCAAGTTTTTATACAACTGATTCACCCCCCCCTCTCAGTTGTATGCCCTAGATCCAACAAATAAAACATACTTAATTAGGTGAGTGGTTATGAGGTGTCACCTTCCTATATGTGAGCATCCATTAGCTATCTTGGGAAGATACTTTGCTATCTTTAGTCCGATAGATGGTTGCTCTTGATTGGTCGGTGTTGCCACCTCCTCCCTCTCCCTAGCCTATATAAGCATGCTACCTGGCTTGTATTTTGTATCTTTTGCTTTTGCATCCTCTTAATGCTATTTTGCTTCTAACATTTGTATTACTCTCTTAGAGACTAACTTTGTGTTGCTATTTTGATTTCGTATCATTTGCATTCATAATTTAGATATCTATTCATTTGCACTAGTTTTCTAAGTTAATAATCTTTTCAGATTCTAACATAGTATCAGAGCGCAAGTCATCGGTTCGAGTCCCTCAAGCCCTCGACCCTTCATCTGTGTAAGCTCAGCTTATCGATATTTTATGTAGTGGGTACAAATCACACATGGTACGTGGTTGTATATGGCTCTATTGTGTGGGGGTTGTTGGTGTAGTGATTATATCGATGATGAGATCCCTCTCCACCACTAGTACGTGCTTTTGGTGTGACAACAAAATTCTACATGGTATTAGAGCTATTCTATGTGCAAGGATAGATTTTAGTTTCTTTATTTGAGAGATTCATTGGGGGGGCTAATAAAACTTATTACAATTTTTTGAAAAACCTAGTATGCTCTTCTCTTGCATCTTCGGATGATCTGGAGAATCAAAAAAGTTTGATGGAAACATTTTTAATCTCTGGGGTTTACACATGTGTTTTATGAAATCTAGGTGATTACAACATTTTTGGTTATACTGGTAGCATTTTTGGCTGTTCCAACGCGTCCAGGAGGCTTGAGAAAGTCAAATTTGGATTTCGTTTCACCAAAATCAGAGATCGTCATACACAGTTGCGAAACTGGGGTTTCAAACTCAAATCTGACAACCAACTTGCATATTTGGTATTTTCAATCAATATTGCAGGTTCTAGCATGCCATTTCTTGTCTTAGGTAGCTGATTCAGCCTTTGCATGTCATTTTTTGTTGTTAAAGGCATTCTGTTTACATTGGATCAACATCTTCTGTATATCGGCAAGAAAAACTCCTTCTGGGTTTTGTTCGCAGCACAGAAAAACCATCTGGGTATGTTTTAGTTTTTGCATGCAACTCATATATTTTGTAGAAACAAACTCAGAAAGCTACAATAGGACCCCTCTCCGTTGGAAGTTGCAAATTTGAAGGCAATTTTAAAATGCTCCGTTCTTGCTCATACGGACTCCGTTTCCTGAGAATTTTTATTTTATTTTTATTTTGGTTATTTTTTCATGCTCTATGCACTGGTGTAGACATTTTTTTATTTTGATGTAAAAAAATTCTAGAAATTACAAATTCTCACCCGTGACATTGCACAGTTCTCATTTTTTGGAAGTTTGAAAGATCATAACTTTCACATACGACTTCGTATCGAGGCAATTCTTTTTTTGAAAGTGCATGATTTTTTGAGTAGATCACAGTGGTGTTGTTAGTTTTGTTTGGCTAAGTTTCAGTACTGTACTTTCAACATACACCCAATTTGTGAGGGTTTTGTAATGCATTGAGATCAAGACCACTTAGTATTTCTTGCTAGTGGTAGTTGTAAATGCACTAATATAAAGTGTCAAATCATATTTTCTTGGGGGGTTTTTTGATTGAGTGAAAAGGGGGGGTTGTCTTGGTTGTGTTCTCTTCTTTTCAACATTTCTTTTATGCATTTCTTCATCATGGATGAAACAACTGTGCCTATCCTAACTCCATACAACTACTTTGAGTGGAAATCATGCATGACAATTCACTTAAGGAAAGTTGGACTACATAGGATAACTATGGGACTTGAAACTGAACCTGCTAAAGATGAAGATAAGCCTAAGTGGTTTAACAAATGTGATGAGGCATATGGAACATTGTGTTTGTCTATTTCTCCTAATTTGCTCTTTCACATTGAGTCTTTGAATTCACCAAATGAAATATGAACAAACCTATAAACACTATTTGGCACACAAGATTCAATGAGGGGTTACATGTTGGAAAATGAACTAATTAGTTTAAGTCTAGGTAATTTCAACACTATCCAGGATTTCTTCACAAAATTGAAATCACTAAGGCTATAGTTAAAGCAATGTGGAATTGAAAAGAAAGATGAACAATTGATTCTCAATATTCTCTCTACGCTAAGTTTAGAATATTTTGTGTTTATTTCTACCTTCTATGCTACTAAGGGTGCACTTGGTACTCAATTCACTATGCCATCTTTAGATGATTTTGCTATCTCTCTCACTCGAGAATAGGATAAGCTAATTTAGATGGGCACTCTTAAGTCGTCTAAGTCACATGCCCTGGCAGCCAACCAATGAACAAAAGAATAGAAAGGACAAAGTAGTAACAATAAGAATAAGGATAATAAACAAAAGAATAGCAAGGAGAAGAAGGATCAGATACCAGTTGTTTCAAAAGCAACTAATGAGACACAATCTTCCAAGGGCAACAAGCCTAAGAAATAGAAGGTCCAATGTGCCTATTGTAAAAGACCTGGTCATGATGAACATAAGTGCTTGAAGAAATAAATTAATCACTTGACACACATTCTTGAGAAGAATAATATTAGTGTTCCCGAGTCCATCAAATAGAGTTCAAATGAGGGGTTTGAAAAGGCAAAAGAAAACAACAAGGGGAAAGGAAAGGGCAAGACCCTTGTAGCAGTTGCTTCTTCACCATCCACTTAGGTTCTTGATTCAGGTGCTTCACACCACATGGCTTCATCTAAGGAAGAACTTGCATCTTTGGAGCCGTGTACTATGCCTTCTATTTTGATAGGTGATGACACTCCTGTTGAGGTGTGTGGGAGAGGATCTATTGATGTGGGGGATGACACATTCCATGATGTTCTTTGTGTGCCCTCGTTATCAACTAATCTCCTATCGGTATACCAGATCACTCACACAGGTTCAGGCAAGCGGGTTGAGTTCACTCCTGATTCAATGGAGATTTGTGAGTTGCACAGTGGTTCTACAATTGCAGTTGGGAGAGTAGATCATCAGTCACGACTCTATCTATTTTATCACTTTGTTCCTAATCCTCCTTTGACTGTTTTGCTCACTCATTCTAATGATGTGAGTAGATTATGGCATGAGCGGTTTGGCCATCTTAACTTCTGCTACTTGCAGCAGTTCAACCAGTAGAGCATGGTCACAGGGTTGCCTTCAGTTCATTTTTCAGGTGGTGTTTGCTAAGGTTGCATTCTTGGTAAGCATCCTAAGGAAAAGTTTGACAAAGGTAAGGTATGGAGAGCTTCACAAATACTGAAGTTAGTTCACAGTGATTTGGCTGGTCCATTTCAACATCCTTCTTTCAACAGGGCTAGATATGTACTCACATTCATTGATGACTTTTCTCGATATACTTGGGTGTACTTTCTCAAACAGAAGTCAGAGATATTTGATCATTTTCAGGACTTCAAAACTTTTGTAGAGAAGCAATCTGAGAAAGCCATTAAAGTTTTGCGCACTAACAATGGTGGTGAGTATGTCAACCATCGGTTTGAGAGGTTTTGCACTTCAGAGGAGATTGATTTACATCATTCAGTTCCATACAATCCTCAGCAAAATGATGTTGCAGAATGGAAGAATAGGTCCTTGATGGAAATGGTGAACTACATGATTCACTCCAGATCTCTTGCACCACAGTATTGGGCAGAGGCCATTAACTATGCTTGTTATATCCAAAACCGTGTTCCTCACCGAGCCTTGAAGGGAATCACTCCTTTTAAAGCTTGGAGCGGTCAGAAACCATCAGTTAAGCACTTTCAAGTTTTTGGTTCTCTTGCATGAGCCCACATTCCTGCAGAGAAATGCAAGGCCTTGGATCTACAAAGCAGACCTTGCATATTTGTAGGTTATCCTAATTGTGTGAAGGCTTATCGGTTGCTCCACCCTACTACACATGAGCTATTCATTGAGAGGAGTGTT
Organism: Cunninghamia lanceolata; assembly: GCA_027924645.1. Classification (NCBI taxonomy): domain Eukaryota; kingdom Viridiplantae; phylum Streptophyta; class Pinopsida; order Cupressales; family Cupressaceae; genus Cunninghamia; species Cunninghamia lanceolata. Next base: position 5,035,524 of record BSBN01000449.1, on the reverse strand, counting down.
CAGTCTGAGGAGGGCTCTTCAAGCTCACTTTCTATCACTTCTCCACCTCCTTCTACCTTGACATTGGAGTCACTTGGGATACATGATAGATCTTCTGATGAATCAGATTCACCTGAGCAGTCTTCTACCTCCACTTACATGCAAAGAGCGATTCAGAGGACTCACCTCCTTCCTCTCCTAGTCATCATTTAGAGGTTGATGATTCTCCTCCAGATTCTGCATCTTCTGGTCTACTTTGGGCTAGACAGACCTTGCAGTCTGCAGGTGATTAGGTTGGGGATCCATCAGACACCAGGCAGACTCATTCACAATTCCAGGATGCTCCACATGTCTTCATTGCTACTGCCTCAGATCCACAGTCTTTTCACGAGGCTTGTGGCATTCCTGAGTGGGATACAACTATGTAGGAGGAGTATAGTTCCTTGATGAGGAACCACACTTGGGATCGTGTCCCTCTTCCTAAGGGAAAAAAACTTGTTCGATGTAAGTGGATCTATCAGACAAAATTTGTAGAAGATGGGTCGGTTGACAAGCATAAGGCTCACTTGGTCGCCAAAGGATTCTCCCAGGTTCCTGGGATTGACTACTCTGAGACTTTTTGCGCCAATTGCCAGAATGAGCTCCATCTGACTTGTTCTTGCCATTGCTACAGCTAATCATTAGGAAGTACACTAGATGGATGTGAAGAGCGCTTTTCTTCATGGTGACCTTCAAGAGGATATCTACATGGAGTAGCCACAGGGGTTCATTCATGATTCTTCAGTTGTGTGTTGTCTTTGGAAGTCTCTCTATGGCCTCAAACAGGCTCCTCAGGCCTGGTATGCGAAGATGGATCCTTCCTTCTATCAGTTGGGTTCACTCGGTGCCATTCTGATCCCAATGTCTACATTCTGCAATAGGATGATTCACTCCTATTTTTGGTTATATATGTTGATGACTTGCTGATCACAGGGAGTTCTTCATCCACCATTGGGGCTGTCAAAACTACCCTTCATGATAGGTTTTTGATGACTGACTTGGGCTTGTTGCATTACTTTCTCAAGATTGAGATCCTCCAGTCTGCTTCCAAGATCACCATTACGCAGTCCAAGTATGCTCTAGATTTGCTCTCGAGGTTTCATATGGCTGACTATAAGCCTGCTTCGACTCCCTTCCTTTCTGGAGTCAAACTTGAGGCTCATTGTTCTTCTCCACTTGTTGATGGCACTTTATACCGACAGCTTGTTGGGAGTCTCATTTATCTGACTCATACGAGACTTGACATTTCATATGCTATAGGCATGGTCTCTCGATTCATGTAGGAGCCTCATGAACTGCATTGGAAAGCAGCCAAGCAGATCCTTCACTACATTCAGGGTACTCATAGTTTTGGGATTAACTATGCAGCGGGCATTGAGCTTGACTTGGTGGGCTACATAGATTCAGATTGGGCAGGCGATTCTCATGATCACAAGTCTACTTTAGGTTACAGCTTCTCACTTAGTTCAGGTCCTGTTTGTTGGTCGAGCAAGAAGCAGTCTGCTATTCCTCTATCTTCTATTGAGGCCAAGTATCGGGGGGCTGTGAATGCTGCCACTGAGGTCATTTGGCTTCAAAATCTTCTCATTGATTTTGGTATCCAAATCAAATAGCCATCAGTCATATTTTGTGACAACCAGAGTGTCATTCAGATCTCACGAAATCCAGTCCATCATCAGCGGACCAAACACATAGAGGTCCACATGCACTACATCTGGAAGCTCATCCATGGCCATGTCATTGACCTTCTCTACTATCTGACTTCTAAGTAGGTTGTTGATATCTTCACCAAACCCTTCACTGAGAGCAAGTTCCTTCATTTGTGAGCTTTGCTGGGGGTGCAGGATGCTTCATCTTCTGGGGGGCTTCTTCCTCTCACTCAGAGTCCTGACTCTCTACTTTGGGGGGGGGGTCTCTTCTCTCTCTATTTTGGGGGGGGTTCTCTCTCTTTGAGGGGGAATTTTATGTACATGGGTACCTCATCAGGCTTGATTTGTCGGGACCCATTTCTACATCCACCTAAGCTTCACTTATGGGGAGTGTTAGTGTAGGTTTTTATTTCCTAGTGGGTTATTTATTTTTTCCTTATATTCCTAGGTTTTTCCTACACTTCTTTTAATCTCACTTAGGTTAATAAAGCATGCTTAATTAGGTGAGTGGTTATGAGGTGTCACCTTCCTACATGTGAGCATCCATTAGCTGTCTTGGGAAGATACTTTGCTATCTTTAGTCCGATAGATGGTTGCTCCTGATTGGTCGGTGTTGCCACCTCCTCCCTCTCCCTGGTCTATATAAGCATGCTGCCTGGCTTGTATTTTGTATCTTTTGCTTTTGCATCCTCTTAATGCTATTTTGCTTCTAGAATTTGCATTACTCTCTTGGAGACTAACTCTGTGTTGCTAGTTTAATTTTGTATCATTTGCATTCATAGTTTAGATATCTATTCGTTTGCACTAGTTTTCTGGGTTAATAATCTTTTTCAGATTCTAACACAAGCTAATTTGGAGGAGCACGATGATGACCAAATAAATTTTTTTTATGGAGGTGTTGAGTCTCATGCATCACATCACTTGGAAAAGCATCTAAAGGTAAATGATAATCAGATTGTTGCAGCTCTAGCTCATTTTGATGATATTCATGAGGTGATTGCAACATTGTGTTGGAAGGCTCTAGATTTTAGAGGAAGTTCATCTCTTATTGTTTTGCACAAATACAAGGAGGCTTTGATGATAGTGAGTTTGGTAAAGGAGAATTATACACAAGTAGGTTTTGTTTGCAGCCATGAGACAACAATTATAGCACATGATACACATGATTTTCATTTCGTGACATCTTATAAGTCAGCACTTGTTGATAGCCATCCATCCTTGGTAGGAGAGATGATAGAGTTTGTAGAAGACAACACAATTGAGCATGATATGAGGTCTGATTTTCTGATGTACAACAATAGTCTCTTCTCTTTATTACATCATGATATGATAGCTAAAAGATTCAGCTTTAAGGCATGCAAATTTCATGGAGAGACTCATATTGGACTAGCCTTTGATGGAGAGTATTTGGGATTGGAAGAAGGTGAAAATACTATAGAATGACATGAAATAATCCCTAATTTCTTTGAGGACATCAGTCCTATAGTGTTGTAATCAACTTTGTTTGATAATTTTGGGTCATCTATTGATAATATGCATAAGTATGACAATGGAGATGAAGGTAACTCAATTTTTTATGATGCATTAGTTCCATTTGATGAACTAAACCAGCTTACTCATGTTGTTGATGATGCTTTCTTATTGGAGTACATAGATGTTTGATAGTTTATTCTCCATGGTTTGATAGTTTTTCTTCATTGCTAGACATTGAAGCATGTGATTTCAGTTTTGAAACAACGATGTTTGGGAGAGTTTGCTATGATGAAAATCAATATTTTCTTGTTACTAATTGGTCTCATCATGATTTTCTATCTTCATGCATTGAGGATGGTACTTTGCATATCATTTGGAAAGACTTTTCAGATTGCATACTGTTGTTTTGATTTATGACAGCAAGATGGATACATTTGTGTTTGCTTCATTGTGCGATAGTAGAAGCGGTCCCAGGATCTTCTACATCAGTAGCCTTAAAGAGATGCGTTTAAGCATGGTTGAGGAGCCTCGACTAATTTGGGATCCAGGGATTGTTTGAGTTCAGTTTTTCTTCCCATTGCTTGGGGACAAGCAATGTCGGGAAGGGAGGGCTGTCATGTCCCCATTTTTGCAAGTACCTTAAAAAGCTCTAACTATAAATTAATTTTATAAAGTATTTTTAATTGCTTTATAAAATTAATATTTTATTAAGTTACTTGAGTCATTTAAAAAACACTCTATAAAATAAATTGTTAATGTACACAAGCATTTAAAAAGTTCATGTAAAAGCATTTAAAAATGTAAAGTGTGACTGTGTACACAAAAACTTTCATTAAATAAAATTAAGCCTGTCCTAATTTGTGAAAGTTTAAAAGGAGAGCTAAGATCCAGTTGGGATCATGCTTATGTCTTGATGTATTGATGTGTTGATGTTTTATGACTTTTGTCAAGTCTTGTATTGAACTGATGTCAAGGTGATGTTCCCTTGCATTTGCACTAGTCAGTTTGGTGATGCTCCTTTATCATCATTGAGGTGAAGTTACTTCAAACTTCACAATTGTAGTTCAAGTGTTTTGGGTTTTGGTATTTTGCTGGAGTTGTCGATATTTGGTCGGAGACCATTTTATCGTTATTGAAGATCATTTGGAAAACGGACCCCACACCAAGTCTTATTTGATCATCGACTACATGGGATAGTGTATGAAGTGTATTATGAATGTTTTGAATGATTATATAGAAATCGTGGGATTTTTACTTGCACTGTTTGTATAGGGATAACTGTAGCATATGAAGTTTGAATTGCCAAATAAGTAAGGAATCGCAGGATCTGATCGTGGGTCAGAAGATAGTGCATAAGGAGAGGTTGTGATAATTTATTCAGTGAAGACAATCAGCTAACACTTAGACATCGACCAACATAATGGCTTCATCCTAAAGGTTGGCGATACTCTTCCAAGGTAAATCATGGAGTCTTAAAGTTGATCACTTCTCTTGGTCAGATTTGACTAGTAAACACATCAACTTGGATGACTTCATTGACGCCATAGATCCTAGCTGCCATCTATCAGAAGGGAGAACATATTGTTGATACAGGTGATTCACATTACAGAGAACGTGGATGTATCGATCAAGAATTGAGTGCCAAGTTGGAATCATATATCAAATCACTGACTAGCATGAGGAAGATCCACAATCAAACTTACGTACCAATCCTATAATATATATCAACATATTTGTGAAAGAGACCATCAAGATCATAGCACTGATCTGAGTGGTTGAAGAGATTCACCGAGGGTCATGGATTGAAGTCAAAGGACCCCAAACTATCTTTGCCTGGTTGTCGATAATGAAGACTGAAGGAGGACAGGTTGATGGGATTTGTGACAGAAAGTCTATCATCATAGAGACAACGATCTATAGGTAAAGAAGAATGATCAACATTATTTGACATCCAATATATCAACATTATGACAACAATCATATCTATTAGTGTTGGCGATTAGTCTAGGGGAAATCGCAGTCATTGAAGGATCCATCATCATACAGGTTGTATCAATATTTGTCATCAGATTTGAATTGAGAAGGTTCAGTTGCATTTTCTTACATATCTAATTCAGTATACCACTTCATTTTGCTATCCTTGTAATTTGTAATCCATGATATAATCCACGAGTAGACGATGCTGCATAGATATATACTTTGTTAGTTATTACTTTTGTACATGATAGTCTATGTTTCATGTTTGTTTGGGTGAACAAATTGAAGGTACAAGAGTAAAATTGATTTTCTATCCTAGGGTTATCATTGAAATTTTGCAAGATTAAAGATAATCATATCATAGACCATTTAATAATCAGGATTTAGCAAATATCCCATAATGGGATTGTTATCATTGAGAATTTCACCCGTATGTAAGGCTAGAAAAGCTCTACAATTCCATGTAACATGGGACTAATTTTAGGTTGTGGGTGTCCTATAATGAAATTAGGCCTCTAGATTGTGGGCTGGTTCCCTTAAAATATTCTATTGGAATGTATGATTTTTTGTTTTGGAAAAGGGTAAGATTGAAACTATAAGGAAATGAGAACTGTGAAATTTGGTGATGCACCTAATATGGGTAAAAATATGCAATCTGGTTCACAATATAACTCAAAAATCTGATTCACACAATCCAATCTTGGCACAAATATCACATAAGTATTTCTAAGGAGGCTTGAAAATAGGCTTTTCTATGAAGGAAAAGGATTTCTCACAACATAAAAGGATTATTTTCATTAACACAACCTAAGACCTGCAATAACACTATGCTTAATACTTCAAGCAAAAAGTGAGAGAATAATCTTAAAGGTTTAATAATTAAACACAGTAAAACTTCATCAAATCACTTCAAACAATTAGCATTAAATGGAAAGGTAACTATTTGATTTCAAAGAACAAAGGAAATATTGCAAGAGAGACAAAAATGGAACTTGTAACCTGCTGATCTCTATAAAACTGTAAAAATTGAGCTACAAAACCTTCTCTCAAAGTGTATAAGAGCAAAAAGGTAAGAACTAGCAAAAACAAGCTTTTGCTTTACAATATATAGATTTGCTTTCACTAAGAGGCATACAAAATATGAACTATAGCTAAATGCCTCTAAAAATAATCTCTTCAAGGTGATCCACGAGCAACCTAAAAAATCCTCAAAAATAGGGGCTCAAACTATGACAAATTGAGCAAAAATAGCTCCAATTTGGACCTCTCCACATGCTTGACCAAAAAGTTGACCAAGAAGTCTAAAAATACTCCCCAAACCATGCAAAAAACCTCCTAGGTGGCCTAATTAACTCAACTCATCAATTTGCATGATTTTGCTTTTGCAAAATTGATTGTGAGTAAATAATAAAGTAATTAAAATAATTACTCTATTATTGGTTACAACTTGTACTTATTCGATTTTACAATTTGTGAAAAATAATAAAGTAATTTGAAGAATATTACTTTACTATTTATTTACATTTGATTTGATCTGCAAAATCATGCATGATAAAAGAAAAATAGATCTCCTTATAGCTCCTTGTGAGAAAATGCATCCACTTGCATGCCAATATGCCTTAAGGGAAAAATATACCCTTATCTCTCCAAATACATTATCAAGAATGCATAAAAAAATAAGGCATTACATATAAATCCTTATAACTCCATATTTGTATCAAAAGAAAACAAATATCTCCTCTGCCTTATAACTCCAATCACCATGCAAAAATAGCTTACTGTCTCACATATATATCATGCAAAAAGTCTTAACTTGCTACTCTGCCATATGCATTAATGATGCCAAATACATTATACTCCTTTCACATCTCTTTCATGCAAAAAATATCTTTGTAACCTTGTCAACTCCATGTCTGCCACCTTGTAATCCCATTTTGCCTCTTATACATCTATTTTCTTTGACTTTTAAATGATGATTCACAAGGCATAAGTCTTACCCTTATTACTACCGACCACCTTTTGACATGCAAGATGCCCCTCCTGTTGGCCACTCCTTACGATGATCACTGGGGATTACATTATAATCGTTGTTGACCTCAGTCGACATTTTGGATATAGTAATGATGTATTTGATGAAGCCAAAAAAAAATCAAAGAAGCTTCGAACAACATATGATGGAACCCTAAACTTTAGTTCACTTTCATTTTACCCTCCTCGCTGGCCGCCGCTCTGCAACTCCATGGCACTAGTGTTTCAACTGGTTTTCATGGCTTCCCCCTCGGCCTGTTTCTGTCGAACTTCATGATTTCTTGTATTGAGGAGCGGCAGGAAGTGGTAAGTGTTGTATATCTTGTCTTTAACTGGCATTTCCTTCATTATTTTGTGGCTTTCTTCCTCTTTAATGGCCGCGACCATTACTGTATTTCTTGCTCCTTCTGTAATATTCTTTTCTTCACATTATCATGCCTTCTGTGTTTGAAAACCTCTTGTAAAATGTGAGGGAAAGTGAAAGAAAAGACCTTCTAAAGGAGGCCGCGACCATGATAGCCTTCCTCTCTACATTCAAAGGTAAATATCTTGCTCTCTGGATTGTTTATACCTTTCTTTCATTGTATATAAGGGAGACAAGAGTCTCGACCTTTCTTTATATGGGTATTTTGAATGCTTTTCTTCCTTGCATGGCCGTGGCCATGGACACTTTTTGTAGCATATCTTTAACTTCTTGTCATGAATTTTGAAGGTTTTTCTATATACAGTATGAGGGTTTCTTCAAAAATGACAAATGCATTTCCTATGCACGACCATACTTGGAAACACACTGTAGCATCATTATTTCCTTGTAAATGCAGAAATGATGTTAGGGTTTCATCATAAATTCATATGGGTATTTTTTATTTCTCTTCTTCAGGCACAACTATGATAGAAACAATATTTCTCTGTAGCTTTTTCTTTCTACTCTGCAAAAAATGAGGATGAGGGTTTCGTTTGAAAGAATAAGAGATTCTTGAAAAAGTCAAAACATGCTCCTTCAGGTCACGACTATTGCAAAAACACACTATGTTGTTAGAAAATTTATATGGGTATTTGTAAAAACCCCTCCTTATGCTATGGCCAGGATTTATAAAACATTTCTGTCACTTTTCTTTCTTCACTATGCTCATGAGATGAAAATGAGGGTTTCTTGAAAAATCATAAAAAACCCATTTCCTATGCATGGCTGAGGCAGAATCATTCACTGTATTAAATCATTTGACTATATACAAGAAAGTTGTTAAGGTTAAAACACCCTTCAACAGTTCACATATGTTTGAACTTTATTGTAACATTGTGGCATCTTTCTTTCATTCTAGGCATGAACGTTTTGATTTCTACACATAAAACAAGATTTCTGTTCATAAACTATTATTTAGGGTTTCAAGACTTTCATCTTTTCATATTTGATTTGTATGATTCTGAAACTTTCCTACTTGAATCTGAACACCTCCTTCTGATGATAAATACCATTCTCTATAGCTCTGAGCAACATATGTGTTCTTTTCTGCAAAAGAAGTTTTACAAGTCTTGATGGCATCCATTCTGCATTTTTTGTATCATACTTTTTACCTTCTTGAGCATAAATTTTGGTTTGTCATTTATCCTCTTTTTGAACATGGCATATACCTGCCATCACTATATCAGTTAGACATATGATGTATGAATTTCAAATATCACTTGGTGGCTGCCTATCATATGCTCTCTATGATAAATTTATATCTTGATTGTTTTGATTATGAACAACTATTCATCTCTTTTCCATATCTCTGTCATTCCTTAAGTTCTTAGGCTGTCCTTTATTAGCATATACCTATACATGTCAGAAACTGGCCTTCACTTGATTTCATTGCCCTTGTCTATTAGTTGATCTCAGAAGCACGATTGTATCACTTGCTTTGGCTGCACTTAATCATTGTGAATACCTGCAACATGATATTTGCTTACTGTTCCATGCTTATAATGAGATGAATCCTTTGATGAATTTTGTAGCTCATGTGCATAAGTCTGTCTCCTGTAAGCACTATTTTGTTACTCCTTTTCATCATCGGATAATAATGTGAACACTTATATGATAGTGGCATGCAATTTTATTTTTTGCACTTTGCCAACTTGATTCAGGCACTCTAAATTAATCTGATTTGTTTCAATCAACTGTAATGAATGTCATGATGACATAGCTTTTCTGCAAGTTGATTAAATGATACATAGTGTAGCTTGAAATGATGCATCTTGTCTTTTTCTGATACTCCTTTTCAAAAGAATAAAAAGGAAACATGCTGGGCTCAAACCCTTGTGGAAGCCACATTTAATCCACATGTTTATTTGTCTTCAAATCAGCAACATTACTTTTCCTATACCTGCACAGTGAACAAACAAGTTAGCATAAAAATATACCTAATGGTATTGATTGATCCTCTTCGTATTTTTTTATGATTTGTAGGACTTATCTGATCTGATCTTTCTTATGCAATGCATGATGTGATAAGTAGATATATCTGTTTGATAAAAGCATATGATAACCTTAAACATCCGAAGCACTAACAGGGTTGTCCCCAAATTTTTTGCAGGTTCAACTAATGATGGGAGCTGAATATAAAGACTGAAGACCAGCATCGGCAAAACGACCTTCTTGCTGAGGCAATGATGGATGTTTATTTTAATCATGTGTTAATTTCATTTCTTTTATCATCTAGATGTATAGCTTGCATGTCTGCAATTGCTCAGTCTAGTTACTCCCACGGCTTGTGTGGGACACATTTGAACACTTCTTTTAAACATAATCTATTAATTTATTTTATGCACTTGATGTATTTGTATTTCTTTTTCAATCAATGCATAGAATAAAGTAACAGATATTGAATGTATGTTCAAAAAATGACATGAAATAACAGTTTAAACAAAATATCTTTCATTCCTTCCTTTAAATTTGATAGATTGAATAATCAATCTAACCTATAACTCCTGAAAGATAACACTATGTTAAAACAACTGTATTTCCTGAAAGATTAATACCTTGGCAACCTTATTCTCTTGTCATGATGACTTGTCAGTCTTGATTAGACTGATGGGTTGTCCTTGTTAGTTACTGTTGCACCAAAAGATTGACCTGTTAATGCCCGATAAAACCACTTGACTTAACAAGCACGGGAGGCAGTTAAGCCCTTGTCGCAAACCACCGCAACACAATGCTAAACACAGAGACCAAGGATCACACCTTGCAACAATCCCCCCAGCACAAGCGTGGGGTTTGAACCCGTGACCTCAACTCTGATACCAATTGTTAGTTGCCGTTGCACCAAAAGATTGACCTGTTAATGCCCGATAAAACCACTTGACTTAACAAGCACGGGAGGCGGTTAAGCCCTTGTCGCAAACCACCGCAACGCAACGCTGAACAAGGAGACCAAGGGTCACACCTTGCAACAATCCTGTCAACCGAAGTCCATTTCTGTTATGTCAAGATATCAACTATTCATTAAATGCATAACTTCAAAGTTTTCTTTTATTCCTTTTGAACAACTGCACTTAGGTCTAACTAATTTTAGTGTGAACAAAAAATTAGTAACATTTCTGGCGAGCTCTCAGGGGTGTTTGCCTGCTAAACAACTTAGAACCAGTAGCCTTTGCAACTCCACTGGGCATAGAGTCCTTTCTACCCTGAACCTTGAAAAAATTCTGCAACTCAAAACTGACTGAAACTCCACTGCAACAACAAAACTAAAAATTGAAACTAAATTGACTTGCATAAGACAAAGCTAGCAACATGTGCAAAAGCACTTCTTGGAAATGAAATACTGAACTGAAATTCTAATCTATCCTACTCTAACCAGCCAAAGGTGCTGGTCAAACAAATCCATTAACTGATTGGTTAAAATAACTTCCCTTTCTCAATAGGGGACACTGATTCACATGCTTATGGATGTCAAAAATTAGATGAAGTACAAGAAAGTACTCAAAAAATTTCTGCAATGTTTCATAACAAATGTAGATAAATTCACTCAATAGCTGAATCTGATCATGTAAACCTCTGTCATGGGGTAAAAAGGTGATTTGATTTTGCTGCTCTGAGGCTGAATTATGCTCTGTAGGTACATTAGCAATCTATACCTCCTTATTTATCTCTCTGATAGATAAATTCCTGATGGGACAGCCTCTTGTAATGCTGTATCCTTGGCTGATGCTCCTTATGTCCTTTTTTAGATATGCCATCATGTTTTCACTTGCAATTTCATTTTGATGTGAAACAGTTAGCTCACATAAATGAAATGAAGAAAATCTTGACTCTCTGACCTGATCCTGTTGATCATATATTGTTGGCTCATCTGTCATTAGCTGATCATTAATGTTAGAACAAAAATCCTCTATAATACCTAAAAACACATTTTCATCTAACTGAAAATCCTACACTGAAATTATATGCTCATCATTTCCTGACATAATCTCTTGATTGCTACAAGAATCCATCAGATTGGTAAGCTCCCTGTAGGTTGAATAGTCGGGGTCTTGACAATCAGAAACAATAATATCTTGAAAATATTAAATTTCTTTAATTGATCCACTTAGCTATTCTGAAAATAAATCAGATGTTTTATTCTCATAGAGAAAATCATCTGATTTAGTTTCATATTCAGGTTGGTTAATCTCATGCTCATATAAAATAAGATCGTTGGCATCCAAAATGTGAATATTTTTTGCTCTTCTAGATGAGCTGAGACATCAACTTCATTAAAGATCAGCAGTACCTCATGTTCTGCAATATCAACTAGTTGTCTTAAACCAGCTGGTACTTGTATGATGTCTTCATCTTGATTAACAAAAGAAAGCAGTTGACAAATAGAGAAACTACATCTTCCTCTTTGTCTAGTTTATTCTCACTTGCAACTTGGGCAATCTATTTTTGCAATTGAAGATTCTACCCTTCAAATCTTTGTATCTTGCTTTCATTTATCTTGTAAACAGCATTAGAGAACTTCTCAAATGAATCAAAATCTAAAGGATTGAGTACTAAATCTGAACCAGCATCTCCCTCATAGGCATTATGCTCCTTTTCAACTGGGGACACAGAAAAAATAGCAGCAACCTCTTGCTCCACATCTGATTTTTCTGATTTGATGGGACAAGAAGGACAATAAGAAACTTTAGCTGCTAGGTTGAAACCTAGAATCTTAATAGGCTCTTGTTCAATATGCCAACTTGAAATCTTAATAGGCTCTTGTTCAACATGCCAACTTGGAATCTTGATAGGCTCAAAAACTACTACTTTTTCCTCTTCCTAATCTTGGATTGGTATGGAAGGGGTAGCCTTTACAAGATTTGGCATTTTGTAATCAGGATGCTTGGTCCAAGAAGGCTGCCATGGTTGCTCAAAATTGTGATGACTTGGTTCAGGCAGTTGATGTGACTAACAATGAGGGCTAATGGTCTGATTTTGAATGCAAATAGGTTTCTAATCAAAATCACAACTTCTGAAACTTAACAGTTGATAACGACTAACCTCATTTTGAACAGGCTACTCTGGAATGAATGCAATTGTCTGGATTGCTTGCCTTTATATTTGTGCAAGCAAATACTTCATCTGTGCCTCTTTTGCTGCAATCTGTGTTGCAAGATCTTGTTCAAATTGTATCCTTTGTGCCTCCAATTCTTGCTCATAGGCCTGATAATACATCTCTTCTTGTTGCTGCTCATATTCTTGCTGCCTCTTGAGCTCCTCTATCTACTTTGCAATTTCTAGCAATGTGTTTTTTGTTTCATTCATGCTATTTTTTGTTTTATTCATGCTGTTGTTGAGATCAAGTGACATACTCTTTATGTTTGCAATCTTTTCCTTCGCATACTCTAGAAGCTGATTTGGTTCATGCATAGGTTGCCAACAAGGCTGAACTGGGGTGGGTGGGAGGTAAGAGTACTGTGCATGCTAGTTTCCTTGAAAAACTATGGAATTTGGGCTAAAACCAGCAGCATGGCTAATCTAATATGGCTGATAAGATGGAGGATTAGCAGTATTCTCATGATATGATGGATGATATGACATATTCCCATGAAAGGTAGACATGTTAACTCATTCAAAGATGGAAAACAATTGAAACTTGATCTTGTGATACTTTTCATAAGCTACAAAATCTGATCTATAAAACTGAAAGATTAGAGTCACCAGGTACTTGAAATAACACCTCTAAAAAGGCTAAAAATTCTACTGTTCATACCAAAACAACAAAAAAAATAAGTTCTTTTGAACTGAGAATCAGTTCAAAGGTCCCACCGGGCATGCCAAAAACTATTATCACTGGGAATTGCACCCGTATGCAAGGCTGGAAAAGCTCTGCAATTCCATGTAACATGGGACTAATTTTAGGTTGTGGGTACCCTATAATGAAATTAGAACTCTGGATTGTGGGTTGGTTCCCTTAAAATATTCTATTGGAATGTATGATTTTCTGTTTTGGAAAAGAGTAAGAATGAAACTATAAGGAAATGAGAACTGTGAAATTTGGTGATGCACCTAATATGGGTAAAAATATGCAATCCAGTTCACAATATAACTTAGAAATCTGACTCACACAATCTAATCTTGGCACAAATATCACAAAAGTATTTCTAAGGAAGGCTTGAAAATAGGCTTTTCTATGAAGGAAAAGGATTTCTCACAACATAAAAGGATTATTTTCATTAACACAACCTAAGACCTGCAATAACACTATGCTTAATACTTCAAACAAAATGTGAGACAATAATTTTAAAGGTTTAATAATTAAACACAGTAAAACTTCATCAAATCACTTCAAACAATTAGCATTAAATGGAAAGGTAACTATTTGATTTCAAAGAACAAAGGAAATATTGCAAGAGAGACAAAAATGGAACCTGTAACCTACTGATCTCTATAAAACTATAAAAATTGAGCTACAAAACTTTCTTCTCTCAAAGTGTATAAGAGCAAAAAGGCAAGAACTAGCAAAAACAAGCTTTTGCTTCACAATATATAGATTTGCTCTCACTAAGAGGCATGCAAAATAAGAACTGTAGCTAACTGCCTCTAAAAATAATCTCTCCAAGGTGATCCATGAGCAACCTCAAAAATCCTCAAAAATAGGGATTCAAACTATCACAAATTGAGCAAAAATAGCTCCAATTTGGACCTCTCCATATGCTTGACAAAAAAGTTGACCAAGAACTCTAAAAATACTCCCCAAATCATGCAAAAACCTCCTAGGTGGCCTAGTTAACTCAACTCATAAATTTGCATGATTTTGCTTTTGCAAAATTGATTGTGAGTAAATAATAAAGTAATTAAAATAATTACTCTATTATTGGTTACAACTTGTACTTATTTGATTTTACAATTTGTGAAAAATAGTAAAGTAATTCGAATAATATTACTTTACTATTTATTTACATTTGATTTGATTTGTAAAATCATGCATGATAAAAGAAAAATAGATCTCCTTATAGCTCCTTGTGAGAAAATACATCCACTTGCATGCCAATATGCCTTAAGTGAAAAATATACCCTTATCTCTCCAAATACATTATCAAGAATGCATAAAAAATAAGGCATTACATATAAATCCTTATAACTCCATATTTGTATCAAAAGAAAACAAATATCTCCTCTGCCTTATAACTCCAATCACCATGCAAAAATAGCTTACTGTCTCACATATATATCATGCAAAAAGTCTTAACTTGCTACTCTGCCATATGCATTAATGATGCCAAATACATTATACTCCTTTCACATCTCTTTCATGCAAAAAATATCTTTGTCACCTTGTCAACTCCATGTCTGCCACCTTGTAATCCCATTTTGCCTCTTATACATCTATTTTCTTTGACTTTTAAATGATGATTCACAAGGCATAAGTCTTACCCTTATTTCTACCGACCACCTTTTGACATGCAAGATGCCCCTCATGTCAGCCACTCCTTATGATGATCACTAGGGATTACATTATAATCGTTGTTAACCTCGGTCGATATTTTGGATATAGTAATGATGTATTTGATGTAGTCAAAAAAAAAATCAAAGAAGCTTCGAACAAAATATGATGGAACCCTAAACTTAAGTTCACTTTCATTTTACCCTCCTCGCTGACTACCACTTTGTAACTCCATGGCACTAGGGTTTCAACTGGTTTTCATGGCTTCCCCCTCGGCCTGTCTCTGTCGAACTTCATGATTTCTTGTATTGAGGAGCGACAAGAAGTGGTAAGTACTGTATATCTTGTCTTTAGCTGGCATTTCCTTCATCATTCTATGGCTTTCTTCCTCTTTAATGGCCGTGACCATTACTGTATTTCTTGCTCCTTCTGTAATATTCTTTTCTTCACATTATCATGCCTTCTGTGTTTGAAAACCTCTTGTAAAATGTGAGGGAAAGTGGAAGAAAGGACCTTCTAAAGGAGGCCGCGGCCATGATATCCTTCCTCTATGCATTCAAAGGTAAATATCTTGCTCTCTGGATTGTTTATACCTTTCTTTCATTGTATATAAGGGAGACAAGAGTCTTGACCTTTCTTTATATGGGTATTTTGAATGCTTTTCTTCCTTGCATGGCCGTGGCCGTGGACACTTTCTGTAGCATATCTTTAACTTCTTGTCATGAATTTTGAAGGTTTTTCTATATACAGAATGAGGGTTTCTTCAAAAATGACAAATGCATTTCCTATGCACGACCATACCTGAAAACACACTATAGCATCATTATTTCCTTGTAAATGCATAAATGATGTTAGGGTTTCATCATAAATCCGTATGGGTATTTTTTTATTTCTCTTCTTCAGGCACGGCTATGACAGAAATAATATTTCTCTATAGCTTTTTCTTTCTACTATGCAAAAAATGAGGATGAGGGTTTCGTTTGAAAGAATGAGAGATTCTTGAAAAAGTCAAAACATGCTCCTTTAGGTCACGGCTATGGTAGAAACACACTATGCTGTTAGAAAATTTATATGGATATTTGTAAAAACCCCTCCTTATGCTACAACTAGGCTTTATAAAACATTTCTGTCACTTTTCTTTCTTCACTGTGCTCATGAGATGAAACTGAGGGTTTGATGAAAATAAGGGTTTCTTGAAAAATCATAAAAAACCTATTTCCTATGCACGACTGAGGTAGAAACATTCACTGTATTAAATCATGTGACTGTATACAAGAAAGTTGTTAAGGTTAAAACACCCTTCAATAGTTCACATATGTTTGAACTTTATTGTAACATTATGGCATCTTTCTTTCATTCTAGGCATGGACCTTTTGATTTCTACACATAAAACAAGATTTCTATTTAGAAATTGTCATTTAGGGTTTCAAGACTTTCATCTTTTGATATTTGATCTGTATGATTCTGAAGCTTTCCTACTAGAATCCGAATACCTCCTTCTGATGATAAATACCATTCTCTATAGCTCTGAGCAACATGTGTTCTTTTCTGCAAAAGAAGTTGTACAAGTCTTGATGGTATCCATTATGCATTTTCTGTATCATACTTTTTACCTTCTTGAGCATAGATTTTGGTTTGTCATTTATCCTCTTTTTGAACATGGCATATACTTGCCATCACTGTATCAATTAGACATATGATGTATGAATATCAAATATCACTTGGTGGCTGCCTATCATATGCTCTCTATGATAAATTTATATCTTGATTGTTTTGATTATGAACAACTATTCATCTCTTTTCCATATCTCTGGCATTCCTTAAGTTCTCAGGCTATCCTTCATTAGCATATACCTGTACATGTCAGAAACTGACCTTCACTTGATTTCATTGCCCTTGTCTATTAGTTGATCTTAGAAGCACAATTGTATCACTTGCTTTGGTTTTACTTGATCATTGTGAATACCTACAACATGATATTTAGTTACTGTTCCATGCTTATAATTAGATGAATCCTTTGATGAATTCTGTAGCTCATGTGCATAAGTGTGTCTCCTGTAAGCACTATTATGTCACTCCTTTTCATCATCAGATAAGAATGTGAACACTTATATGATAGTGGCATGCAATTCTGTTTCTACACTTTGCCAACTTGATTCAGGCACTCTAAATTAATCTGATTTGTTTTAATCAACTATAATGAATGTCATGATGATATAGCTTTTCTGCAAGTTGATTAAATGATGCATAGTGTAGCTTGGAATGAAGCATCCTGTCTTTTTCTGATACTCCTTTTCAAAAGAATAAAAAGGAAACATGTTGGGCTCAAACCCTTGTGGGAGCCACATTTAATCCACATGTTTATTTGTCTTCAAATCAACAACATTACTTTTCCTATACCTGCACAATGAACAAACAAGTTAGCATAAAAAAATACCTAATGGTATTGATTGATCCTCTTCATGATTTTTTCTGATTTGTAGCACTTATCTGATCTGATATTGCATATGCACTGCATGATGTGATAAGTAGATAGATCTGTTTGATAAAAGCATATGATAACCTTAAACATTCAGAGCACTAATAGGGCTGTCCCTAATTTTTTTGCAGGTTCAACTGATGATGGAAGCTGAAGATAAAGACTGAAGACCGGCATCGGCAAAACAACCTTCTTGCTCAAGAAATGATGGATGATTATTTTTGCCATGTGTTCATTTCATTTCTTTTATCATCCAGATGTATAGCTTGCATGCTTGTAATTTCTCAGTCTAATTATTCCCACGGCTTGTGTGGGACACATTTGAACACTTCTTCTAAACATAATCTGTTAATTTATCTTATGCACTTGATGTATTTGTATTTCTTTTTCAATCAATGCATAGAATAAAGTAACAGATATTGAATGTATGTTCAAAAAATGACATGAAATAACAGTTTAAACAAAATATATTTCCTTCCTTCCTTTAAATATGATAGATTGAATAATCAATCTAACCTATAACTCTTGAAAGATAACACTATGTAAAAACAACTGTATTTCCTGAAAGATTGATACCTTGGCAACCTTATTCTCTTGTCATGATGACTCATCAGTCTTGATTAGACAGATGGGTTGTCCTGTCAACTGAAGTCCATTTCTGTTCTGTCAAGATATCAACTATTCATTAAATGCATAACTTCAAAGTTTTCTTTTATTCCTTTTGAACAACTGCACTTAGGTCTAACTAATTGTAGTGCAAACAAAAAATTAGTAACAGGGATATTATACACAACCATGTCTCTAAGGGGCCCACACATATTAAGAGGCATTGAAAGTCTTTCTCCTATCATATTACATCCATTTAAGTCCATTAATGGCATCTTGATTCGTATAGGGTGATAGGTAGGGTTTAGAATTCAAACGAAAGTGGTCTAGGGAAATGCATGCCTAAAGGAGAGGGTCCAAGAAAATTCATGCCCAAAGGGTGCAATGGAAAAAGGGACTAGATAATTAGAAGTTGGGATGCCAGACAATCTCCCACTTAGTACACAGGCATTATGATCTCTGAAGGCCCAAAGTTGAGGTTTTGGGTAATGGGATGTAGGGATGCTAGGATGTGACAGGATGCAAATATCCATGAGCTTGAGAAGAAGGAACGATGAGGAGCATGGTTTGATGATACCTAATAGAGGAAGGAGCAGGGATCAGGATTTAGAGATATCCGATGCAAGGAGTGGGAATTGGGATTTAGAGATACTCAATGAAAGAAGGAGAAAATATCAAGATTCAAAGATACTTGATGCAAGGAGTGGGAATTAGGATTTGGAGATACTTGATGTAGGAAAGGGTAGGGATTAAGATTTGGAAATACTTGATGTAGGAAGGAGTGGGTATTTGGATTTTGTGATAATCGATGCAGAAAAGAGTAGGTATCAGGATCTGAGAGGATGGGATACCAAGTACCATCTAGGAGTGGGAAACAAAAAGGTCTAGGGTTCACAAATGATAAGGTAGAGGGAGGTTGGGATCAGAGTTTTGGAATACCTAATACTAGTGGGGGTTAAGGATCAGGGACACAACATACCCAATACCAAAGTGATGAAGAAAAAATCCAAGAGTCTAGTAGGGTGGTGGGGTTTGGGGTTCTGAGATATCAGATACCCTTTAGGTATGATGGTAGGGAAAAGTTTAGGAGCTCATGATATAGTGGAGGTTGGGACTTGGGGATATCCAATACTGCAGGGATTAGGGGTAAAGGTGATCAATTCCTTCAAAAAATACAATGAGGAAAACATAACTTTGACAGTCCATAAGATAGAAGGGAGGAAGGATACAAGGGACACAAGTAGTATGTGCAAACAAAGGAAAGTTTAAAAGTCCAAAACATAGGGAACTCAGGAATCAAATACTTGAGATCAATGAAGGAAAAAGGGATGCCAGCATGGGAAAGTCTAAAATTCTAATGATTAGGATAGAGCAAGGGTTCTAAGGTAAGACAAATTCTTGAAACCCATAGAAGGCAAAGGTTCAAGAAAGCATGGGTGTAGGGATAAAGGAAAGGCATGATAACATGAGAAAGCTAGAAATATCACCCAAGACTAGAAAGTGACCTAAACTCTCAAAATTAAATTAATTAAAAATGGGACATTACAAGCCCACCATTTCCAAAATTGCTTGCCCCAAGCAATTGCAAATTTGGATGTTACAGGCTTTCTAATTCTTCCCAAATGATATCCTTTGTACGTATGTTCATCAGATGCATCAAATACTTTATGATGGCTTTGTTTCCTAACTTATTTACCTTGGTGACACCAATGACATCAAGTACCCATATGAATTTGACACTCTACTATATGTGAACTGTGAATCAATGAATGTTAGGGCAGCATAAACATATAATGCCATAAGTGGAGATATACCAAGGAACACATGGTGAGTGGCATTGTGGTATCAATATCTAAGGTGCAACCATTTGATCCATACTACCTATTGACATGTGGCATAGTTTCTCAAGTCTCCTTCTATCCTCATATTGACTGACTCTACCTGTCTACCTGTTTGTGTGTATTAACTAGTATTAGAAGTGAGATTGGTACTGGTCAAGCAAAATGACTCCTGGAAAGAGTTGAGAGATTTGTTATCCCTATCATAATTAATGCTTTTAGTTGAATCATGTAGCCTAAAGTCCTCTCTAAAAAATAAATTTGCCATCTCAAGAAGACTTGTGATTATGTCCATGAACACACATTCTCATTCGTGATCATGAATAGGCAACGGTTGTAGTAAACTTGCAGGAAAGACATGTTGCAAGTATGTGCCTAACTGGTGTTGTCATTGATGTCAACATATCTATGTTGTCATTGGTGTCAACTATGCTCTTGTTTTGATGCTTGCTTGTAAATAGTTGAGTGTTGAAGATAATAAGTATTTCTGATACAGTAGAACAATTCGGTAGATTGCTCCGCATTTCCTATAGAACGAATATCCTTTTCTACGGATTGGAAGTTATTTATATGCATGTATGAAGATGCTATGCTCCAAGTTTGAGCCTCCGGTATGAAGATTTGAGTGAGTTATGTTCACCAGAGTGAAAACTACTTTTTCTGTATATTTGGTGGTGACAGGGAGAATGTATTATGCTTCGCATTCCTCCGCAATTAAGTATATCAGTTTGCGGTTCTGGTATCAAGTTTGTAATGATGATAAGTGCCTTCACTTCTAATGGTTCATGATTTGGTGGTCTGCAATTGATTTTTTCCTTATGACAACAGCTGACAGTGTTGTTCATGTGCTTTAGTTTGAAGAATCTTCTTGACAGAGTGGTTAGAGATTGTGCGGTTGTTCCTAGTGATTACAATGTGCTTGTGGATGTCTCATGATCATGTTCCTACCTTTGGATTGGTCCGCAAAGAGAAATTTGGATTGTGGATAAAGACTGTTCTTAGAAGACTTAGTACTAACACTAGTCTTGGCCGACTTGGTTGTTTTCACTACATAAGGAGTTGCATAGAAGATTGAGGAAGCATGTTGTGGCGTGGAAGATTGCATTTGAGTCCCATCTAAGGCATAACATGATTCGCATACATCTTTACCTTAGCAAATCTTGTTTAGGTCCAGACCTATTTTCTATGTATGTTTGTAATGCTGACCTTGGAGATTGTTCCAACAGTTGATGAATGTAATGTCAACCTTGATGAACATTCTAAGGTTGATGAGTTGTATAAAAACATGTAATGTAGTTGCGTGTTGTTCTCAAAATTAGCTACACTTGTTTTTGTAGACAACCCCTATGAAACTTGTCCGTTTCGTAATCTACACTCTAAGTTCGCAAATCGAGACAATATTCTCTTGGTCCCGTGCGAAGTCATATGGCATCCTAAACTAGTTCACAACATCCCCTCAAATTGATTCCTTGATATTTGTGCAAATCGATTAGGTTGTAAACTGACCAAAATATCAATTTTGGTCATTTTTGGGGTGTTAGTAAAATTTTGAGTCTTCAAATGTAAAGTCGGCCAAAATTGCCGCTATTGCATGTCTTTTTGTCCACTTGTGTAAAGTGTTGGTTAACAGATTTGTCCTTATTTAAGAATGTTTTATTCTGACTCTATACCCTTCTTTCAAGAACAAATGAATTAATCAACAAATGGATGTACTATCAAGAATAGTTCCCCTCTGAATTTAGGTACAACTCCCTTTAAGATCTTCAATGAATTCAATCTATTTTAAATATTTAAATACACTTTTAACTAGAAAGTGCCTAAAGGCAAACTAACATTCATACATCATCATGCTATGAATGTGATATCTCTTTTATAACATTATTTGATGATAGAATACACAGATTCTATTTTCAATAATGATCAGATAATAAACATATACATATATATATATATATATATATATATATATATATATATATATATATATATATATATATATATATATATTGCTGAACCAATAAATGAAAAACACATACAATGGGTTGTCCAAAAAGAGCAATTACCATATGAAAGAAGATTTTGCACAGAAAACCCAATTTCAAATACTCAAATGCATAGATCTAAGCATGCAGTAATTGTTTCTCCTTTTCATTCACAGATGAAAAAAAATATTTCAGACAAAAATCATATATGCTATGAAATAACTGTCATTCAACTCCCCAAAATTTTCTTTCTTCTTCTCTATTTCTATCCTTTATCCCCTAGTTTTAGCAACCAAAAACATATATATAGTTGCCCTAATTATCCGATCATGTAAACCAAACCCAGAGTTAAAGTAACTCTGACCCATATGGGATTTAGTTTTTACAAACTGATTTAAAGATTAAGTTTTTGAAAATAACATTAACTGAAAAACTGAATAAAAGAAACTGAATGAGTAAGATCATGGCTAAGGCAACGGATTTGAATCTCCAGATTTGTTGTGGGCGGTTGGGGAGACACGTTGAGCTTTCCACTCTTGAAACGCTATAAAAAACTCCTAAATTTTTGAAAAATTGGGGATGTCGATGTGTTTTACCCTTGTCTTCCAGACATCTTTTTCCCTCCAAATTTTCCCCACCTTCTCCTTATGTTCTGGGAGTGCGTCGATACAGAGATAAAGGAGTGATTCCACCTTCAAAATCTGAGAGAAATCCTTGGTTAATATGTTGTCATTTTCTTTAACGAAGTTGATTTTATCCTTAAAAGATTGAATCACTGTATCGATGTCATTCTCTAGTTCCCCATCATCTTTTATATATTTTACATCAATACACTATAAATCATGCTGTAATGATTGGGTGAATTCAGTTATTTCCTTGATCATTTTTGTGAGCTTAAACCGCCCTTGCCGAGATACTGAATTCTTCCATTCAATGTTCTTCTTACTCACATACAGTACATCCTCATCCAGACCTGTTAAATTCTTTTCTAACATAAATTTGGCTATCCCATATTTTTGTACTTCATCAATTTGATTCATCACGTTCACCCACTTGCCTTCATCTTTACCCAGGAAGCATTCTGTGCCTTAAGGTCATCAATGGTGGCTGTAGTTTGATCATATATATTTTTTAGTTCATGAATATATTTGGTACCTTTCTGCACAACATAGTCCAACCAATCATCAAATACCTTAGCTACCATCCTATTCCTGTTTACCTGGTCCAACATCTTTTGGTTAGCTAGAGACTTAGGATCAAAAGTCAGAGAAAGTTGTGAAACTGGCTATGGATTGGGGTTATGAATGGCATCAATGTACTCTGCCATCGAGCGCATGGCCTGCTTCAACTCTCTTTTGCCTTTCTCATCTTTCCAGGTTTGACTAACTATCTTTTTGGTGGATACCTCGAGATGATGCACATCTACGGCTCTTGATGCAGCTCCAAGATCTACTTTCTCAATTGTGAAATCTTGCACTATGGGATCTTGAACCTCTTCATCAGTTGCCGGCCTGGCTATTTCCGCGCTCCAGTTCCCAGTATTAAGGTCAATACTTACCTTGGATGTTGTTTTTAGTTTTTTGGATTTAGGAGTTTTTCCCAAACACTTACTCACCATGTCTTCCAATGGCAAAGAAAATGGAATTACCTTTCTTTTGTCACTGATTGAACTCTCCAGCCATTTGGGTGCAGGGGCCGAAACTTCTTTTCTAGGATTCAATTGACCAGAGGACACATCTGAAATCATCATCAGTTCAGGGGTCTCTAAAACAATCTCTGCCTGTTGTTTTGTACTAACCTTCTCTGCTCTTGGTGAACCAGATTCTTTATCACCCATTGCTTCCCCTGAATCCTCCTCTGAATTTTAATCCACAATTATTTTCTCAGAAACCTGCTTTCTCCTCTTGCTTTTAGTTCTCGATTTGGTGGCACGAGGGGGAAGAATAATTGTGAGGGTTTTCTTGGATTCTTTGATGACAGTGCTCCTTCTAGTTATTGACTTGGAAGTACCTGCACCACAGATAGCAATAGGCTGGTTAGAGGAGCTTATTGGGAATGGTGCTTCAACTATTGATGTGCATTGCTGGGAATCTTTGTTTTGAAATCCTTTCTATTTTTGTTCTCTCAACCATTTCTTGGTTCTTCTTATCACCGGGAGGGTCTTCACCTCAATCCTATCTTCTTCCTCTTTACTCCAGTCAATTTCTGGAATAGGTGATTGTTTTATATGTTCAAATTGTGGGTCAATCACCTGTTCTTCATTATCAAAAACTCCAGAAATGTCCATATTTAGATTAAGGGTGATTATTTGTCCTAGAGAGAACCTGCACCACAATCTCCTTCTGACCTCGAATTCATCTGAATAGTCCTCCCAATAATCCTCCAATTTAGGAATATGTGAAAACCCTGTTCCAAAATCCAAGTTATCCCTGACAAAACCTTTGCTGTCAAATTGTGATCTGGCAGTGAAGAACTGAAAATTAAACTTTTTAAGGTTCACTTCTAAATTCAAAGCATCAGATTTTGATTGGCATGAGTAATGTCCAAGTTCAATGGGAAAAGAGATACCAGATCCCTTCTTTGTTGAGAGCTTTTTATCTACATGTGCTAACTGTTTGCAGACCTCTATCAACACAAAATGGTCAAACACATACCTGGGTAACTTAACAGGTTCACCGTCAAATCCCCCAACTCTGATATAAGTGAACTTGGAAAATTGAATAAAGAAACTACCATATATGTTGACCAACTGCATTGCTTCATTAGACATTCTCTTATTCAAATTACCTGCCAGTTCATAAGTCATTCTCCCAGTAAAAACATCATTAACCCTCTTGTAATTCCCATAACAATTATGCATCTGCAATTGTGAATAATATTCATAAATTTTACTATCCTCAGCCAAGGGTGCATGAGGTAGCCCCAACCATTGTCTTGTAGACGCTAGGCAATAGAAGAGGTACGAAGACATATAAAAATCTTTATTACCCAAACAATTACTCAGACCCTGACACAAACATTCAGCTGCAATTTCTGCCCAGTCCAAATATTACTCTCCTTGGACGATAACTTGTACGAAAAAGTACATCCAAACTTCCTAATAATATGCCTGTGCGCTGCCCTCCAGCCTATGTAGTAATACCACAATATCCCTCACTTCCTGAATCATGTGGTCTCTTGTAAGTGGTCTAGGCAGCCTTGAACCTCCTTTCTGGAATATCAGCAACCAGTTTCTCACTATCACTCTTCTATAGTTTGTTTTCTTAAGTGAGAAATGCCCATAAGAAGAAGTAATATTAAGGCTAGAATATGCTTCCTTAGGTGGTATTCTCATCACAGACATTAGGGTTTGTCTGTTGACATGATACAACACACCGCCATCTGCATTTTTGATGCACCTGTTTTGGGGTTCATACCTATTAATGCACTCAAGAACTAATTCGGGGCACTGTACGGCCATGGGAAAGGCCGCAGCTTCAACCAAACCACTTTCTACTATCTTCTTCATCATGGGAGTTGGTACAGGATTTTTAGACCTTTCCCTAAATTCTTCTAAATCATATTGAACCAGTGAAGTATCCACAAATTCAGGATGAGAACAGGTGAGACCAGCACCATGCTCATAACCAAGACAAGCAAATTTCATAGCTATAATTGGACGATATAATGGAAAATGCTTTGAACTTCAAAAAATGTCAGAAACTCAAAAGATTCTTCTTTCCAGCTAAGAAATGAAAACAACATATAGGAAGAGCAGAACTCACCTTCGATGTTTCTGAAAATACTGCAAAATTTGGGCAACAAGAACCTTATACCTCCTGCACTATTCTCCTTTGCACAGTATGTTTATTTGCTAAATCCGGCTTGTTTTCTCTTAATAATGGCATCAACAGATCAAATAATTATTACCTGAAATAATACGTAACAAAATGTTTGAAAAGACATGAATTCTGACATCTGCATTAATGGCAAGTATTCCTCATGCGCGACCATGATGTATAATAATTATCCATATCCTTCTAAAAATTAGAACTTTCTGTTTCATAATGAGTTTCGGATAAATTTTCCTCCAAATTTCTCGCTAAATTTTGTCTTAGAGAGCCTCGGGGAGAAATGAGATTATAGTCACTGAACCCTTGAACCATCAAACCATTGAACTTTTGGGTGTGGTTCAATGCGAAGGTTCAATTATACAAATTGGATCATACAAAGGGGCAAACAATTCATTTAGAGAAACATCGAACTTAGACTTTTGAACCTTTAAACCGTTAGGATGTGGTTCAATGTGAAGGTTCAAAGACGCAAGGACTACACAAACCGGCCAACAGTCACGCGGCTTTGTAGAAAACTTTTAACTATGAAACAATGAATCGTTGAACTTTGAACCATTGAACTTTTGAACCCCGCTATGTAGTTCAAGCGGATGGTTCAATGATATATTATACTACACAAAAGAACTGAGTGACGCAACTCATTACAAGGCATCGAGTATTGAACTTTTGAACCGTGGAACTTTTAAACTATGAAAAAGGGTTCAATTTCAACTGAAAGACTCAAAGACATTTTAATTACACAAGGGTCAAAACAACTCGCTTTGAGGATCTTTGAACATAATTAAACATTGAACTATTAAACTTTGAGAATGGTTCAAGTTCAAAGGTTCAAATCTTTAGTCATTTCACACATAAAGATGATAGGCGGGTGAACTTTGAAGAAAAAAGAGCTGATTTAAGAAATGAAGGTATGACCAATAAGACAAAATAGCAAATCGACTCTTGATTAGGGAATTTCACGAATAAATAAATAAGGGCGACTCAAAAGGTAACAAAAAGTCAGCACTTGTTGCTGCTTTTTCATGGTTTTTTTTCTTTTTCACATGCTCAAGCGACACTTTTTGCTGCCATTACATGTTCTCGGTCATAAAGCATGTGCATGGTCGGCGGTTTTTACTGCTTTTACATTTTTGTAAAGCACATGTCAGGTCGGCCGAACTTGCCGCCTGAGCAAGATCTCCAAGATCTCAAACTTCAAGTGGCATTAATGGTTACGTGTGCCAAGCATTAAGGGGCTTATTTTTAAGTTTTTTCTCATTGTTTTTTCTTGTCATTTCTTTTTTCAAAACTTCCTTGTTGATTTTCAAATCCTCCTCAAAATCGCTCGACCGTGGTAATCTTGGATTCGAAATAGTTTTTGAATAGTCACCGTCAAGCTTGGGGTTTTCGTTCTTTTTGACAGGTAAGTTTTGTTTTAAAAAGAAACATTGTTTTCGTTATTTCCTACTTCTTGTTGTTTCACATTCTTGAAAAGTTTTTTGGATGTTGTTCAAAGTTAATTGTTGTTTAAAGGCATCTTTGTTTGCGTTTCTTCTGTCATTTGATTTTTGGCCTTGTTGCGATAACCCTAGTTTTTCCCAATACTTGTGCATTAACTGGTTCCCCGAATAGGTTTTATTGTTTATGCCCTAGATTGAAAACCACTAAATCCAAACAGTGATAATTACCGCTTGAGATACCTTCATAACCATCATTGGATGTGTCTTCGGAGAAACTAACCGCTTAAACATGTTCATTGTGCTTGTTCCTGTGTAGTGGTGGTGAAGTTTATCGCCCAAGTTCAATAAACTTATGAGCAAATGCAAAGTTGGCATTTTTTTTTTCTGATTATACGTTTGAAGATACCAACATGCAAGTGTATGGGCGGCAAAATTCGCTGCTCCTACATGAAAACCTTGAAACTCCTATCACATGCAGTAGCGGCATGTTTTTGCCGTCCGAACATCAAATGCCATTTATACCATATACATTGTTGGCATTTTTTGCCACTCAAACATCAAACTTGAATTTTCTTGTTACCTGCATTGTCGGCATAATTCGCCGCTCCAACATATAATACTTGATTCTCCTGGAACATGCAATAGCGGTGAATTTTGCCACCGATACACGTGCACAATACCCCTCACATTCAAGCGCAGCAAATTTTTCCGCCCATGCAAACATTCTCTCAAATTTTCCTAACTCTGGGATATTTTCAATTTTGCCTTTTCGAGCCCGCTTTCGCCCTTACCTCGATTTGCGCACACTCAAGCCCTTCAATGCATGCTTTCCTATCCATGATCATCAAATCACGGTTATCCCAGTTTATCCAGTTTTCCCCTAACTGCGAGATCATGGCCTTTTTCAGTTCTCAACCAGTGTTCATGGTAGATATCAATCTCAGAGTTCTCTTCAGAGCTAATGTCGGAGCCATCTCTATCCAAAGAAAAAATCATGAAGTACAAGTACCAAGGTGTCTTTCCAGTGACGACAGTGCAGTCAAATATTGACGAAATCAGGGATACATAAATTAGACATGTGGACATGGCAAAATTTGTGGAAAGAACAAAACAGACAAATCCTTCTAGACCTATGCAAAAGATCATTGACAGTAATATTCATTTGGTTGCATCATTTCTAGTTTCTGCACACAATCCCGAGTTTGTTCTTTAGGTAGCCAGTCATTACAACAAGGACACTAGAGTTGTGACAGATTCTCACGAGAATGTGATCATGAGATTGGATGCAGAATTCCTAGACAAAATCTTCATGTGTCCACCCATTGAAAACATTGAACGAATTGACATTGCTTAGGGGCAAAAGGATTATAACACAGATGTGGAAGCCACAAGAAGGTACATCAACAATAAATGGTTGAAAATCCCTAGAAATAATTTGACCAAATGGCCAAAAGATCTTCCTAGGAGTGACTTTGTAGAGGAAGTTTGCGATTTGATTACTCTTTTGAGTCACATCAGAGGACTCCCCTCTTCTTCCGAGTTCCAAGAACGGATGTACACTTACATCAAGGTGATTCTTTGAGGTACACAAAGAATATTCTGGGGAGAGCAGATCAGTAATGCATTGCATGAGCAACTGGTAAAGGTCAATACAACATTCAAATTCTATATGACCTCATATCTTGTATATGCTGCTGCTAGCATGAGAAGCTTTCCAGGTTTGACTCAGGTTGGTGACAGGAGGTTGGTCCCTGTTTATGAGTATTACCCTCAAATTACTCTGAAGGGATCAATTCATCATTTCCAAAGGGTCAATGATGACTTCTTTTCAGTATTCATGTGCCTATGGGATAATGAACTTGTTCAGAAAAGAGTCTTTGATGAAGCTTGGGAGGTAGTGAATTCTTTTGGTTGCTTGTTCCTGCAATTCTCCACTTTCACATATCTAAGGGTAGGATATTATCCTGGTTACCCTTATATTCTTCCACTGTATCCTAGTGACCATATTATTCTCATGGAGCTATGCAGACAGCTGATTGTAGTGCACAATAAGCAAATGGAGATGAAGAAGTCAGGGATAAAGTTCCCTGTTGAAATTGGAAGGTATTCAGTTCAATCAGCTAACAAAGCAAAAATAGTTGATTCTGAATTACAATTGGTCACCATGAGAACTTACAAGAAAAGAGACCGTTTTGACTTCAAAAGAGTTCAAGATAAGATCAAAAGGAAGTCAACCTTCCATGTACCAATGGTTGAAGATATTTGGGCTGATCTCAGGACACAAAACGAGATTAGAAAGCTAGACTACTGCAGACTCCACCTGAGTCAGATTGAAGAGCTGGGCCTCTCTGATATTCCAGACGGAATGGAGGATGATGGGGATGTTCTTGATCCCAAATATAACATAGAGAATGTTGAAGTCTCACCTCTCCCAGAGGTGAAATGGTCAGTCAAAGAAGAAACATCCATAAGGAAAAGATTTCAACCAATCCTATCCAACACAAATGTGTGGTTGGAAAGTAAAGGGATTAAATTGAAAGAATTTCTCACAAGGTTAGAGACTGAAGCACAGGAATAGACAGGCAAGAAGGTAGAGAACAGAACCAAAAATAAGAGTGATGCCCCTTCTTCTTCTAAGATACGTAAACCCAAAATTAAGTTTGTATCCAAAGGAGGGAAGAAGAAGGAAGTTGCAGAAACTTCCAATATCACTGAATCAGGTGTTGAAGATACTAACATTGATCAAATGGAGACTGAAGATATTGAGGCTGAAGAGCAAAATATTTAGAAGTCTAAGGATGCTCAATAGACAATAGTATTTGATAAATCTGATGAAGAAGATGAAACCGAACAAGGTTAAGATGAGGAAGCAGAAAAGGAACAACTTGGTGATCCACCTCAATCTCCTAAGAAAGATCTTCCCACAGGAACACAAGTTTCTACATCTCCTCCTCATGTTCTAGTTTCTGGAAGTTTCCCAGTGATTTCAAATGTACCTCTTTCACCTATCTTTGTTGTTTCTTTTGATAATACCCCTACTTCTGTAAAAACCAGTTTTGGGACTATTTTTGATTCTTCTGGTTCCATTCCAAGTTTATCTTCTCCATCTTTTGACATTGGTGAACAATCTATTTTAGAGAATCTTCTGGACACTTCAAAAAAGGTTGTTGATACAAGTGTGGTTTTTACCAACACCAGTCCTATTGTGACTATAATAGGTATAAACATGGATCTGGAAAAACAAGTGGTAGACTCATCTCCGGTTGTTGGTGCTTCTGTCCTTCCCCCATGGTTGTCTGCATATACTCCAAAGAGGAAGAATGAAACTATTTCACCTGATGAGATTGATATTGAAAAGTTGTTACCTGTAAAAGCAAAGATTGTGAAGAAGAAGCCTAAGACTGTTTCAAAGCTTATCAATGAGAAAGGAATCAGATACGTAGAGATTCCTAAACCTCTAGAAGATGCCACTGTTGACAATTTTGACATGAATAATTATGTCATTTCAAGGGTTGACTCATGACAGCATAAAAGTAGATTTTCAAACTACTGCCAGCACTTTGCTTAAAAAGTATGATGAAGTCAAAAAAGAGAAAGAACAGTATAAGGCCAAAGTAGGACAACTTGTTGTTGTTCTTCAAAAGATAGTAAAGTCATCAGAAATTGTAGAACCAATGGTAGTGACTATAGAAGATCCCTTGATCCAGAAGGTTGAAAAAGCACAAGCCAGAGGAAGGGTGGTAGGAGATATTGTGGAGCGTTTGTTAGCTCAAGGGTGAATTCTGCTAAAAACCACTGTAGAAAGAAAAGAGAAGATGGATAAAGCTAAAGCTGAGCTGGACAACCTGGTAGATTTACTCTCACAGGAGTTGCAAGATCAAGAAGCGAGCTTGGAGGAGTGGATAGATATGAAAAAGATTAAGATAAAGAACCTAATCACCATCGGGGTCATTGTAAACAGGGAATCATATCTTAAAACCAAGGAGACTCTGGTTCATCGTATCCACATAATAAAGGGTTTACTTGAAGATCTATGTCAAGCCCAAGAAGCCAGTGAAGATAGTGATGTCACATTCTACATTGGCTAGAAGAACTTCCATGCATCTTAACAGGGGAAGATCACAAGTTCCTCTCAGCAGAGGAGATGGTAAGTTCCTTTGAAGAGATGATCCAAAGAAAATTCGAAGAGGAAGTACCCTTAGTACTTTCCATGGATAATCTATATGATCAACATTCAACTTTAGAAAACTTGATGGACAATCTGGATAAACATGAAAAGGCAATAAAGGTAGTGAAAGATGCAATTCTTTGGGGTCACACCATCTCAAAAAACACAGCTAAACCAGATGCATGTGAGATGGCAGCCATACAGGCCATGTACCAGGATTTTCTAAAGAAGAATGACGAAGGAAGCTAGTGCCTTAGTTTATTTTTCTTGTATATGATATGTAATTTGAATTTTGTTGTGGACATATCCACATGTAACTTTCCAAAATGTAATTAGATGTGAGACAAAGGAAGTCCCAAGTCAAATAGGACTCTTTTGTTGAATAAGTCAAAGTAGTTGTAAATTTCCTATTTTTGCTCCAGGCTCCTCCCTATAAATAAAGAGGGCCTCTATTGTAAATTTTTTCTTTTTTCTATTGCAAAGAAACTCTGCCGAATTGGAAAACATTTTAAGACTTTGAGCTTTTTATGTTTATCATATTTTTCAAGTGAATATCAATATAAGAAGACAATTTGAGTATCAAACTTTGAGTTGAATCATATTGTTTTATGATATCAATGTTCTTATGTCATTGGTGTTATATTATATTGAATCATTGTTGGGATCGTGGAGTTTATCGAGATTTGAGAGGAGTGTTCTTGTTTTGGTTGAATATACTTTGTGCTATTTTTCTCATTGCGGGAGTTTGTATTTATTTGTGGAAACATATTTGTTTAGAGACTTTGTGGTGTAAACTGTTGTGTTCAAGTTAGGTATATCATATTGGGTGAAAGTGGAGACTTTGGGCTGCATTTGAATTCAATTAAGTTGTTTTGTGAGAAATAAGTCAAATGATAGAAAACTTTGTGTTTCTATGGTTTGTCTTGGTTCAAGAATTATCACATATCACCTTTTGTGAAGTTGTTATTTTGTAAGAGAGAAACATCTATTCTATAAAAAGCGAATAGGATGCGATGGAAACACCCCAAGAATAGTTTTAGTTTATTTAAGTATTAAAAGTTGTTTGTTAGAAAAAGCTCATTATCTAGAGGGAACCTCCCCTTGCTGAGAGGAGAGACTCAGTCTCATCATAGCTGTGGCAATATAACCATTTTGTCATTAGTTAGCTAAACGACAAAATATTTACCCAACAGTTTTTTGGTGACTCTACTGGGGAAGGAACGTGCAACTTGAAGCCTCACGCTCTGAGTTGAAGCATTTTTAGTTCTTTTCCATTTGTTGCAAAATTTTGTTAAGTATACTACATTCTAGTAGATTCACGGTATACAAGAAGCAAGAGAGTTGAAGGTATTATTGATCCTGTATTTGAGTTGATGCAGCAAAATAATTTTGGTCTTTTGCCTCTACGACCTCGTTTTCAGAGAACCAGGAGTTTTCCTCCTACCAACGCCAGGTCTCCAATACTAGGTGAAGCTTCTAGTTCTAGTGCTAGCAAAGTTTTGTCTATTCATACTCCACAAAGGTTTGTTATTCTACCTTTTATTCAGCGCATCATGGCAACTCAAGGCCCTTGGGGTAATACTTTTGGTCCTCTAAATTTAACCCCACCATTGCATGAACTACCTCATAGTTCAAGAAAGAATTTTCCTAAGTTCTATGGTGATAGGAAAGTCCACCTTGATGAACACATTGCAGCCTTTTGCATAGCCTGTGGTGTGATAGGTGTTGAGCATGAAGATGTAGTAGTAAGGCTTTTTGTGGAAACACTGCAAGGTGCTTCTGCAGATTGGTTTTATCATCTTCAAGCTCAGACTATAACCAATGGGAACACTCTCAAGACCAAGTTTGAGGCTAGGTTCAAACATGCAGAAGATGCACATGCCTTATTGGCTCAGCTCACACAAATGAAGAAATAGCCTCATGAACCTATGCGAGACTTCATCGCTAAGTTCAATAAGCTGAGAAATAGGATTCTTGCAACCGCTCAGCCAACAATGGAAAATCTTAAGTGTTTCTTTATCAATACTCAACTTCTCGAAGTGAGTTTTCTGTTAAGGCGGGCTGGCCTTGCAGATCTTCCTACAGCTCAGATTTTGGCTACTGAAGTTGAAGATGATCTTATCCTTGCGGGTAAGATAAGAAGAGATTCTAATAGAAATAAGGGTTCCTCTTCTACTGATAATTCTTCCACAAGCACCACGGACCCTATGGTGCAAAAGTTAGCAAATGAATTGCTAGCTCTGAAAAGGCAAATGTCCCAAGGTATGTCTGCCCCTCCTTATTATCAGGATATACCAAGGAGGACATTTCCTAACAATTCATATCAAGGCAATGCTGCTAAAAATCAAGGACAACCCAATCGTCTTCCACCTACACAGGGGAAGCTTGCCATTGAAGCAGCGCCGATCAACTCAACAGTTGGCTATTATGAAGTTGAACATGATCACTCTTTCAAACTTGAGTTGGACCAGGAGAATGATGCTAATCTCTTTGCAGAAGGAGAAGATGAATTAGCTCGCGACTCTACCATCAGCTTTCTGAATTACCAAGACGAAGCTAAAAAAGAAGAAGTGTATGATGGAGAATATGTTGTTTTCACTAGGTCCCAAAATTAGTCAACTCAACAAGTTGATAAGGGAAAAGCAAGAGAAGAACCTCAACCGGTGATCTCAATTGCTAAACATGGAACTCTGCTGCCTTTCCAATCAAAGGACCCGGTGGGCAATAAGCAAGTAAGTACATCCAATAATCATGTATCTTCTACTTCTGTCCCTCAGACCAGTACTACCCCTAATAAAAATTAGAATGATGGATTTCCTTCCTCTATTTCTAGTTCATTCTAGTTATTTGATATAATAGATCATGCTAGGAAGACTAAAATCCAAATGTCTGAAGTTGAGTATTTACAAGCTAATCCTGAACAGTTTGATAGGTTAGCTAAATACGTCAAAAACAAGACCGTTCCTACAGGACAAGATTTTCCAAAAGTTGCCCATGATTCCTCAAAGAATAAATCTACCCAAAATAATCTTGTCACTACTCCCCTTGTTGCCTCTGGAAAAATAGAACCTTTCTATGTTTCTCTATTGGTAAATGGTCACAAGTTGAGCAATTGCATAATAGATTCTGGGGCCTTTGATAATGTTATGCCCGCCAAAGTAGCAGACTCCCTTGGCCTCACCTTAACTAAGACTTTTGGGAGATGTTTCTCCATGGAAAATAAGCAAGTACCACTTTTGGGTCAAATCAAAGATGCCCAATTTGCATTTGTAGCCTTTCCAGATAAGAGGATTAAGATGACAATCCTAGTAGCTGATGTTCCAACTTCCTATGGCATTCTGCTTGGGCGTAATTTTTGCAAGGATGTAGGTGGGGAGTTGAAAATGGATCTATCTGAAGCAAGGATACCTGTAAAAGGCGTCATGCAAAAGTTACTTCCTAAAAAAGAGGCAAAATATATTGTTACCCAAACGACAAATCCCAAAGCTCAAATTTTGTTTGAGTCCTCGGGAATGGGTAATTATTTCCTGTCCACTGAAGATGTTTCTAGTTCATCATATGAGAGTTCATCAGGTGATAACTCAAACAATTCAGATGGAGAATCAGAAGAGTTTTCAGATGAAAGTTCAGGTGAAGGTATAATAATGCCAGATTCTTCACTCACTGATGAGGAGGAATCTTTTGATCAACGAAATTCCAAAAAATCAAATTCTAATGAGGTCTGGGTTTTAGAATTTGATGGCAGTTGTTCATCTACCAATTCTAGAGCCGGAGTTGTTTTGATATCTCCATAAGGTGATATCTTACCTTTCTCATACAAGTTGCAATTTGACAACACCAACAACACCACCGGATACGAGTCATTGTTGCTCAGATTGGAAGCTGCTCAAGCTAGGGGTGTTAAAATTCTTCATGCTCAAGGATATGCCGAATTAGTGGTTTGTCAAGTGAGAAATTTGTATCAAAACAAAAATGAAAGATTAAGACATTATCGCAATCATGTATGGGATTGCAATGAGGGTTTTGATGCTTTCAGTATCTCTGCGGTGCCTAGAGAGTTTAATGATCGTGCAAATTCATTAGCTGTCTACACCACTCTCATGGTTCTTCATAAAGATTTCAAAGGAAACAAGTACACTATTGACTTGGTCTTCCGACCAAGTATACCTGATAATGCTGACCATTGGCAGGTGTTCAATGGTGATAACCAAATCATTGCTTTCTTGGAAAAGATGGATAGCTTTGATGAACTCTATTTTGAAGGTAGTGAATCTCCACCACGGGAATACGTTTCTGAAATAGATTCACAAACTGGAGAAGAGTTTCTTCAACTGAAAGGGAATAAGATTCCAAAAGGTTTGGTTTCCCTTGAGAAGAATTTTTATAAGCATGACAGATATATCAAGCAAAAACAACAGGATTCAAGTTCCTCTATGGAATTTGAGCAAGTAAATTTGAGTTCGGAGGCAGATCCCAAAATGGTCAACATTGGGAAATGTTGGAGTGCCGATGAGGAGTTCAAATTCATTACACTCCTTCGCCATTACATTGATGTCTTGGTGTATTCCTATGATGACCTGAAGTCCTTCAAGCCAAAGGAAATTCAACATGAAATTCCCCTCAAAGCTGGGTCATTGCCTCACAAGCAAAAACAAAGGCAATACAACCCTAAAATATCAGGTACTATCCTATCTGAGATTTAGAAGATGTTGAATGCAAGGATAATTTTTCCAATTCATTATTCCACCTAGATTGCGAACATAGTTCCTATAAGGAAGAAGAATAGAGAAATCTGTATCTGCGTTGATTTCAAGAATCTCAACCACTCTTCCCTAAAAGATAACTACCCCCTACCCATCATGGATCAAGTGTTGCAAACAATAACTGGTTCAGAAATGTTGTCTATGTTAGACAGGTTTTCAAGGTATAATCAGGTGGAAGTTAATGAAGTAGATCAGTATAAAACTGCTTTCACTACACCTTTGGGTACATTTGCATATCGCAAGATGCCTTTTGGTCTGATCAATGCTGGCGCCACGTTCCAGAGAGCAATGGACCTCACCTTCAGAGATGAGATGGGGAAGTTCATCGTGGTGTATCTTGATGACTTGACTGTTTTCTCCAAACACCATCATGATCATGCGCGCCATTTACGACAAGTGCTGGAACGCTGTCAACAAAATGGTATCTCTCTCAACCCTAAGAAGTCAGTTTTTGGGGTTACAGAAGGTAAACATCTTGGTCACATTATATCCCGAGAAGGCACTAAAATTGACTCAGAAAGAGTCAAATCTATTCAAAGTCTTACTCTGCCTGCTAGTAAGACTGCAGTTCATTCTTTCTTTGGAAAGGTGAATTTTCTGTGAAGGTTCATTCTAAAATTTGTAGAGAAAACCCATCATATCATCAACATGATGAAGGGTAAGGCTACTTTCTGTTGGACTGTAGAAGGCAAAGCGGCATTTGAGGATATCAAGAGGGCTATTGCTCATGCTGCAGTTCTTGTTTGTCCTGACTATACCAAAGATTTCGTAGTTTACAGCTACACTTCTGAACATACACTTTCAGCCATTCTTGTTCAACAGAATGAAGAAGGTGTGGAATCCCCTATATCATTTATGAGTTGTCCTCTCAAAGCTCATGAATTGAAATATTCGGATATGAAGAAGCATGCTTATGTCGTGGTCAAAGCGGTGAAGCATTTTAGGTTCTATATTCTGAATTCACACACTGTTGTTTTGGTGCCTGATACAACAGTCAAGTCTATTATGACTCAACAGGAGTTCAGAACAAAAAGAGGCAATTGGATTGCTAAGATCCAAGAATTTGATCTTGATATCAAACCTACTAAGCTTGTGCGTGGAAGAGGTTTGTGTCAATTGATCGCTGATAATGTACCAAAAGAGACAGGGGATGAAGAAGTTGAGGATACGCCAACTGTTCTTTTTGTCACTACTACTGATGAGTGGTATTCAAATATCGCTCATTTTCTTACCTATGGTGAGTGTCCTACACATCTGTCTTATAAGGAGAAAAGAACTATTAAGTTGAAGGCTGCCAACTATGTCCTATGGGACAATGGTTTGTATAAGAGGAGCCTTGATGGAGTATTTCTCCGTTGCGTGGATAAAGTGCAACAAAGTAGACTTCTGGAGTCTAACCACAATTTGGCTTGTGGAGGACATTTTTCTGCACCTGTGACAGCTCACAAGATTCTGCGAGCTAGATACTATTGGCCCACACTATTTCAAGATGCATACAATTGGGTGCGTAGGTGTGAATTGTGTCAACAGTTTGTTGGGAAACTGAAGTTGGCCGCATTACCTCTCAAGCCGGTGGTGATTGAAGAACCTTTTCAGCAATGGGGCATCGACTTCGTTGGCGCTGTGAACCCACATCAAGTGCAGGACACAACTATGTTCTCACCGCGACATATTATTTTACCAAGTGGGTGGAAGCCGTCCTAGTTAAGCATGCTACTTCTGAAGTGGTATGTAATTTCCTCAAGGAAAACATTATTTCCCGGTTTGGAGTCCCAAACATGATTCTAGCGGATAATGCTACTTGTTTCTCTTCTCATGAGATGCTTTATGGGCGGATAGGATTACCCCTAAAAGGGCAATAGGTATGTCGCCATTTCAGCTTTTGTATGGTCTGAATGTGGAGATACCAATTACCTTGGAGTTGCCAGCACTGAAGTTGGCAAAGGTAGTGGAAGATAGAACTTTTGAAAGTTCTATTGATAAAAGGATTATGTACCTAACTGAACTTGAGGAGCAGCGAGCTATGGTAGTAGATCATATTGTTGAGCATCAAAGTCAGGTAAAGAAACTCTTTGACAAGAAAGCAAGGACTCATGAGTTTCAGATTGGAGATCAAGTCTTGTTGTGGGACAAGAGGAGAGAACCAAAAGGAATGCATGGTAAGTTTGATTCCTTGTGGAGAGGTCCGTTCACCATTCATCAGTTCTGTGGTGAAAATAGCTTCTTTCTGGAGTATCAGGATGGAACACCATTCTTGCTGCCTCACAGTGGACAACATCTAAAGCACTTCAATCCTTGAAGTATCAGATAAGTTCATTTGTACATTTGTATAGTTTTGTGTTTTTATTTTTGTGTTTTTGTTTAGTCTTTTGTGTCTTTTTCTTTTTGGTAGCTTGACTCTATAGCCCAATGGAATGGATGAAGGCACTTAGAGACTAGATTCTCCTCCCTTCGATCGTTTAAAAGTTTGATCGATGGAAGTTCCCCAGTTAGAGCCAGCTGTTGTTGTCAAAATCAGCTACGCTCGTTTTTGTAGACAACCCCTACGAAACTTGTCCATTTGGTAATCTACACTCTAAGTTCGCAAATTGAGACAAGATTCTCTTGGTCCCGTGCGAAGTCGTATGACATCCTAAACTAGTTTACAACATCCCCTCAAATTGATTCCTCGATATTTACTCAAATCGATTAGGTTGTAAACTGACCAAAATATCAATTTTGGTCATTTTTAGGGTGTTAGTAAAATTTTGAGTCTTCACATGTAAAGTTGGCCAAAATTGCCACTATTGCACGTCTTTTTGTCCACTTGTGTAAAGTCGGCACTTTTTGCCGCTTTTTCATGGTTTTTTTCTTTTTCGCATGCTCAAGCGGCACTTTTTGCTGCCATTACATGTTCTCGGTCATAAAGCATGTGCATGGTCAGCGGTTTTTACCGCTTTTGCATTTTTGTAAAGCACGTGTCAGGTGGGCCGAAATCACTGCCTGAGCAAGATCTCCAAGATCTTGAACTTCAAGTGGCATTAATGGTCATGCGTGCCAAGCATTAAGGGGCTTGTTTTTAAGTTTTTTCTCATTGTTTTTTCTTGTCATTTCTTTTTTCAAAGCTTCCTTGTTGATTTTCAAATCCTCCTCAAAATCACTCAATCATGGTAATCTTGGATTCGAAATAGTTTTTGAATAGCCGCCGTCAAGCTTGGGGTTTTCATTCTTTTTGACAGGTAAGTTTTGTTTTAAAAAGAAACATTGTTTTCGTTATTTCCTACTTCTTGTTGTTTCACATTCTTGAAAAGTTTTTCGGATGTTGTTCAAAGTTAATTGTTGTTTAAAGGCATCTTTGTTTGCATTTCTTCTGTCATTTGATTTTCGGCCTTGTTGCGATAACCCTAGTTTTTCCCAATACTTGTGTGTTAACTGGGTCCCCGAATAGGTTTTATTGTTTGTGCCCTAGATTGAAAACCAGTAAATCCAAACGGTGATAATTATCACTTGAGATACCTTCATAACCATCATTAGATGTGTCTTCAGAGAAACTAACCCCTTAAACATGTTCGTTGTGCTTGTTCCTGTGTAGTGGTGGTGAAGTTTACCGCCTGAGTTCCATAAACTTATGAGCAAATGCAAAGTTGGCATTTTTTGCCGATTATGCGTTTGAAGATACCAACAAGCAAGTGTATGGGCGGCGAAATTCGACGCTCCTACACGAAAACCTTGAAACTCCTATCACATGCAGTAGCGGCATTTTTTTGTCATCTGAACATCAAACGCCATTTACACCATATGCATTGTCAGCATTTTTTGCTGCTCAAACATCAAACTTGAATTATCTTGTTACCTGCATTGACGACATAATTCGCCGCTCCAACAAATAACACTTGATTCTCCTGGAACATGCAATAGCGGCAAATTTTGCTGCTAATACACGTGCACAATACCCCTCACATGCAAGGGAGCAAATTTTTCCGCCCATGCAAACATTCTCTCAAATTTTCCTAACTCTGGGATATTTTCAATTTCACCTTTCTGAGCCTGTTTTCACCCTTACCTCGATTTGCGTGCACTCAAGCCCTTCAACACATGCTTTCCTGTCCATGATCATTGAATCGCAGTTATCCCAGTTTATCCAGTTTTCCCCTAACTGCGAGATCATGGCCTTTTGCAGTTCTCAACTAGTGTTCGTGGTAGATATCAATCTCAAAGTTCTCTTCAGAGCTAATGTCGGAGCCATCTCCGTCCAAAGCAAAAATCATGAAGTACAAGTACCAAGGTGTCTTTTCGGTGATGACAGTGCAGTCAAATATTGATGAAATCAGGGATACGAAAATTGGACATGTGGACATGGCAGAATTTGTGGGAAGAACAAAACAGACAAATCCTTCTAGACCTATGCAAAAGATCATTGACAGTAATATTCATTTGGTTGCATCATTTCTAGTTTCTGTACACAATCCCAAGTTCATTCTTCAGGTAGCCAGTCATTACAATAGGGACACTAGAGTTGTGACAGATTCTCATGGGAATATGATCATGAGATTGGATGCAGAATTCCTAGACAAAATCTTCATGTGTCCACCCATTGAAAATATTAGATGGATTGACTTTGCTCAGGGGCAAAAGGATTATGACACAAATGTGGAAGCCACAAGAAGGTACATCAACAACAAATGGTTGAAAATCCCTAGAAATAATTTGACTAGCTGGCCAAAAGATCTTCCTAGGAGTGACTTTGTAGAGGAAGTTTGCGATTTGATTACTCTTTTGAGTCGCATCAAAGGACTCCCCTCTTCTTCCAAGTTCCAAGAACGGATGTACACTTACATCAACGTGATTCTTCGAGGTACACAGAGAATATTCTGGGGAGAGCAGATCAGTAATGCATTACATGAGCAACTGGTAAAGGTCAATACAACATTCAAATTCTATATGACCTCATATCTTGTATATGCTGCTGCTAGCATGAGAAGCTTTCCAGGTTTGACTTAGGTTGGTGACAAGAGGTTAGTCCCTGTTTATGAGTGTTACCCTCAAATTACTCTGAAGGGATCAATTCATCATTTCCGAAGGGTCAATGATGATTTCTTTTCAGTATTCATGTGCCTATGGGATAATGAACTTGTTTAGAAAAGAGTCTTTGATGAAGCTTGGGAGATAGTGAATTCTTTTGGTTGCTTGTTCCTACAATTCCCCACTTTCACATATCTAAGGGTAGGATATTATCTTGGTTACCCTTATGTTCTTCCACTGTATCCTAGTGACCGTATTGTTCTCATGGAGCTATGCAAACAGCTGATTGTAGTGCACAATAAGCAAATGGAGCTGAAGAAGTCAGGGATAAAGTTCCTTGTTGAAATTGGAAGGTATTCAGTTCAATCAGCTAATAGAGCAAAAATAGTTGATTTTGAATTACAACTGGTTACCATGAGAACTTACAAGAAAAGAGACCATTTTGACTTCAGAAGAGTTCAAGATAAGATCAAAAGGAAGTCAACCTTCCATGTACCAATGGTTGAAGATATTTGGGCTAATCTCAGGACACAGAATGAGATCAGAAAGCTATACTACTACAGACTCCACCTGAGTCAAATTGAAGAGCTGGGCCTTGTTGATATTCCAAATGGAATGGAGGATGATGGGGATGTTCTTGATCCCAAATATAACACGAAGAATGTTGAAGTCTCACCTCTCCCAAAGGTGAAATGGTCAGTCAAAGAAGAAACATCCATAAGGAAAAGATTTCAACCAATCTTGTCCAACACAAATGTGTGGTTGGAAAGTAAAGGGATTAAATTGAAAGAATTTCTCACAGGGTCAGAGACTGAAGCACAGGAACAGATAGGCAAGAAGGTAGAGAACATAACCAAAAATAAGAGTGATGCCCCTTCTTCTTCTAAGATACGCAAACCAAAAATTAAGTTTGTGTCCAAAGGAGGGAAGAAGAAGGAAGTTGCAGAAACTTCCAATATCACTGAATCAGGTGTTGAAGATACTAACATTGATCAAATGGAGACTGAAGATGTTGAGGCTGAAGAGCAAAATATTTAGAAGTCTAAGGATGCTCAACAGACAATAGTATTTGATAAATCTGATGAAGAAGATGAAACTAAACAAGGCGAAGATAAGGAAGCAGAAAAGGAACAACTTGGTGATCCACCTCAATCTCCCGAGAAAGATCTTC
The DNA here is from genome assembly GCA_027924645.1 of Cunninghamia lanceolata. Lineage (NCBI taxonomy): Eukaryota > Viridiplantae > Streptophyta > Pinopsida > Cupressales > Cupressaceae > Cunninghamia > Cunninghamia lanceolata. The sequence continues at coordinate 4,993,213 of BSBN01000449.1, read as the reverse complement.
CCACAGGAACACAAGTTTCTACATCTCCTCCTCATGTTCTAGTTTCTGGTAGTTTCCCAGTGATTTCAAATGTACCTCTTTCACCTATCTTTGTTGTTTCTTATGATAATAGCCCTACTTCTGTAAAAACTAGTTTTTGGACCGTTTTTGATTCTTCTGGTTCCATCCCAAGTTTATCTTCTCCATCTTTTGACATTGGTGAACAATCTATTTTAGAGAATCTTCTGGATGCTTCAGAAAAGGTTGTTGATATAGGTGTGGTTTTTACCAACACCGGTCCTATTGTGACTATAATAGGTATAAACATGGATCCAACAAAACAAGTGGTAGACTCATCTCCGATTGTTGGTGCTTTTGTTCTTCCCCCACGGTTGTCTGCATATACTCCAAAGAGGAAGAAGCAAACTATTTCTCCTGATGAGATTGATATTGAAAAGTTATTATCTGTAAAAGCAAAGACTGTGAAGAAGAAGCCTAAGACTATTTCTAGGCTTATCAATGAGAAAGGAATCAGATACACAGAGATTGCTAAACCTCCAGAAGATGCCATTGTTGACAATTTTGACATGAATAATTATGTCATTTCAAAGGTTGAGTTGGTCAAGCTAACTCATGAGGGCATAAAAGTAGATTTTCAAACTACTACCAGCACTTTGCTTGAAAAGTATGATGAAGTCAAAAAAGAGAAAGAATAGTATAAGGCCAAAGTAGGACAACTTGTTGTTGTTCTTCAAAAGATAGTAAAGTCATCAGAAATTGTAGAACCAATGGTAGTGACTGTAGAAGATCCCCTGATCCAGAAGGTTGAAAAAGCACAAGCCGGAGGAAGGGTGGTAGGAGATATTGTGGAGCGTTTGTTAGCTCAAGGGTGAATTCTGCTAAAAACCACTATAGAAAGAAAAGAGAAGATAAAGCTAAAGATGAGCTGGACAACCTGGTAGATTTACTCTCACAGGAGTTGCAAGATTAAGAAGCGAGCTTGGAGGAGTGGATAGATATGAAAAAGATTAAGATAAAGAACCTGATCACCATCAGGGTCATTGTAAACAGGGAATCATATCTTAAAACCAAGGAGACTCTGGTTCATCGTATCCACATAATAAAGGGTTTACTTGAAGATCTATGTCAAGCCCGAGAAGCTAGTGAAGATAGTGACGTCACACTTCTACACCGGCTAAAATAACTTCCATGCATCTTAACAGGGGAAGATCACAAGTTCCTCTCAGCAGAGGAGATGGTAAGTTCCTTTGAAGAGATGATCCAAAGAAAATTTGAAGAGGAAGTACCCTCAGTACTTTCCATGGATAATCTATATGATCAACATTCAACTTTAGAAAACTTGAAGGACAATCTGGATAAACATGAAAAGGCAATAAAGGCAGTGAAAGATGCAATTCTTCAGGGTCGCACCATCTCAGAAAACACAACTAAACCAGATGCATGTGAGATGGCAGCCATACAGGCCATGTACCAGGATTTTCTAAAGAAGAATGACGGAGGAAGCTAGTGCCTTAGTTTATTTTTCTTGTATATGATATGTAATTTGAATTTTGTTGTGGACATATCCACATGTAACTTTCCAAAATGTAATTACATGTGAGACAAAGGAAGTCCCAAGTCAAATAGGACTCTTTTGTTGAATAAGTCAAAGTAGTTGTAAATTTCCTATTTTTGCTCCAGGCTCCTCCCTATAAATAAAGAGGGCCTCTATTGTAAATTTTTTCTTTTTTCTATTGCAAAGAAACTCTGCCGAATTGGAAAATATTTCAAGACTTTGAGCTTTTTATGTTTATCATATTTTTCAAGTGAATATCAATATAAGAAGACAATTTGAGTATCAAACTTTGAGTTGAATCATATTGTTTTATGATATCAATGTTCTTATGTCATTGGTGTTATATTATATTGAATCATTGTTGGGATCATGGAGTTTATTGAGATTTGAGAGGAGTGTTCTTGTTTTGGTTGAATAGACTTTGTGCTATTTTTCGCATTGCGGGAGTTTGTATTTATTTGTGGAAATGGAATTGTTTAGAGACTTTGTGGTGTAAACTATTGTGTTCAAGTTAGGTATATCATATTGGGTGAAAGTGGAGACTTTGGGCTGCATTTGAATTCAATTAAGTTTATTTGTGAGAAATAAGTCAAACGATAGAAAACTTTGTGTTTCTATGGTTTGTCTCGGTTCAAGAATTATCACATATCACCTTTTGTGAAGTTGTTATTTTGTAACAGAGAAACATCTGTTCTGAAAAAAGAGAATAGGATGCGATAGAAACACCCCAAGAATAGTTTTAGTTTATTTAAGTATTAAAAGTTGTTTGTTAGAAAAAGCTCATTATCTAGAGGGAACCTCCCTTTGTTGAGTGGAGAGACTCATTCTAATCATAGATGTGGCGATATAACGATTTTGTCATTAGTTAGCTAAACGACAAAATATTCACCCAATATTGCGAAAAAGATATCCAAGTGCAAAGATGTGAAGATAAGTAAAGTGCAGTAGCAGAGCAGATCAGAGGTATTTTATGCTTCAATGGAAATGAACCTTGGTATGGTGTAGATGTTGTTATCTCAGTTCAACCTTTTGGCAGTGAGCCACCCCTTTTTGCAGTGAGCATCCATTTTGGACAGTGAGTCCTTAAGGGCAGTGAGCCTCTGATTTTTGGTATTGTTATTACATATTATATTGTGAGCTAACACTCACCGTGGTTTTTCCCTTATAGGGTTCTTCACGTAAAAATCTTGTGTCTCATGTGTTGATGATGTTAATGTGTATTGATTTTCCAATTTTATGCTTTCATGATTAAATCTAAATAACAATAAACAAGTGTTTGATGTGTTAATGTTCATAAGTGATCAAAATTTTGGAGACAACTGATTCGCCCCCCTCTTAGTTGTCTAATGCATTTCAACAAGACATGCTCAACTTCATTCTATTAGTAGGTGGGGTACTCCTTGATGTACTTGAGATCATCTTCCTGAAGACCCTTCCATAAGAGTCTCTCTCTTATTTGCTTGCAAATCTTGTAGGATCTAGATTGTCCCACCATGAGTACATCATGCAAAGCTTTTAGAACCTTTTGTTTTACCTTATACTTAGGCACTAAAAAGAATTTGTACTTAAACAATGAGACCAAATGCTATCACACACTTTTCATCCTGCATATCTCCATCTAAGATGTTAGCAACAGACATATTCTTGACATATTCAACTATGATAAAAACCTTCCAATAACCATAAATGATAAAGATAGAACCAGGAGTGGGCATTTTAGAAATAACATCAACAACTAATTTAAAAGCATAGACTTGAAGCTTACTCACCCATTTTTGTTGTTGATCCTACAAGTCATGTTGGCCAAGGGAGAACTTCAAGTTGTTATGATTTGTTTCCACCACCAATATTACACAAACTAAGTACTCCCTAAGCTTAACATAAGCTTCTCGTGTTTATCTATCCATGCAAGAGCTCCTTTCTTCATCATGTTGGTCAAGGGTGTAGCTAGTTGTAAAAAATCCCTTAACAAACCTCTTGTAGTAGTTGCATAGTCTAAAGAGTCCTCTCAATTGTGTTAGTGTGGTAGGGCTTGGTCAATTCATAGAGGCTTGAATATTTTGTAGATCCACCTACAGGCCTTGAGCACTAAAGACATGGCCCAAGTCTAGAACCCCTATGACCTCACACTTGAATGCTTTTACAAATAGAGCATGTTGCTCTAGAATTCCAAGGACTGTATATAAATGTTTCAAGTGTCTTTCCCAAATATTGTTGTAAACCAAAGTATTGTTAAACAATACTAACACGATTTTTTTCAATTGACCATCGAGTACCTGATTCATTGTGGATTTTGGAGTGGCTAATGCATTAGTCAAACCAAATGGCATAACCAAGAACTCAAAGTGCCCCATGTGACATCTAAATGCTACCATGTGCACATCCTCTATGTGGACACAAATCTAATGGTAGCTTGATCCCAAGTTAATTTGTGAGGAATAAATTGCCCCATGCAACACATCAACAAGCTCATCGATCTTAGGAATGGGGTATCTGAATGTTTTTGGTCTAATGCTTTGTAGTTGATGCACTTCCTCATGGTGCCATCTTCTCCCTTATCTTGGATTAATGATGGAGTAAATGGGCCATAACTAATGTGGCCCATTTAAGCCATTCCTTAAGATATTTATCCCCTCTATATATCCTTAGGTGGTGGTAAGGAGTGCTCATGACATGCTCAAATCCTAGTTCCAGCTCTGACATGTTAGAAACCTTTATATGGCAACAATACTAGAAGCATATTATTGAACACCACACTAGGTTGATTCAAAAGGGTTTGGATATCAAAATGATGACTATTTTGCTTACCAAAAAATTAGATAGTGTGCATGTCCTCCATCACCAAGCATCTTGTTGCCTAAGCAACTCATTCCTTGTGAAAATTATTCTTAGTTGTGACTAATTTCAATGATCCATCATAGATTATTGCAACCATCACATCTTTTCCTTCAAATGTAAAGTTTAGCTCCATGGATTTATGATTCTTTGAGGGCTCCCCAATTGAATGTAGCCATTAGACACTCATATCCATGTCAATTTTTACAATATAAAGTTTATCACATACCTTATGCTCACCCATAGCTAAGTTGAGTTGTCCACTTATCTTGGTGGAGGGGATGATGAATCTGCTAGTATTAGTGATATCAACCCCATCAAATACTTTAGCCTTTGTGTGCTTCATTATGTTTTCTATTTTGAGTCCCTTTGGTTATAACACAAATGGCATTACTAGGATTCCACACCATCTTACATGAGCATTCTTAGACGTGAGAGAAAGGCTCTTTGTGCCCTTTACTGCAAGTTGTATCCTTCATCTTTTCATTACTATTGAAATGTGTCCCGTGATGACAAGAACTATATAATAATATGAAATGAGACTGGTGCAATAGTTCTTTACTACTATTATCCTCATTCCTTGAGGTTTAATAAAAAAGGCAATCAATGTTCTTACCTTCTATGGCTAATTTGGATATCCTTGAAGCATTTGCAAAAATATTACCAATCTTATAGGGTAATGATTTTGTCTTTTTAGTATTTTGAAGCTTGATATGTGTTTCTCGAACACCATTAGTTACTATATTAGGGAAAATTTACATATAAAATGAGCCTCCTAAGAAACTCTAAAAAAGCAAAAATTGTCTCATATAAAACAAATTATTTAAATATAATAAGTATAAATTACTTAACTACATGAGTTAAGTGGGGACACAAGTTTCTATTATAATTCTTTAGGAAACTCAAGTTCATTATTTTTAGTTCCTGCCTTCGGCAGGTATACTACTGCATCGGCTAGATGCAATTTCTCAAATTATTCGTCCAATCATGTGAAAGAACTAAAAATTTGCAACCACAATGCTATAGTTCATTATTTTTTTTTAATTTAATCATTTAAAAAATACCATTTATGTATTCTCTGATTGGTCTATGGTGTGAACAGTAAGGGTAAAAAATGAAATAATGATTTAAAAAATTATTGAATTTTCGAACGATGCCAATAAACAAATACAGTTAAGTACAGGTCGTGCAAAGTGACGGCGCGGCTGAGCTTGTTGAATTTATTTCATTTGCAATGTTAATTAATGATTTTTATTTCATTTGCAATGTTAATTAATGATTTTTAATCATCCTTACAAGATGACAGGTCATGTCTTGATCGGAGGTTTTCAATTTGTATGCGCTTTGGATTGTTGTTTCTCAATTTGTTTGCACTCAGAGAGTAGTGAAGGTGGGCATCCGGAGGCCTGTGAAGCTGCATCTGTGGTAAGCCTCTATATGGACTTCTATTTCGTAATCCGTGTAGAAAACCAGTGCTACTGTTCACAGAAATTTCAAGATTTCAGATATTATATGAGTTTTAGATTGTAGAGCACTCTCAGTTATAGAAATTTTACAGTTTTCTCAAATTTCTGTTAGAGTTCAGATATCTCTTTCTAGAACTTAAGTTTTCTATTTTAGAAACTCGGATATCAATTATAGAATTCCCAGACATTCAGGTATGAATTGCCAAGTTTCAATATATTGACAAATTCATGATTTGGGAACATAAAAGTAGCTATGCAACTGTGTCACTAAATAACAAAGAAGGTTGCAGGAAGAACTAACTATACAAGTGCTCATGCTATATGCAGTATTACTTGTTTCATTTCCAGATACATTGTATATATTCAAGCTGTAAAGCATCTACTTATATTCTGTTGCAACTTTCTACTCTGCAATTTCTTTGGCACAACTTACAGTTCCTTTTAAGTGATTTCATGCATGTGTTCACTGTTTAATTTACGTTTGAATGATTGAGGCTCGAAGTTCGCTCAGTACCCATCATATAATATGCTGGAATTTTATGGCGACGGTGCTATAGACCTTACTTATACATAGCAAGGGTGTGAATTTCATACCTTGAAGCAGAGAGTATTAACGAATTTAGGTAATTTGCTAGTAATCCCAATTTGGAACAGAGGCTCGCCCTCTTGTTTGGTCCTCTACCAAATATTCTGTTTTGAAAGAAAGAATAAGGATATGTTATCGTGTCCCTATAATGTTTAATGGCACAGATTATGGTCACACAAGGAAAATACCCACAAAAAAAGTGCTCCAATCTTGTGAAGGAAAATGCAAATTTATATGTGAAAGAGAATTCATGACAGAACAACATTAGTTGGTACCCTTCTCCACACATTGGAATACTATTTTGTGAAATTCTGTAGAAGAGGTTAATGCTGGACATGAAGAGTTAAAATAAAATAGACTGTTTCCATCTGAATATCTAAACAACAATACCCAAATATATTCCAAATGAGGGGCGTTGCTACAAAATTAAATTATAAGCAAGAAAATACTGAGGTAAAATTGGGGAAAGAAGGGAGAGGTCAATGTAGGTTAATAACAAAGACAGTTCTGCTAATCAGAACAAAAAATTGCCAATTTTTGTTTGCAAGACACAAATTAAATAAAAACGAATCTTAACAACTGGCATTAGCAAAATCATTAGAAAGGAGGTGAAGACGGCAAGCCCATGCAACCAATTAGTTGGATCTCGACTTACAAAAGTGAAAAAAAATGGGCATGGCACAGTATAGAACCAGAGTTCCTCAATGTAGACATGAATGTACAGAGCACAATCTGCAACATTCCATCTTCTATGGTAGCTTTTATAAACTTTCTCTACTTTGAGCGCAGCTGCTTCCTCTTTAAACCTGTCTCATCTCAATGAGGAAGTCTAAAAATCCATTTTCTTAGAACTGTTTGATCTCAACGATGCCAATTCCAAATCACCAGCTCTGGGACTAATTATTTCCTGGGTAGGAGTTAATAAATCTTGGCCTTTAAAACTGATGCACCTCTCTGAAGCTGTTTCTATGTGGTTGCATTTGAAGATCGTCTGAAAGCTACTAACCTCCGTTCCACATTTGAGAACCTTAAAAGATGCATGTGTTGATAAAATTGTTAGGGCTACAGCTGTGCACCTCTGAGACAGGTGGCGATTGTGTTTGCAGGTGGCGATTGCATTTGCTTTTGTCACGATTTAGATTTTAGGCCAGTTTAATTTTAGTTTCAAGGGTAAAGGAACCGTAGCATTATTGTTTTCCTATGCACTGACTTTTTAGTTTATTTTAAAATTTAAAAGACAATTTCAGATCCGCATTTATACGATCTGGTCTTTAAATTTCATCTCGTGGGTGGATAGTTTTATGGGAAACCCTTGGTTTATTTCTACGGTTTGACTGCGAGATGGAGGAGTATGCAGGAATTCCAAATTTGAGGTGGGGTTTTTCATGAATAATAAAGTAGCGGATATCTCTTGAATCCAAGCTAAAGTTTTCTTTTTCCAGAACAATCATTTTGAGCTAGGGTTTTCCGATATATAAACTCCTTTTCTAAAAGGGAATTCAAAATATTATTTAGAGATTCACATTTAAATTTATGTGGGCAATTTTGTTTCTATGACCTCATATTTAGAAAGAGCTTGAAATTCCATGCAGGTTTGCCTTTTACTTCACTCGAAAATTCTTCCATATGTGAAAGTTATGCACAGTCAAAGTTTTGGTCAAACCTGATATTCGCAGGAGGATCATCATATTTTTATATCCTAAGTCATGTTGTCAAGATCATCATGATCTTGGTCTATCACCCGATAAAAATCATGCAGTCGCAATATCCGGACGTCAATCTTAGGTGGTAGTGCCCTTTACCCGTCAAATGGCCTTAGGCGCATTGTCAGCATCATGATTTCTTTTAGGAGGGTCATATGTTATAAACTCGGTTTTGGTTACATGAAGATGATCGTCATCATCATATTTGAACCCCCCCCGATAATATCCTGAGGTTCAAATATCATGATGATATCAACTTTAGGCCAGGGTAAGTTTCCCCGTCGAGCGGTCTTTGTATAGCGAGCATCATCATGATATTTCAACATTACCTAATCTTATGATATCATGCTGATCACCCTTAGAAAATCCACCTTCGGCATATTTGCGTGCGCATGTTATAATCCTATCGCAAGGTCATCATCATGATATTTGCTGAAGTTCGAAATATGATGATGACAACTTCATATTCTCCTGATCTCCTTTTGCATAATTATGATCATCATCATGATCTTTCACGAGGGTCATTCGCTGAAATTCGCTAAGTGATGGAGACATCATCATCATAAATCGATAAAGGGCATCATCATCTTCATATCCTCCTGATTGCCTTTTTTGCAATATCATGATGATCACCCTATCTATTCAGAAGAAGGCAATATTTCATTCCTTAAACAGCATGATCATTTTTTTACAATATCGCCCTAGCGCAATATCATGATGACCTCAACTCATCCTTGTGCTTCGAAGACAGAATATCATGATGGCGTCATCATGATAATTCGATGAGGAGGGTCATCATCATATTGTTTTATCCTGTCATGTTGTCAAGATCATCATGATCTTGTTTGTTCACCCGATATTTCGTAAAGTCCTCCTGCTGATGAAATACAACCTTTTGAAAATATCCTGATGATCATCATCGTCACATTTTCCCTTCGGCAGGATATTTCCCAAACATGATCCGGTTGGCGAAATATCATGATGGCGTCATGTTCTAAGTTTAACAAAGGCTCCGAATATCATGATGACGTCATCCCGATCTAATAAACGAAGAAGCAAATATCCTGATCATCATCATCATCACATTTTTCCTTCAACAGGATATTTTTCAAGCACGATCTGGTTCGCGAAATATGATGATGACGTCTTGTTCTAAGTTCGACGAAGAAGCAAATATCCCGATGCTCATCATCATCCTGATCTTTCGAGAGCGTTGCCTTGGCCGCAAAGGGGTCATATTACATTCATCATCCTAACCATGCTCCTTAGGTGACCCGATATTACATTTATCCCCTGATCTTAACGAAAATGACGATGACGTCATCCTTAGCATTTCAATGAAGCCCGAATATCATGATGACGTTACCATCATTTTCCTTTCCTCGGGAACATGATCATATTCCATATCCTCCTTTTCTTCTTCAACAATATGATGATGATGATGTTGTTCTTTTCCCCAATATGCAGAAGCGAAATATCATGATGATGAAGTGAATATTGACCAACACGTTTTTTTTGACACGCCAATGGCGATGATCATGCCGATGGGCGGGAAATGAAGCGGTGGAATTTTAAAGTGTTTTTTTTTTAAGAATAACAAATGATTCCAACATGAAATCATCATAAATAGATGCAGCCATCTCTTCGATGTTCTAGAAAACTATGTAAATTGTAATAACAGTGATGTGGGCAGTTATTTGCAATTTGTGAAAAACACTGTACACTTTTGCATATCACTTATATTTTATGTATTGGTCTTACTGTACTTCTTTGGTGCTAGTTAGCTATTATTGAGTATGAATGCAAAGACATATAACAATAGTAAATTGTAAAAAGTGCTTCTAATAGTTTTCAATATTTTTTTGTCTAGATTTCTATAAGACTTGATAACAAGAAAACTAATATTGGAATTATATTCCCGTGATAGTTATATGATTTGCAAGATTCAACAACTAGTTATAATATCTTTTTTTGTGTATAGGCCAGCATTGAAGAAATCTTGATGTTACATGTTTGGTGTCCTAGCTTTGGATCTTGTTACAGTCTATCCATGTCTACTGTATTTGTTATTTTTACGTGTTATAGTTAAATTCAATATCAAAATATAAATAGATAACGCAGTTTGCAAGTTGTAAGTAGCAAAATTCTATTAATGATTATATAAGTGACAAAACCACTTGAAGGCATATACTGTTTAACAATGCACAATACCTTTTCACTTTGTAAAAAAATTAACACAATCCCATCAATATAATATTGCAATTGCAACTAGTTTACAATCCTTTAGACTTTTGCAGATCATTCTAATCCTTCACCTGCATCTACAATCCAAGCACAAGCTTATCAAAAGGTACTAAAACCTTTGTTTCCAAGTCATAGTCAACTCTAGAAAATGTTATTGTCATCTATTCAAGTTCATTTGCTCCTTCATATCTCTTGTTTGTTTGTTTCTTCCATTGTTTAATTTATATGTTCAATATATTATTCATATATGCAAATTGCTAATTATTTGAAGCCTATGGCTCAGAGAATATGTGATGTCATTAGAGTTGTCCAAGAATTGTTCCTGCACTATTTACACAACTACGTAACAATTATTTTTGCAATATTTAAACAATGGCTTGGCTATTTAGTATTTTAACACTGTATTTATTTATTTTTAAATGTAAACCTCTGATTTGAAATATCAAAACCGAGTACAAAATGAATTTCAAAGTCACAGGTCTACACTGTTTTCAAATCAAAACTTGCTTCTTATTTTGAATTTTAATAAACCTTTTGTGGCTATCAATGATCAGAACTATCTACCAAATGGTGATTTCTATTTCTTTATTTTCTGAAGAAAATAATGCAAGTGAATGAATCTGACATTGCCATTGCCACTAGTTTTAAATCCTTCAAAATTCTCTTCTTCATTATAATGCCTTATTTTCTTGTACAATCCAAAAATAACAATTATTTTCATTACATTTAAACAATGCCTTGACTACTTAGAATTTTAGCATTGAATTTATTTGTGATTTGAAATAAGGAAACCAAATACTAAATGCATTTCAAAATTGCATATCGACATTGCTTTTAGGAAACAGCCTGCTTCTAATTTCCATTTGTAATATGCCTTTTGTAATTATCAATCATCAAAACTATCTAACCAATGGTTATGAATATATTACAGGTACACCATTTTTTTGATATTCTGGGATCAACAAAATTGTCCTTGTTTGCAAAAAAAATGAAGAGAACAAGAGTGCCAGTAGTTGATAAACAAAAACAGATCATAGATGTAGAGAAATACAAATTAGCAATTCCGACTGAAATTCTAAACATTGACTATGCATTGAGAAATGAAGGATTGTGTAGAATTCAAGTATTTAAATACAATGTAGGGGATTGCTTATTTGACTCGTTGGAGTTACTTCTTCATTCTCAATACACATCAAGTCAATTACGGAATGGAGCTATAGACCACTTCTTGAGTTGCCTCACACAAGGTGATCCAGAACCAATCACCTCATATAATTATGAACTGGATAGTCGTACATTGCATGAATTGCACGGTGTACAAAATGTTGAAGAGTACTTGCGTAGAATGCGTATTTCTGCAATGCATTCTACAAATAATAATGAAGTTGGCCTATGGGGTGACTTGTTTTGCATCCGTTGGTTGTCAAAGTGGCTAGACATACAAATATGCCTTTGGTCAACTACTTTAGGAAAAAAATACTTGCACTTCAATCCGTCATCCCAAGGACAATCGTATTCTATCTTATTTCATGATACAAATCCCATCCAAGGACATTTTGAGCCGCTTGTGCCTTATCTAGTACAAGCAAACAATGCTAGCCCATGTATCACATCTAGACAACTAAAACAATTTCAAAGCAGTAATCAACAACATCATGATGGTGATTTTATTAGAAAACAAAAAATTGCAAATAGCAACACTACATCACTTCGCAAGATCAAACAACAAATACGTGCTAATAATCAAATGGAAAATACAACCAAGAAAACTAGACACTCAGCATCACCAATAGAATTATTTCAAAAAAAAATTCAAGATACACCGATACATACTTGTGCAATTTGTCAGACATTGCATTTTAAGAAAAACATTATGGCTTTTAGAGAGAAAGAAAAGCAAACATATTATAAACTGACAAATCAAAATAACAATGTATTGATGAATTGTATTTGTCGCATATGCCATGAAACATTGAAACAATACAAGCTTCCAAAATATGCAACACCACACCATATTCAAATGAATATAGCTTTACAATACGTAAAAATGCTTACGCAACTAGAAGAGCGCCTTGTTTCACTGAGAATTGCATTCGCACAAATATGGGAATTAGGTTACAAAAGACCCCAAATTGGATTGACTGGGTCTATCATTAATGTCCCAGTCAACATGAACATTGTACAAAATGCATTGCCACGCTCTGCCGATGAAACATACACTATTGCAGTTGCGCTAAAAAGATGGCTACAATATAAAAATGCATATCAGAAGGGGATGGTGCGATCGACTATTATAATGAAAGCTTTGAACCAATTGAGCGAAACAACTCTATACAAAAATGAGAAATTCCAATTAAATAAGCACTGGAGACAATCTCTTGAAATAGATGATGAAAGTGGCATAGTAGATGACCCTTGCACAAATGAAACAGGTTCAGAATCTGATACAAATGAGCAAAATCCTTGTGAGACCTTGGTCCATGGATACACAGAATCTAAATGTATACATGAAATGCAAGACAAAATCATAGAAGTTGCACCAGCAGAAAACCATTATCCTATTGGAATCTTTAAAGACAAATATGCAGAAGAAATGAACTTTCCCACACTATTCTTTGGAAACCCACGTAATGACGACATTGTCAAGAATTTTTCCTATCAAAAAATTGCACAATGGGAACTACTTCATTCCAATAGACAATTTGCATATCATACAACTAATCTATTTTTCAAAACAGTCAAGATATTGATACATCAAGTTTTATCTACAATGTGGATAAGAGTACGAAAAGGTCAGTTAAAAGGAAGAAAACTAATAGCAAAAGATGTCAAATGCAAACCTAACCTAGAGAAGATTCTCAAATCAGACATTGGATATGTTGACTTTAAAAGAATAAGAATATCTCCGGATTATTTACATCAATTAAAAAAAAATGTCTTTGCAATGATTCAGCAACTTGGACCGCCTACATTTTTCCTTACATTTACTAGTGCTGAACAACATTGGGAACACCTTTCAAAAGCACTTGAAGCCTTGCATAATACATATTGTGCATCTTCACAACAAAAATATGACATACAAAATGAGAAAAATATTTTCTATCTCATAAAAAAAGATCCTGTAACATGTGTACGCTATTATAAACATAGAATCAATGCACTAAAACAATTGATATTTACAGATAGCTCTTTCTTCGGAGAGCTCTTGGATTATTTCTCTGTAACTGAATTCCAAAATCGTGGCAATGAACATGACCACTTTCTTTTATGGATTAAAGATGCTCCAATTTATGGAAAAGATGAACTTGCAAATATTGAACAATTTATTGACAAATACATCACTTGTAACACTGATGATTTGACTCCTCAAATAGCTATCCTACATAGGCACCATCATACAAAACGATGCAGAAAATCAAAACAGCACTGTTGTAAATACAATTTCCCATTTCCACCAATGAAAAAAACTATGGTTCTCGAACCGTTGAAAGACAATAATGAAATTATTGTTTCAATGGCAACAAAAATCTTTTCCGTATTAGAACAATCTAATTATGACCAATTATTCTCCTTTCAAATGTTTCTACAAGACATCAACTTGAATGAGCATGATTACATCACAGCTATAAAATCAACAATCCATAGGCCTACAATTTTCTTAAAACGAAACCCTTCGCAGATATGGAATAACAGCTTTTCAAAAAAAATACCAGAGCTATGGAAAGCAAATACAGATGCACAATTTGTGCTTAATGCATATGCTGCAGCAATGTATTGCAGCTCATACATGACAAAAGTGGATAAAACAATGACAAATGCATTTAAAAGAATTCGTAGGGACCATCAACAAAATAATATCGATGCTATAAAAATGATCAGTAGACTTGGAAATGCATTGCTAAATCTGCAACAAATGTCTACACAACAGGCTGTTCACATCGTACTATCACTTCCACTAAACTATAGTTCAAGAAAGTGTATATTCATTGATACAAGAGCTGATAGTGATCGAACTTTTGTTCTAAAGTCTGCAAAACAATTGAACAGTGAACCAGATGAATCAGAAAATGTGGCCTGTAGATCTTTAATAGATTACTATTTAGCACGACCTGAAACACTCACACATATTTGCCTTGCACAATTCGTATCAGAATATAGAAAAGATGGGAAACCAATGCACCGCAAAGCTAAACCAAATATTATACGTTTTACCAATTTTAACAAACATGTTGACTTGGAAAATTATTACAGAGAGCATTTATTACTTTATGTACCCTTCACAATAAATGAAAAAACATTGAAGCATGGTTTCCATTCATGGCATCATGCTTATTCATATCATGAAAACACAATTAATACTAATCGTATCAAATACAATTACCACATAAACTCTAAATGGGGCGATATTGACAAAGCTATAGATGAAATCTATTCTGAAAATAGTCACATACCAAATGAATTGATCATTTCAAATCAAAATCCACAGAAAGAAACATACAACATAGAAGACGATATTCAAACACTAAAGCATAACAAATCAAAAACTCAATTCTCTAATGCATTTGAAATTGGAAAACATCCACATATTATGGACAATGTTGAATACTTCAATTTGAGACGAATGTTAAACAGTGAACAACAAGCAATTGTAAAGGACATTGTGTTGAAGAAATTAAAAAATATTAAAACTCCACTACACTTGTTTCTAACAGGTGGAGCAGGCACTGGCAAAACTTTTACTGCAAAAGCAATATTTCAATCTCTCCTTCGCATATATAATAACTCCATTGATAGTGATCCGGACAAACCAAAAGGCCTAGTAGTTGCTTATACAGGAAAAGCAGCTTACAATATAGGTGGAGTAACATTACACTCAGCATTTCGAATACCTTTCAACAAATCAGAATTCGTTCCATTGAATATTGAAATCTTAGATACAATGTCAAAGCATTATCAGCAGCTGCGTGTGCTATTAGTAGATGAGATTTCATTGGTAGGTGCAACATTTTTACGTTGCATCGATAAGTGATTAAGAGATATAATGCAAATGCCAACCACATACTTTGGAAATCTTGATACAATTTTTTGTGGTGATTTATATCAAGCACAACCTGTACTAGATTCAGTTGTATTGGATAATACACCAACACTGACTGAATTAATGCCATACAACTTTTGGAAACACAACATAAAATACTATGAGCTACAATCAACTATGCGGCAAACAGATGAGAAGTTTATTGCAATACTCAATAGAATACGTGTAGGTTCACAAACAGATAATGATATACAGTACTTGAATCAGACTTGTTTACGCTCACCACCCATCGACCCAACATTCCCCTATCTATTTTACAGAAGGAAAGATGTTAATGCACATAATCAAAATATGTTGTCAATAGTTCCAGGAGAGCTAATTGTACTGAGTGCAATTGATGAAAATGACGAAAACTACAATGGAATACATCTGTATAATCACACAATGTCTTTACCATCTCAAATACTTTTGAAACCAAACATGCTTGTAGAAATTTATGCTGGTAATTATGATACGCAAGACGGTCTAGTCAATGGGTCAGATGGAACATTTAAAGCATATACCATATCCAATGCTTTTGACATTGTTTGGATAGAATTCAATGACCCAAACATTGGCCACCATCAACGTGTTAAATTAACACAATGTTATAACAATGACATTGATAAACAATGGACACCTGTACTTCGCACCACAAGGCCAATCCAAAAAATCTCAAACAACAAGAAAATAACTATTAGAAAACAATTTCCAATTCAACTTGCTTGTGCTAGAACAATACATAGATCTCAAGGACTCACAATGCAAGGCTTGGCATTTGATCCTACGGCCATAAGGCAACATGGATTAACATATACAGCACTTTCGCGGACAAAAACAATCCAGACATTATTCTTGTTAAAGCCTCTTACCAAGCAAAATTTCAAAATAAAAGAAAAAATAGTCCTTGAAATGTCTTGTCTAAAATCAACAGCACACTGGCAATTTGAAAATGGAGATATCAAACATAAGACTAATTCAGAACTACTATTGTACACATTAAACACTCGCAATCTACACCTACATATTGAAGACATGATTAATGACACTGATATCATGGCATCTGATATCTTATGCCTTCAAGAAACATATATCCAAGACTACCATACAAATAATCTTTTCAAAGATTTCAATTGTTACTCAACATATCATATACACGGACTAATGTCTATAACCAAGAAAAACATATTAGTCTCTAAAACAATGCAACATTCAACATCATATACAGAAGCAATAACATTAACAATAAGCTCTATGAACAATCAAATTAACATATGTAACTTATATGCCAAGCCCAATGCTCCATTTGCAGATATTATAGCAATCACCAAGCAAGTATTCTCATGTATTGATGGAAATAAAACCTTGTACCTAGTGGGAGATTTCAACATTGACATGTGTACAGAAAACTACAAAAAAAAATAGCTCCTGAATCATATGCAAAACCACAATATGCATTTCTTATTAAGTAGGTGTCATGCTCTATCTAGACCATTGATCGATCATCTATGGACCAATGCACTAACAAAAAAAATTGAAGTTTACAAATCAGAAGCATATTGGAGTGACCATCTTGCTACTTTTTTAAGATTTCAACCCTCTCAGAACACTCAATGTCCTTAAATATCTCAACTATTTTTGTTCAATAACATCCAAATCAACAAAAAACATATTTTGACAAATCCAATCTATATACAAACTATTGTTCAATTATGTATCATCCAATTTACTAACACAAAAAATCCAAATTTACAAATAAAAAGCATATTACAGCAACAACCTCACTGATTTTCCCTAATTTTAATCCTTTCAAAAAACTAAATATTCTTAAATATGCCATTTGTTTTAGTTCAAAAGCATCTAAACCAACACCCTCAAAATCTTGTCAATCAAATGAATAAATAAAACAATCCCTAATGTCCACGAAGAAAAGACATATGTATTAGATAGCTTCATCATTTCAATACAATTTCATTTTCTTCTGTCTACAAATTGTCTTATTCTTTTATTCCATAGTACCAATTCTACATATTCTGATATAACATTAGAACAACAACATATTTTCATTTTGCCTGCAGAAATTTATGCAAATGACAAATTGATAAAAAAATACAGGTTACAATGGACAATGCCAAAAGAACAGAAGAACAAATGGACACTATTAACCAACAACAATTGAAAAGGTAAACAATATTCTTTGGTTACATGTACACTGTACCTTGTCAAGATTCTAAATCTCAACTAATTTTGTTTTGTTTTTTCCAGATCAAAAGTAAAGAGTCAAAATCAAGTTTCAATTGAAGACTTGAATGCACGTAAAGCAGGCAACATTTTCCAAGGCAATGTCATTGTGAAGTATAAAGCTATACTGGATAAGACAAACAAGACACGTGAAGTACTACGCGCAGACCTCACAGACACAAAAGGTGAAATGACTATTACGCTAAATGTAACTGCTGATCTCGTTGCTCACTATGAAGACAAAATAATTCCAGGTTCGGGACTATCCATATCCAACTTCCAGATTGCACCTAGAACAGATTATGATCGTGGAGATTGCGACTGCATACTGGTTCTAACAAAGTCCTCAATAGTGGAAATCATTCCATGAGTTTGTATTGACTATAAATTCATCCCCAGCACAGCCATAAAACAATTGTTGGCAAGTACCGAACAATATGCTACAGGCACCATAGGTGTATTGGTCACAAGAGCAAAAAAAATAGGTCTCCAATATATTGTTGATGTGCAAGATGGAGATTCAGAGTTCGACAAAGCCCAGGTACACTTTTCAAGGTTCCACATACTAGTTTTAACTTTAAATCATTTTGAAAATTTTATTTTATATAGTAAC
This sequence comes from Cunninghamia lanceolata, assembly GCA_027924645.1. Classification (NCBI taxonomy): domain Eukaryota; kingdom Viridiplantae; phylum Streptophyta; class Pinopsida; order Cupressales; family Cupressaceae; genus Cunninghamia; species Cunninghamia lanceolata. Next base: position 4,974,893 of record BSBN01000449.1, on the reverse strand, counting down.
TGCACTATATTTTAACATGCTTATCTCTTCCAACTCTTTATCATATCTTCCCAGCTCGAACAAAACAATGTTTCAGTTAACTTGAGACCACAACCCCTCATGATCCGTTGTATAAGTTCTCTCAAAAGTCTGCCTGCATGCTACACTGTAATAATATTCATTTTTCTCCTCTCATTATTTGCAAACAATGGTTATCTAAAGTTAAACTTTAAGCCCTTTTAGGTTATTGTAATTTCTTGCTTGCGATTTGCATTGTTATAGAATTTGATTTTCAAAGGTTATGTGACTGTTGACATATCTGTATACATGGTTATTTTTATAATTGCATTCAGTGTCCTTTTCGCTTTTTGTTGGCATTCAATCAATCAAACCTGCATCATCGAATCATAATAAAGTATTGATTTCCCCAGTAGAAGGGATCATAGTTGTGTAACTCGCCAACTGAGTCACAAAATACATGAGTCTGAGAAGCAAGCAACCCTAATGTGCAAAATGGATCAAATTGTAAAGACTCTCCAAGTCTGAGCATGAGACTTTGATTAATAAAAAATAGAGAAATAGAGCCCTCATTTGCAGGTCAACTACCCCATTTTGGAGTGGCCGGGTATATTGCTACATTCTTGGGAAAACAATTGCCTACACTAAGTTATTTTGGTGCACCCATCTTGTGGAGTCCAGACCTCTCTAGTACAAAAGAAATTGTAATGACTTCTGCAGTGATTTCATGCTGATAATAAGCGGACACTTGTCTTTCAACCTTAAGCCTCGCCAGTTCAAAATTAAGCATCCAGATTCAGTCCCATTGCTATTAGATTACTGTTTGATCATTATTGATTAAAGACTCAAGTAAGTATTATTTTAATCTGCTTTCCATGTGGAATACAGTGTGCCCCTCTTTTCCTTAGATACTTGGTCTGGACTCTGCAGTGATTCAGATTTCAGGAGCAATCCAGGGAAAAAAAGTAAACACTAAATCACTTGATCTAAAGTGTTATAAACAAGTATGAATCTACTGACAACAATGACAGTACAGAAAGGAAATGTAAAACCAATCACATACACAACAATAAAACAATATTGACAATAAGAACTGACACTACGACATACATATAACAGCTTCGTAAAAAATAAAACTCCAAGAAAATATGTGGAATAATTAAAATTCGTCTCTACCAATCGTGTAAAACATTGTGTACAAACTAGCAAAATAAAAACACAATACACATAACAGGGAAAATGAGACTCTGCGCCTTTTATCAGTCCAAAAAAAAAGTAGTTCTACATAGTAACTGTTGACAAAATAGTGCCAACATACATAGTTTCAAATTCTACCCCGCAAAAAGAAGACAGGGTGACTACAAAAGATTGTCTTTTAGTTTTTAGCCAGCTAAATAAACATGGTGACTACAGAAAATTGTAAACGCAAATCCTAATTATCTCCCCTCTCGTGCACGTCAAGCTCACCCTTAGCTAGAACAAACCCTAAAAACAAATGCTCATCCTTCATCAGATACAAACCCTAGCATTGAGAATCACTAATCTAGCTATATCTCAAAGGCCAAAAAAAAATGCATATAAGCCACAAAAAACAGCAACTAAATTCACAGAAATGCATTCAAGCCTCAACACAGAGCTAGTATCTGTAGGAATGAACAACGATCTGATGTCACGTCTCTAAGTAAAATTCTAAACATTTCATAACACCGGTTAATTGCACATAAGTCAACAATTCACTCAGTTCGATACTTTTTAGAACATAGAGTAATGTATCTCTTCATAAATAGGCGACTACTTCAAATCGATTTTTTCATCAAATACAAATGCAAAAATAAAAGCTCTTTGTCTCGGTAAAGCTTCAAAATAAAGCAAAAATTAGGAATTTAAAGTGGACAACATGTTCCAAATGCAAGAGGTGCATGTACTTGTTTATGCCTCGACTGTCTCCTTTCTTGTTTAAATTGTTTCTAGTTCTTGAACCTACTTTTCAATTAACATACATTACTCTTTTGCAGTTTCATTTCTTACTTACACTATTTACACCTGCAGCTGCAGATGCACCAAAATTTTGAGGACCATTTTGTAAAAATCGAACAACAGCTCCGAAGCAATGAATTTCCACTTATCCTTTTCAAAAATATTGTCAAACGGATCAATGCAAAAGACAACATGCTTCACACTTGCCAGTCAACATATATCGATGTATTAAATGACAAAAGGACCTTGGATCACTTAAACAGTTTGCTGCACTCAACATTTGAGGTAACAACTCTTGAAATCTCCAATCTTCTCCCTGGCAAATCTAAAACAAAATTAACAAAAAAAAAATCTTCCTAACCAAACAATACTTTCATATGTATTGCAGGTACAAGGAACATTGAAAATAGCTAATGCATTTTCCAGTCCTTTCCACGCATTTTGCTCAAAATGCGATTATAAATTTGATACCTATGGAGCACTTGACAATGAAACTGCCCAGTGTGATAGATGCAAGGAACAGGTCGCCTATATCTACTCGCACTATCTCAAGACTATTTTGACAACAGACAACAAACAGACAATACATTGCTCATGCGCCAACAATATCATCCAAATGCTACTGCCAGACCTGCAACAAATCAGCTATGACAAATACCTCAAGGATAAATCAGCAGCCATCTTTATGTTACGAGACTTCAGCAGAAAAGGACACTTTACATTGAATAAGTCCAATGTCATCATTGATGCATGTTGTCCTAAAGAATGAACACAAAGCATACGAAACTACATTTTTGTTACATATATCTTATACACGATACCTCTTTAATACTCTCTTTACTCTCTGAACTACACATTACTTTATCATTTTACCTAATTTTATATGTAATTGGTATTTTTGAGTACAAAATCAAACCCCTTAATCAAATATGTCTTAAATTTTCTTTTCGTTATAAGCAAATATTGGAAAGCTTCTTAAATTCTCTCAACCAAAATAAGAATGCTGTAAACCTCTCTCTCATTATGCATACTATGATAATCTGCACTAAAATCGTCTTCAACTTTCTTGCTTCATTGATTTACCTCACGAAGATGTCAACTTTTGTGTCTGGTTTTGCATGATCTTATTGGTAGTGGCAGTTGAATATATATGATGACACATTGTTAAAAAATATTCATTTCTCTCTCCGGTATCTATGAAATCTAATTCTATATATGCAAGTGTCTAAACACTATAAAGCATTGATTCTATTTAAGCAACAGCTATTTAGTCGTGGAGAAGAATCCATTCACGTGTCAACCAACCATGTACTAAACTGTCAAAGAGAATGACTACTCACATTTCACCAAGTTGTCTCAACTTTTATACACTTCTAAAAGTGTGAATAGCTGTTATCATACATATGGTTTATGTTGTCTGTTTTCTAGACATAAATTTTCAAATTTTTTTTGTTGTGATGGTTTTAAGATTCATGGTACAGCTGACTTCTAAAATTGATACATATTAACATAGACATGGTACAAATTTTATAAAAGTTTAACAATGGTTTTAGGATTTTAAAGTGTTTTTTATTTTTTTACAAGTTTAGGCATTTGCATCTGGAACAGGACACCATTAAATGGAACACAACACTCCATAAATGGAACCGTTGCTGTTCCATGGCCACTGCATTACCATTCAAAATGAAATAACATATTTTCCATCTACAACAGTTGTTCAGCATTGCAGATGGGTTGTCTAATAAAACGCAAAAAGTAGGGAGTTGGTTGCATTTCTTGCAACATAGCATTGTTGTCAATTGACTACGTATTAATGTTGCAAACCTAATGAACAAATCAACACATCCACTCAAGATATCTTGCACATGAATGTAAATGTTGCACATAGAATTTTACCCTACCTAACTGAAGTCTTTTCCTTACCTTACCTCTTTCAGGACCTTAGCATTTTGATGTATCGTATTCTCTATACCTTTCACTGACTGGACCTATACATGACACAATGCTAGACATGATTGGAGCCAGTGTATCTTTCATTTTCTTCTCAAAATAAAAGAGTTCTTCTCAGACCTCCAATGGGCCGCAGCTTCACAAAAATCCCAATTGAACTGTTTATGACAAAATGGCCATCGTGCGGTATAATTTTGGATCTGAAGAAGTGCACTAGGGTAAATTCAATAGAAAACTAATTAAGTGCAACTGAGGGCCAGTCAAACACTTCATAGTGTTGTAAAAAGTCTCTTAGCTTTATTAAGATCTGAAAAATGGTCATAAGTCCAATCTGTTTCGGTTGCTGGAGTGTTAAAAGCCATATTTTTCTCCCAGTTGTCAAAATTGTTAAACAATGAGCATCTTTTAGTTATGCACTTTATTATACCTTGATTTAGTAAATACTCTACTACCAATACTGTTTAGTAGTCACACTATGTTATTAACTGTTTTTTAAGTCACAGTCACAGTCTATCAAATTAACTGTACATGCACATTTTGGCTGTGAATATGTAACCTGTAGCTTTGATCCAATATGTATATAGAAAAGCACTATGACTGTGCATGCACATTTTGACTGTGAATATGTAACCTATAGCTTTGATCCAATATGTATATAGAAAAGCTTAAATCACATGTGTGTAAAGCAATGAACACAACCCTCAATTATGGATTAGTCTAATTATGTAATGAAAACTGACTACTGTCCTTTTTATGGATTGCTTGAAAGATACAAAAGTTTACTGTCAAAAAGTGTTGATAAGATTAAACCTTTGCAGCCAGGCAATACTATCTGCTTAGATACTATCATGCAATTCTGTTCTAATTTGAAGAGGCAACGATCATTATGGGTCAAGTTGCCAATTGAACAAATTCCAATCACCTATTCTGTAATATAAAATATATTTCTAACTTTTAATTTGGAAGCTTCTCTTCCTGTATGTGCACATAATTCACTCTATTACATCTGTATATTATAGATGGCCAATGCTTTTTTAGATGCAAAGATATTTTAATTATTCTAATGCTTACCAAAATTATTTGCAAATCATTTGTTTAGGCTAGGACTAATGGTCCTGGGTAAATTTATGATTCCAATGCACTTGAGTATTATGCGAATTATCTATCTTTAGTGTCTAAACATTTCGACAATTCAATAGGTTCAAATGTTTAACCGTTCAATCGTTCAATCGTTCAGCAGGTTCAACAGTCCAACAGGTTCCACGGTTCAACAGGTACAAGGGTCCGACAGGTTGCACAGTTTAACACATTCAACGATTCCACCAGCACAGCGAACATCAAAGCAGCATATATATGTGTATGCGTCTTATTGATTTTCATAGCTAGGTCAGATCCCTTCTAGAGACCGACCTAGTCACAAAATGTTGAATCGCCTATCAGCCTTAGCATTTTGAGCATCTCAGTTCTGCTATATGACATACACCAAGCCCCAATTGGGTGAACACAACATTCTATCTATCTTGAATTTACAAATAGGTCAAGACCTATTTCAAATATAACGTATATGTAATTTGCAACAAAACGTTTGTACAATCTCTTATTCACAGTCCATGATTCAAAAAACTATAAACATTATGTTACAGAATTTTGTAATACAGAAATTTATGTCATGGCTATTTCAGACAAGGATCTAATTTAATCTACCAAAGGATCTAATTGTTTCTGTCATGCACTATGTAAATACCACAGTAATTTGATCAAAACCACAGTAAAAACCCTAAATGTAAGTTCTGAGCATTTTCACAAACATACATTTAAAATTGCAAGCTCTCAGAGAAGATATTTCAAAATACAAAGAAGGGCAAGAGAACACTCAGAAGATAGATGCAGAACTCCAGATTCTATTGTATTAGAAACGAATAGTCATACATGATTTACAATGTACGAATGACTCTTAGTTTCACTGATCATACTACAGAGAACTTACAAGCTTTATAGATACAGTAAGGCAGCCAGACATTCCACGCGCACCTTACTGCAGACAAACAGGCGACCTCCTTCTTCTACTTCTAAACTATGCTAAGCTAACTTGCTGTGTTTTCCTAGAATCCCTGTGTGTAGGCCCTAAAAATACCTGTTGTCAAGTATTACAGTGTAGAGAGGCACAATATAAAGACATTCTGATTGTCCTCACTACAACAAAAACCTAACTGAACCCCTAGTTCAAACCCCTGGTTACAGCAATGAATACAGGTGAACCAGCTCTTCAAAATATCTTTGAGCAGTGTCAAATCTGGGCGAAATATTGCCCCTTCTAAGAAGTTCCGGCAGCTCAGCAATAACTTCTGTTTGTCTGTTGTAGTAATACCTTCAGCTGCAACTCTGTCTTTCACTTGAATGGCCTTGACTTTTCGCACTTTATCCTTATATTCTTGCTCCTGAGATTGGATTTCCTTCCTCCATGAGGTCACTGTGTTGACTTTCCAGCTGCTTCCTCAACTACAAGCCTGCAAGCCAAGACAAGCAATAAGTATTTCATTTATCACATAAACAACAGGAAATTAAAATAATCGTTTAAATCCAGGTGACTGTGCAAAATCGTGGAAATCAGATCCAAAATACTCTCAAATGCGCCCAAAATGCGTTCAGACCGCTCAAAATTCACTGGGTCAACCATCGCTGACCGGGAAAATGCCACAGGCGCCCCAAAAAAAAACACTTTAAAATTCCACCGCTTCATTTCCCGCCCATCGGCATGATCATCGCCATCGGCGTGTCAAAAAAAACATGTTGGTCAATATTTACTTCATCATCATGATATTTCGCTTCTGCATATTGGGGAAAGAACAACATCATCATCATCATATTGTTGAAGAAGAAAAGGAGGATATGGAATATGATCATGTTGCCGAGGAAAGGAAAATGATGGTGACGTCATCATGATATTCGGGCTTCATTGAAATGCTAAGGATGACGTCATCGTCATTTTCGTTAAGATCAGGGGATAAATGTAATATCGGGTCACCTAAGGAGCATGATCAGGATGATGAATGTAATATGACCCCTTTGCGGCCAAGGCAACCCTCTCGAAAGATCAGGATGATCATGAGCATCGGCATATTTGCTTCTTCGTCGAACTTAGAATAAGACGTCATCATCATATTTCGCGAACCAGATCGTGCTTGAAAAATATCCTGTTGAAGGAAAAATGTGATGATGATGATGATCAGGATATTTGCTTCTTCGTTTATTAGATCGGGATGACATCATCATGATATTCGGAGCCTTTGTTAAACTTAGAACATGACGTCATCATGATATTTCGCCAACCGGATCATGTTTGGGAAATATCCTGCCAAAGGGAAAATGTGACGATGATGATCATTAGGATATTTTCAAAAGGTTGTATTTCATCGGCAGAAGGACTTTACGAAATATCGGGTGAACAAACAAGATCATGATGATCTTGACAACATGACAGGATAAAACAATATGATGATGACCCTCCTCATCTAATTATCATGATGACATCATCATGATATTTTGTCTTCGAAGCACAAGGATGAGTTGAGGTCATCATGATATTGCGCTAGGGTGATATTGTAAAAAAATGATCATGCTGTCGAAGGAATGAAATATCGCCTTCTTCTGAATAGATAGGGTGATCATCATGACATTGCAAAAAAGGCGATCAGGAGGATATGAAGATGATGATCCCCTTTATCGATTTATGATAATGATGTCTCCATCACTCAGCGAATTTCAGCGAATGACCCTCGTGAAAGATCAGGATGATGATCATGATTATGCAAAAGGAGATCAGGAGGATATGAAGTTGTCATCATCATATTTCGAACTTCAGCAAATATCATGATGATGACCTTGCGATAGGATTATAACATGCGCATGCAAATATGCCAAAAGTGGATTTTCTAAGGATGATCCGCATGATATGATAAGATTAGGTAATGTTGAAATATCATGATGATGCTCGCTATACAAAGACCGCTCCACGGGGAAACTTACCCTGACCTAAAGTTGATATCATCATGATATTTGAACCTCAGGATATTATCGGCGGGGGTTCAAATATGATGATGATGATCATCTTCATGTAACCAAAACCGTGTTTATAACATATGACCCTCCTAAAAGAAATCATGATGCTGACAATGCACGTAAGGCCATTTGACGGGTAAAGGGCACTACCACCTAAGATTGACGTCTGGATATTCCGACTGCATGATTTTTATCGGGTGATAGACCAAGATCATGATGATCTTGACAACATGATGATGATGCACCTGACCTTTCACATATGGAAGAATTTTCGAGTGAAGTAAAAGGCAAACCTGCATGGAATTTCAAGCTCTTTCTAAATATGAGGTCATAGAAACAAAATATGAACTTTGACAAACTGACCTCATGATGATGACCTACCTTATCCAATATCATGATGATGATGCACCTGACCTTCATTTTTACCAAACCGCCAGAAAACAGAAAAAACACAAGCAGAAGCAAAAAGCAAACATCAGCAGGGGTCCCCATTTTGCTAAGGAGCATAATGGGGCGTGTTGTGAACATCACAACAACTAGCAACCAAAACAAAACAATTAAATTCAAACTGTTCAAGGAAACTAGATGAAATGAACTGATAACTTCCAACTATGTTTTCCTGCAAATTACTATTCAGCTTGAGACTTAAAGTATTCAATAAAGATGCATGAACTTCCATCTTCAGTTTAGTTGTGTGCATGTGATTAATCATCCTCATCTTCAAGATTGGTTGAACAAACCAGTGACTGACATTAGCCTACGTAGGTGAGGATATTCCCTCATAGCCAACCGGATAGAGCCTTGCTGCCAGCGAGCGTCTATAGCCCCGGCAAGGTTATCGTTACAACTCTACCAAGTAGAGCCCCACTGCCTGCGAGCGTCCATAGCCCCGGTAGAGTTACTTAGATGGCTTACTCTGGATTTTCAGTATAATCCGCTTTATTTATTTATTTATTTATTATTATTATTATTATTATTTTTATTTTTTTTTTCTAATTTTGAAAGATTTCATAAGATATAGCAATTTGTAACTTCATGATGCAAGGAGTGGACACTTGCTGAAATTAAGCTGAGAATTGTAATGGTAGCAAGGGTGACCTCTGATTTTTCACCTAATATCTACACTGGTATGTTCAACAAACCCAAGGATTTTAGGTGTGTCATCGTGAGAAACCTGGTTCGAATCCTCAATCACATTTATTGAATACAAAACTTCAGAAGATGAACAACTCTCTACATTCATGACAGTGACAGCTTATGTGTAAATTGCAAATGCTTAACCTGAATATCCTAAATTATATACTGTTTTGAATGGTTGCTACTTTTGCTCCTTAATACTCTACAGTAAAATAAAGATCCCTGCTGAGGAGACAACAAACAAACCAAACAAACAGGCTGTACAAACAAAAACAAAAAGCAAAAACAAACAGAAGACAAGCTATACAAATAACTAGCCTAAAAGGAAAACAGCAAAAGAAGAACACAAAAACAAAAACAACTACCGTACCAAACTATATACAAGGCTCTACAAGGCAATTAGAAACCCAGAAACAACACCCAAGAACACCCCTACTTGCATATTTCTTTAGCTTGTACAGGAGTAACAGCGTACTAGTTATGGTTCTCATTCTAGCAGATTTATCTTTGAATTCTGAAAAAAATTCTAATATTCTAGATTCATTGTGTTTATCAAAATAGCTCTTAACTAGTAACTGAGGCTGCTCATCAAGTTTATGATTAGTCCATATGCAGGCCCTATCTCTTGAATTTCCATAATCAAAACAACATTTATCATTGTTTACTAAGGAAAGGAAAGAGACAACCTGATGTGCCTTTAGCTCTGTGGAACACACTTGTTTCTTAATAGCTGGCTTTTCATTTAACTCTACATTTTCATTGCCGAGCTCTATGTCTAGTCCTTTTTCAAGTTGAAAGATGAATGACTCTAGATGTATCATTTCTTCATCTTCATCCAACTTTGTTCCTTCATTCTGGATGTTCAATTTATCCTCAAATTTAGCAAACCTCTCAATGTTCTCATTAGTTTCTTGCACATCAGCACTTAAGTAAGTATCTTCATCATCATAATCTGACAAACAGAAATTAATCATTTCTAAATCACTTGAGAGTAAAGGTAGGACAACATCTTTAGATTGATAGGAATACTCCCCTGTTTTATTTTCAACATAGCATGGGCGGAATGTCTGATTGTGTACAATAGCTCCATCATCCTCTATATCCTCTTTTTTCAAGAATTGTTCACCAGATGACTCACAGTTATCATTCAGTGAAGAGTCTAATTTTATTGACCTGCAACAATCTTGATTTTGATCATTTAATTTAAAGAACTCGATCGTAACACTAAGATTTTCTTTCTTTTCTATGACTCCACTAGTTTCTACAATAGGGATCTTATCAGTTTTAGTGCATTTTAATTTTGCCAATGCTTGTTTACACTCCTTTGCCAAATCATGTTCGTTAAAACTTTTCAGGTCAAACCCAGAGGTTTCCTCTTGACAAATATTCCTTGGTAATTCCATATATTTATCAAATATATCAAGACGAACCTCACTTTCCTTTTCTTTTTCATTAAATACTTTTTGCTTATTATCCAGAAAAGGGACATGAGCTGTGATTTCTTCTCTGCATTTTTTAGGATATTTATACTTTTCACTAACCTTAATCACAACTGGATCCTGATGAAAAGACAGATTTTTTTTCTTACCATCACATGATTCTTGGAGAGAGATCTTACTATCCTTTATTCTTAGCATTGGTTCCATCTTTGTATCCTCTGCACATTTGACGACCGTTGATGCAGCATCCTCCTGTCGCTCAATAATCTCCTCGTTTTCCTGGCAACTTTCAGCCTTATACACATCTGAGAGACAGATTAGTCCTTTCAAATATAAATCTAATTTTGTGAGAAAAGATAGACAATTAAGCTCACCATGCTCTGCGAACTTATGTATCCTACACCTTCCAAATAAACCATAGCTATATAGACTTTTAGGATAAAGCTGGTTATTCAAAACTTTCTGAAATCAAGCAATGTCAACTTGAAAACTATCCCTATGTGAGTCCATTGAAAATGGGACCTTCTTTCAACCCTTTAGGCCTTTGAAATTTCATGAGATCTAACATATCTCAGAATACAACATTCAAAACTCAAAATTTTGACCCTAAACCAAATCAGGCCCTCCTTCTAGCGCCAAAAACTGTTGATGATTACAAAATACAACCTTCTGGCCCTCCTTCTAGCGCCAGAAAACTATTGATGATTACAATATACAACCTTCTGGCCCTCCTTCTGGCGCCAGAAAACTGCTGATGACTGTTTTGATACAATCATAACAATAAGTTAAAATTCACATATAATGAACTGAAACTATACTTGAAAGATAAGAAGGAATCATTTGAGATTCAACTAATCCCAAGTCTACAATGGTTCAGTTGGTCAAGTTTAGTTGGTCAATGTGAAGCTATAATGTTCAAGGGGCCTTACGTAGTTTAGGTTTGTTTTGTGGTTTACTGGCCTAAGAATATGCAAAAAGGTCATAGATTTCAACAAGTATTCTATTCATTTGCATAAAGGTGATACTGTGCTGCAAGTTTCAAAGGGTTTTCTTGGATTTTTTGCAGCTTTCTTTTTTATCTGTTTATGAACACTGTCTACTTATAGCTCTGTTATACATGCTTCTTCAAATTTGAGACAATTTCCTTTGGATTTCTACGTCTTCAGCTAAATATTTCAGATGGGTTGGGAAAAGTTAGAAAGATCTACTCTATACCTCATTTAATCTACCAAAGGATCTAATTGTTTCTGTCATGCACTATGTAAATACCACAGTAATTTGATCAAATCCACAATAAAAACCCTAAATGTAAGTTCTGAGCATTTTCACAAACATACATTTAAAATTGCAAGCTCTCAGAGAAGATATTTCAAAATACAAAGAAGGGCAGGAGAACACTCAGAAGATAGATGCAAAACTCCAGATTCTATTGTATTAGAAACGAATAGTCATACATGATTTACAATGCAGGAACGACTCTTAGTTTCATTGATCATACTACAGAGAACTTACAAGCTTTACAGATACAGTAACGCAGCCAGACATTCCACACGCACCTAACTGCAGACAAACAGGCGACCTCCTTCTTCTACTTCTAAACTATGCTAAGCTAACTTGCTATGTTTTCCTAGAATCTCTGTGTGTAGGCCCTAAAAATCCTTGTTGCCAAGTATTACAGTGTAGAGAGGCACAATATAAAGACAAGACAAGCAATAAGTATTTCATTTATCACATAAACAACAGGAAATTAAAATAATCGTTTAAATCCACGTGACTGTGCAAAATCATGGAAATCGGATCCAAAATACTCTCAAACGCGCCCAAAATGCGTTCAGACCGCTCAAAATTCACTGGGTCAACCATCACTGACCGGGAAAATGCCACAGGCGCCCAAAAAAAAAACACTTTAAAATTCCACCGCTTCATTTCCCGCCCATCGGCATGCTCATCGCCATCAGCGTGTCAAAAAAAACGTGTTGGTCAATATTTACTTCATCATCATGATATTTCGCTTCTGCATATTAGGGAAAAGAACAACATCATCATCATCATATTGTTGAAGAAGAAAAGGAGGATATGGAATATGATCATGTTGCCGAGGAAAGGAAAATGATGGTAACGTCATCATGATATTCGGGCTTCATTGAAATGCTAAGGATGACGTCATCGTCATTTTCGTTAAGATCAGGGGATAAATGTAATATCGGGTCACCTAAGGAGCATGATAAGGATGATGAATGTAATATGACCCCTTTGCGGCCAAGGCAACCCTCTCGAAAGATCAGAATAATGATGAGCATCGGGATATTTGCTTCTTCGTCGAACTTAGAATAAGACGTCATCATCATATTTCGCGAACCAGATCGTGCTTGAAAAATATCCTGTTGAAGGAAAAATGTGATGATGATGATGATCAGGATATTTGCTTCTTCGTTTATTAGATCGGGATGACGTCATCATGATATTCGGAGCCTTTGTTAAACTTAGAACATGACGTCATCATGATATTTCGCCAACCGGATCATGTCTGGGAAATATCCTGCCAAAGGGAAAATGTGACGATGATGATCATCAGGATATTTTCAAAAGGTTGTATTTCATCGGCAGGAGGACTTTACGAAATATCGGGTGAACAAACAAGATCATGATGATCTTGACAACATGACAGGATAAAACAATATGATGATGACCCTCCTCATCGAATTATCATGATCACGTCATCATGATATTTTGTCTTCGAAGCACAAGGATGAGATGAGGTCATCATGATATTGCGCTAGGGTGATATTGTAAAAAAATGATCATGCTGTTTAAGGAATGAAATATCGCCTTCTTCTGAATAGATAGGGTGATCATCATGATATTGCAAAAAAGGCGATCAGGAGGATATGAAGATGATGATCCCCTTTATCGATTTATGATGATGATGTCTCCATCACTTAGCGAATTTCAGCGAATGACCCTCGTGAAAGATCAGGATGATGATCATAATTATGCAAAAGGAGATCAGGAGGATATGAAGTTGTCATCATCATATTTCGAACTTCAGCAAATATCATGATGATGACCTATCATCATGATATTGCAAAAAAGGCGATCAGGAAGATATGAAGATGATGATCCCCTTTATCGATTTATGATGATGATGTCTCCATCACTTAGCGAATTTCAGCGAATGACCCTCGTGAAAGATCAGGATGATGATCATAATTATGCAAAAGGAGATCAGGAGGATATGAAGTTGTCATCATCATATTTCGAACTTCAGCAAATATCATGATGATGACCTTGCGATAAGATTATAACATGCGCATGCAAATATGCCGATGCTGGATTTTCTAAGGGTGATCAGCATGATATGATAAGATTAGGTAATGTTGAAATATCATGATGATGCTCGCTATACAAAGACCGCTCGACGGGGAAACTTACCCTGACCTAAAGTTGATATCATCATGATATTTGAACCTCAGGATATTATCGGGGGGGGGTTCAAATATGATGATGATGATCATCTTCATGTAACCAAAACCGAGTTTATAACATATGACCCTCCTAAAAGAAATCATGATGCTGACAATGCGCATAAGGCCATTTGACGGGTAAAGGGCACTACCACCTAATATTGACGTCCGGATATTGCGACTGCATGATTTTTATCGGGTGATAGACCAAGATCATGATAATCTTGACAACATGACTTGGGATATAAAAATATGATGATCCTCCTGCGAATATCAGGTTTGACCAAAACTTTGACCGTGCATAACTTTCACATATGGAAAAATTTTCGAGTGAAGTAAAAGGCAAACCTGCATGGAATTTCAAGCTCTTTCTAAATATGAGGTCACAGAAACAAAAAATGAACTTTGACAAACTGACCTCATGATAATGACCTACCTTATCCAATATCATGATGATGATGCACCTGACCTTCATTTTTACCAAACCGCCAGAAAACAAAAAAAACACAAGCAGAAGCAAAAAGCAAACATCAGCAGGGGTCCCCATTTTGCTAAGGAGCATAATGGGGCATGTTGTGAACATCACAACAGCTTCTTAACATATACTTGACCAGTATATGTTTACTTTCAGCAAAAATTGACTTTAAAAAATTGCAATTAAAGGCACAATATATACATTTATTTTACAATAATCATTAGTACTGCTATAGCAATCCTAAACAATTTCCATTGCTTTAATTATCAAGACAGTCTGTACACACGAAGTATTTAGAAAAAAGAACTATGGTCCTTAATACATAATGAAATAATCTGTTCAGACTATCTTGTATCCAAGATTTCATTGCACATTTTTCATCTAATGCTTTTTCCTCTGTTCTCAATCTTCTATTTGATGGTCTCAAGACTAAATTTGACATATGAAATCATTACTCACATGAGCTATTCTCATCCCATCGAGTTTTCCTTTCTCACAATATACTACACCAACATTAAATGCATAAAGGCAGGAACATGACGCATTGCGTCTCTTGTTTTTAAAGTGGTACCACATATTTCTATTATATTTTTAAAAAAAATTCAAGTTCACTTTTCATTTTAGATTATTTCTTTTCTTGATTATTTTTTTTTATTTAAAAAGTTTTTATCTTAAAGTTATATTTTAAAACCCACACTTTCTAATTTTAAAATAAACTCTTATAGTACTTTCTTTTTTTTTTGAATATTTCAAAATAGCTTTTTTGTTTTTTTCTCTAAAATATAAATAAAAATTGTTAGCTTTTTTTAATCCAATAAATTTTTATCATGAATATTTTTTTTTTTTTTAATTTTCTCTCTAGAATAAATTTTTTTATTAATATTTGTTAGCTTTTTTATTTTTCTTTTTCCAATATTTTTTTTTTATTTTCACTCTACAATGCATATATTGCATATAGGAAAGAATTATTTGGAAGGGATGGAAATTCTTTCAATTTGTGAAAGAATTTTTATTTTTAAAGAAATAATTTTAAGTATATAAAATTTAAATTAGCTTTTAAAAGTACTAAAGAAAAAAATTGAATGCAGCTTTAAAATATTCATGTATTATTATTTTTTATGTATATTTATTTAGATACACAAGTTTTTAAAATTTATAAATAGTGGCAAAATATAAGTTAGATATTTTATTTCATATTTTATATATTAAATGAAGTTTCATATTACCATTTTATATATAGATTTATAATTTAATATATATTTAAATTTATGAGTTTATAGATTTAGATTTATTATATTAAATATGTTTATAGCAGTCTATGTTTTAATATATTTATGGTTTTATGATTTTATATATATTTAGATTTGTGATTTAATATATACTTAGATTTATTAATTTAACTTACTAATGAAAAAGAACTTCTTGGCTGGAAGAATTTTTTGAACTATATAAAATTTAAATAAGTTTACTCATCCACACAATGTAAGCTATAAAGAAAATTAATCACAATTTCAAATCATTTAAGAGAGGATTTCTACATTAAAAAAAATTTACTGAATTTTGTGTGTAAGTTCTTGTGAAGGCTGTGGTGGTCAAAAGTGGCACTTGCAACTACTAGATCTTACAAAAATCCACTTTCAATTATGCTTTCATGGATATCCATCAGGGCTTAAATTTGACAGTTGTATAGCTATATTTAGCCATTTTTATTGTAAAATACAATCAAAATTTTAAAAAGATTGTATCATATGAAAGGAGAGATTTTCGACAAACTATCAAAATTTATATAGGATTATGCTAATATATATATTTGGTTTTTATATAATCTACTTATACTAAGGTATGCCATAGTATTTTAAAGGCAACATTGAATAGATAACTGTCAAAAAAAAATTGCTTGACAGGCAAGGTCGACTGTCAAATTTAAGCCCTGATATCCATACCTCGCTTAAAAGTTTATATGGCCTTTTCAGTTTTTTGAACACATACTTAAAAAAGAGAGGACAATAATCAGCTAAAGACAAGTAAATATTAATTGTTGTAATTGTTGGCAAGAGACACTGTTAGGCATGATAGGTGTTGTCATTGATGGCAACTAAGATCATCCTAATCATCCGCATAACACAATTTGTTCACACCGGAAGTCAAAATCAAAATTTATCTAAGTCTAGGCAGTCAAGAATAGAACAGGTGATAGGGTCCGGTATCTTGATCTGGATCTCTCTGGTGGAAAGGCATGGTTTGTTGCGGATCTGAGGTAGTTGTAAGCATTGTCAAGACACTCTAAATCTAGAGTTTTGTCCTCCAGAGATGAAGGACTCAAAAGATATTAGCTTCTGAGTATTGAGTTTCAATTTGATAGAACAAATAGAAGAAGAACAGGCCGAACTTGTGAATGATCTTAATTTTAGATGTATAGAAGTTGTTTATTGGGAAATTGGTGATGATAAGTAATGGTAGCCGACATGATTGATGATTTACAAGTGCAAGTTTTGGTCCGCGTCTCATATTATGTATGGATCTAGCTGACAGAGTAGAGTACTTGAAAAAGTTCTAAATGTTCTTGAAGCTGACTGGTAAAATAATTGTAGATCATGTTACAGATATATATATCTGATGAAATTAGATGATTTTGGTGTGTGTGTTGCGACGATGGAGTAATTACGAAAAGAAGTAGAAATCAAAAGTTCAGATGCTAGCAGTGCAGTAAGAGAAGCAGAGTAAGGATGAAGTGTATCAAGTCAGTTTTCTATGCTTAACTGGAACTGAACTCTAGCATTGATAGATGCTAAATATCAGTTCAAATTTATTGTAACTCTTCTTTCTTATAGGCAGTGAGCCTTCTTTTAAACAGTGAGCTCTGGGCAGTGAGCCCGAATGCATGTGCATTCCCCATTATAAACTGGGTTTCCACGTCAAAAATCTTGGTATCAAGTGTATTATTTATGTTTCTGCTCATATGTTATTGATTAATGCTGAAATGTTTACATCATTGATTTGATTATAAATTGTAAAGGAAGATTAAAGGTAGAAATTATTAAAATTGTGTGACAACTGATTCACCCCCCCCTCTCAGTTGTCCAGACCTAATTCAACAGTAATTACTTTACCATTATAAAGAAGTTGTGTCATAGATGAGTACATATATATTTAAGAATTATAGTGATGTATGAGTACATAATAAATTGTATGTTTAATTCAATGTTATTGCAACATTAGGAATTTTACAATCTTGATTGAAATTCAAACATAATGCACTATCATGTCTTAAATAATTACTTTCTCTTCCTATCTTTTCATTGATCATTTGAGGTTTGTGAAAGAAATGAATACTCAAAAAATATATTGTGTATATGTGTTTCTTTGGAAAAAAATAGTAAAACTAATCTAAGGAAGAGGTCAAGGCTCTATTACCAACACAACCAAAGGACTATCAAGGACAAACATGTAAGCAAGATCCTGCAACTCTGTTATACCAAGGCTACCAAATTGGTTGTGCCAAAGTTGAGCAAGTTGTTGATTTTATTGCCTCAAAAATTTGAGTTCCAAAATCAATTGCCTTGATTTTATAAATACCTCAGGTAAGAGTTAACAATGTCAGTGACCCCACATGTACCAGATTTTGATGATAGATGTGTGCCAAGCCCTAGAGACTGAGTCTCAAATGAACAATTGGATTGTTACTGATAAACATTATAAGGCAAGGCCCTCCTTCGTTAGCTAAGTTGTAGCATGCAACATGGCCTCAACATAGTCATCACAATAGAGCATGAAAGATATAGTTTTTTGATAGTTTAAATTTTGTGGAAATAACTAAATATAAAAATTAATCAATGCTTCCTCAGATGCCTCTCTTAGTTTGAGCATTTTTACAATCTCTTGATATATTCTCCCTAATAGTCTTCAAAAATATTAGGTAGAAAGAGAAGACTAACATTTAGTAAGCTATGGAAATCCCTTACAAACAATTTTTACAGTACGAGTTTGGGGTTAACCCATCCGATGAAAGCAAAAAGACTTTGGTTATTATTGCCAGTATGTATTAATAATTTCTTGAGATGTAACCATATCTTATCCATGTCTCTTAGAATTACACTCTGAGGAAAATGATGGATGGAACTCTTATATTTATTGTTAGTGGAAAATGTGAATAACAGTCCAAAACAACTAAGTATCCAATAACTCAATGGAAATTGATGTAAATACATGTAAACAAAGATTATACCTTTGAAGACTGTTTTACCTATATGCTTCCATTGTTTGCCTATCTCCTCTTGATCTTGATGGTAATGGAGCTCTCAGAAGTGTGTACTTCCTTGTTGTTAAAGATGACAAGAGTAGAATGGCTGTAGGTGGACAATGTAATGGAGATCATGCTATAATGCAATACTAATGGAGATGGATCGATGGAGATATGATTGGATGATGATTATGATAATGAGGTTGTGTAAATGCAAATGGAGATAACTTTGCCAAAGGCACGCTGGTAGGATTCCTGCAGAGTAAGATTACTAATGCTTAGATGGATTTGAAATGAGGGAATGAGGGTTCCTTTTATAGGTTCAAGAGAGGCCAAATCCACGTGTCAATAGATCCATGACTGGAGGAATTTCCTGTGAGGTGCATGGTTGAGAAAGCTTGAGGGAATGTGCACTAATCAGAAGAGGACAAGTGTCCAAGCCTTCTTCATGAGTTATGGGAGTTAACATAATAGATTGAAGAGTTAACTGAGATGATTGATCAGTTAACTGGCTTGATTGGGGAGTCAACTGAATAGATTGACCAATGAACTCAATTGATTGATTAGTTAACTGATTTGATTGATGAGTTAACTAATTTGACTGGAGGATAAATAGGACACATGGGTGAGGGAATATTAGCTAATTAAATATTAAAATATTTAATTATGTGTGCAACATGGTGAGGTGGAAAGGAGAGGTGGATTTATGAAATTAGAACTTAGGATAGAGGAATTTAGGATTAATTAAATAATTTAGGACTATTTAATTATATGAGACATTGGAAGAATTAGGGAATTTAATTAGATAAATTGATTTTATTTAATTATTGGAGGAATGTGAATCATTTAAATAAATTAGGATATTTATTTAATTGATAGAAGAATGAGAATAAAATAAATATTAAAATATTTATTTAGTTTGACTTAGCCATTTTTAGGTGTATATATTTTCCCCCTCTTTGATGCAATGTGTTTTATCACGTTGTTTCAAAGAATTAAATTTTTTGCGATTGATACATGCCCCAGTTTGCCCCTGGTACAGGTTTAGTGACGACAAGATGCCCCCTCGGGAGATTAGATGGGAAGAATGTGATGACAAGATGATAGACAATCTCACGATGAGATAGAATGATAAAGGATGGCTAAGAAAATGGAGGATGCAAGATAAGAGATGGACGAAAGAGCTAAAATGACATGTTATGCAAGATAAAATGATAACACACACAAGCAAGCAAGCAAGTATGCACAAATGATACAAGAACAAACAAGGTATTGCCCCTGTCCAACTGTAAACCAATGATTAATTGATAATGATTGATGATAGTGTTTTTCATTGTGGGGAACGATATATCCCTAGATCAACACAAAGATGCGGGAAAGATAAATCTCACTGATGATGACGATGGATTGATTTAGTTCATGACGAGATTAGGATCAAGACCATTGATTGCGATTAGATAATTTGACAAGATTGATTTACTTGATTTGTATGGATTAAGGATGGACTTGCATTTGGATCATTGCTTGGATTGATTGGATTGATTTGATGATCGGGGAGGCCCTAGTCACTCAAGAGTGAGGGTGACAAGAAAATATAATGGTAAGTTAGCAAATAAGATGAATGATGATGATGATGCCCCCTTTGGGAGGATAATGGGTGTGCTCTCAAAATAAAAAGAGAGAAAAGGGTGAGTAGATTAAGAGATGTAGATAAAGAAAGGACTTGGATCTTAAGCCACTTGGAAAATGATATGTATGAAATGCTTATAAATGAAATGAAATGCAATTTGGTATGTATGATAGTGGATTTTGTCATCTTCTTATACAAGGTTTTGAAGTACTTTGTTCATCATTGAGCTTTTAAAATGTTGTAAGAAAATACAAGCATCTAGGTATAATTAAACCATGATGACCTGAGTATCTCTTACATGAATTTTGATTTAGCAAGTTAATACAAGCATCTAAGTATAATTGAACCAAGATGACCTGAGTATTTCTTGCGTATCAATAGACAAGGATTACACCTGTTTCATGTTTAGACCCCGGATATCCTCGATGATCATTTTGTTGATCATGTCTTTAGACAAGGCTTCACATTACTAAAGATAAACCCACAAACATTAGACACATAAAATAATCATGTTCCATCATAACATTTCCAAATTTTTACATCCTTGAGTAGCATAGGCGACATGATAGCAAAAATCCTGATAATAAGATATTAAACAACCATTAAAAACCTTCTTGTCATAGATATATGTTTTCTTGCAATAACTTGATAGATTCACATTTGATGTTGTAGGCAAGCTGGGATTTGTCAAGTGCAGTTTAAATGCCTTCTTGCCAAGACAATGTTTTAAAAGCTTGCTTTGTTGCACTGCTTGCTGTCTAGTGATAAAACCATGATCCCATTTGTTATCCTCTAAGTTACAGCATTCAAAAATCTTATTCACTAACTAGGTCGAGGATTTGCCCCCAGTCAAGTAAAGGATAGATTTATTATGGATGAAACATAGGGATTAACGGATGGTAGACTCATTGTGATGGGCCCTAAGGGACTGACCTAGTGCCTCAGGGGCTCATTGATAAATGGCCTTGCCTACGTGATGATGCAAAGGCAATGTAGTTTGGGGTATGGGCCATATGGACCTAAGACCTAGGTGATGGGAAAATGGTGCGGAATTGGATGGACAAAAGGATGGGCGATAAGGGATGGAATGGATGGGAAGCCTCAGGGGATCACCAATGATGGCCTTGCCTACATCATAGCTCAAAGGTGACGTAGTTTGACAATGGTTCCATGGATTGGCTTCATGATGGATGACAAGATGGACACAAGTTTGGGTCGATAGCCTAGTGGGATAAGGCGATAAGGACAAGCGAACAACAAGCCATGGTAGGTATCCCAAAGTGATTGGGTGCTTGCGGTTAGAAGGGATGGACGAGGAACAAGGTCAAAAAGATGGAGGAAGTGATTTATTACTGACATTGTTTTTGATTCCCTTGCATTGGAGTTTGTAGGATTGACGATTGGATAAAAGGATGGGCGATAAGGGATAGAATGGATGCATGCGGAAGGAAACAAGGATGTGATCTCCAAGGACTATGTCGCATAAGAATAACTTAGGATTTGACATGACAATGCTTATGATGAAGGATGATGATAGGATTGGATTGATTTGAAAAAGATAAGGTATATCAAGAGTTTTTCCAAAGCATGTTTCGACATTTTGCCCCCATATCTTTATCAAGATCAAAAGAGGAATGGAGGATGAATGGACTCAATAGGATAGGTATATGTAGGATAAGGATGATAGGATGGTATGGTAAGATAGGATGGAAAATGATAGGGTCAATGAGACAATGTGCTCCCAAGGGTAACTGACATAGAAGATCAACCTACACATGACACCTGTTTGCTAAGTCTTCATCATGGTACTTATCCAAGGTGCCACCAAGGATGGTTTTCACCATTGGACAAAGGGATTTTTATTTACTTTTTTTTTTAATATTTGGATAGGTAGAATATGGACAAGAGGGACTCAAATGTCTAGTTTCTTGAAAGGTGGTAGTCCCACTAGAGATGGATGCCATCACATGGACCAAGTCAAGTGTCAGTATGCTCACAGATGTTAGTATGGGATTGCATGAAAGGGTGATGGATTAGGTAGATAATGGATTATGGTGTGGATTATGGAGGACTTTAAAATCTTATTATCTTAATTTTTGTTATTATGTCCTTTTATGCTTGTGTATTCCTTTGGTCTTTGTCGTGCCTCTGTAACCTAGCCCTGTAGTGTCTCGGACTGTTAATGAAGGAGGTTGGATAGGTTCGATGATACCTTCTTTCCTCAATCCTATGGGCCCATGACCTTCATATCTCATTCTTTGTAGTATTGAGAATCCTTGACCATACTGTTCAGTTTGCAATGTGGATTAACGGTATTGTGGCTTAGATAGTCTATCTTCGTCCTTATATAGCCATTGTAGGATGTCCTCATCGCTCTCATCTTTGAGGCTTCCCTATTTAACAAACAGACCTTTAGGAGTTTCTAATGACTTGGGTTTGCTCATGGATGGCTTTCCATAGGATCTGGGGGATATAGGTAGTTGTGTTAAGCAAAAGGATCATGCAATTATATATTCACCGACACCCTTGTCTTTGAGCTTGAGGTTGATTTTAGATGCCCTGGATGTGGAAGGGAGTGAAGCTGGGTCAACACAAGATGAAGATGAAGTAGAGGCACGATTATTGGGAATTACAAAGTCAGGCTTGGATTGTATGGAATTGCAATATTGAAATGGATTGGGATCTCCTTGGATGGTAATTTCTTGGCCGTCATGGAGGAACTTGATACACTAGTGATAGGTGGATGGCACTGCCTTCATTGCGTGTATCCAAGGTCTTCCAAGGAGAATATTATACGCAAGTTCCATGTCAAGCACTTGATACACCACATCCTTTACTACAAGTCCCACTCTGATAGGCAAAACAATGGTTCCCTTTGATGTTATTTCCTCTTCATCGTAAGCTTTGATGGTGATTTTATTTTTAGGATCGATAACATTCTCTGAAAACCCCAATGCAAGGATTAGCTTTAAGGTACATATATTTAAACCCGCTCCTCCATTGATTAGAACCCTTTTTATTTTATGCTTTTGGATTAAGGTTTCGATGTGGAGAGACGCATTGTGTGGTTGGGTGATTGACATGTCATCCTTTTCCATGAATGATAGGAAATGAGGTGTGGTTAGATGACCTACCATGGTCTGAAACTGCTCTTCAGCTAGATTGGTTGGGATGGTGGTTTCTAAAAGAGCTTCTTTGAGGATGGCTTTGTGGGATGGGGATAGACACAAAAGTTCCAAAATGGAAATGTGTGCGGGTGTCTTGTGAAGTTGGTCCAAGATGTTCTACTAGTTGGATGTAGAGGATGGTTTGGACGGAGCTCCTTTAAGAGTAACCTTTGCACTATGAGTGGTCACATTACGATCAGGGGTTTTATTTATAGTGATCACATTGATATGTGAATCACTTTCAGAAATGTAGTTAACAACATAGTCATATGACACATTTGTATAGTTGGCGTTGTTAGCCCCACTTTTGTTTTGATTTGAAGAACCTCCCTTCTCATAGTTGGGGAGTGGATTCTTGAATGCTATATGATCATCATTAGAGGCATGCCCATCAAGTGATATCCATTTTTGATCCAACAAGTCTTGAATGGTGTGCTTTAGTTTTTGGCAATCATTGGTCTTGTGGCCTTTGCTTCCATGGTATTCACAAAAATCTATGTCTTTCCACCAAGGAGGTTTAAGTTTTGGTTCATATTCCCACATCGTTGGAAGCATTATGAGATTGTTTGATATTAGCTTCCATAGGGCGGATTCTAGTGTTTCCCCTAGAGGTGTGAACTTTCTTCGAGGAGGAAAGTTTGTAGACTGTGATTTAGTGTTTTGTGGTTTGTTTTGTTGGGGGTTATTTTGTGGGTTTGATAAGTTGAAAATTGGTTGTTTTGGCATCACATTTTTAGCATCAACCACCCCATCATTCACGATGTTCTTATTTTTGGTCCAAAACCACAGCTTATCCATGTTAACATTTGCACTAGGGGTGTCCTTGTAAAGTTTTATTTGCCCCTCTACTATCAAATCTTTTTCAATGAGTAAACCCATTTCAATGACCTTACTAAAAGAAGTAGGACATTGGATTGATATTTGATAGCTTAGATCAACATTTAGATTATGGACAAACATTTCAAGCATTTGTTTTTCTAGCATATGATATGGACACTTGCTAGCCAGTTGTCTCCATCTTTGTAAGAAAGAGACGAAGGATTCTCCACCCTTTTATTTAGTGTGACAAAGATATAACATTGAGATTTCATGGCTCAATGTTATAGGAGAAATGAGTGATAAACTTATCCACTAGTTCATTGAAGGTTCAGATGCTAGGAGGTAGGCGAGAGAACCATTCCATAGCTTGTCCTCCCAAGGTCCTTGGGAATAGTCACATGAGATACGTTTCCTTGTGTGCAACTTCGAGACATGCTGCACTAAATTCTTTGATATGATCCCTCAGATCACCTTTCCCCTGATATTTATCAAATTTTGGTACCTCAAATTTTGAGGGGAAAGGTATCATGATCGAGGTCTTGTCAAAAGGATATGGTGAAATATCCTCTAGAGAGTAGTGCTTCGTGGATGCTTCGGTTTGAATGTCTGCGAGTTGTTGTTGTAAGGCTTAGATTTGTGTTGTTAATATATCCAAGGGATTGATTGTATCCTTAGCCTTCTCCGAATTGGAAGCATTTTTATCAATTTTGGGAGCATCTTTGTCTAGTTTGGAGCCATCTTTCAATGACTCATCTTCATTGGAGGCATTGTTCTCTCTTAGATTGGAGAGATCAAAATTAGAGGGTAATTTAGCTCCTTGTTGAGCTAACATGAGAAAATACTTATGAGGGTCCATGGCAACTACCCTATCCATTACCTTTTAAAATCTTGGGTCTTGAAGTTGTTGAAGGATTTCCTCTTGACTAATCTCCTCATCATTATAATTATGCTCACTATTGTGAAGGGAACCCATGTTTTTCTTTTGTTTAGATTGAGATCTAGTTGCAACCATAAAAACCTTTTGGATGTGGGTGAATGTTGGATGAAAATGCTTGTGAGTGTAAATGGATGCTCTTGGTGTGGTTGAGATGACAAGATTTTCCTAAGGTTTGAATTTTGGTCTACCGTTGTTCAAACAAATGTACTCCTGAGCTAAAAGATAGTCAAAGTAGGGAGAGTTGATCACCGCTATTGGTATAGACTACTTCTTTTATCAAGATTACACTAGCATAGTTTCGAGGTGAAGGATTATTTATCCTGTTATGGGACTATCTAGATTTTTCTCTGAAAATGGAGGATCTTAATGACACCTTAGTGGGAATGTTGTTTTGATTGTTTGATATTTTTGGTTTGGATGACTAGGTGCATTATGGCAAGGTGAAATGTTTTGGGAAAATGGGTACGAAAATGGATTCTTATGGTTTTCCTGAGTTCTCAAATGAAATCTATGCAATAATGGGTATCTTGAAATGAACTTGTTTTCTCCTCAAGATGTTGGGAAGTGCTCTCTGTTTTGGATGCGTAGCGTCAGATGCATAGGAATATTCAGCAAATGCACCGTTCTGTGTTTGTGGATGTGCAGGACTACGTTGCATATGCGCAGGAAGAGTGTATGCATAGCAAGACTTTTCAAATGCATAGCAAGACGGTGTGAAAGCATGGTAGGATCAAATGTGCAACAATATTTGGCAAATGTGCAGCAAGACTGTGTGAAAGCGTAGCAGGATCAAATGCACATCAATACTTGACAAATGTACAACAAAATGGGGTGAATGCGCAGTTCTATAAAAGGTTTTGTTTTTTGATTTTGGCTTGTTTTCAATAGGTTTCTTGAAGCAAGTCTGGTATTTTTGCTGATGATTTGTGTCAATTTATTGCAAGAAAACACAACAGACAAGAAGATTCCATGTTTGTTATTACAAATTTTTGACCAAAAAGCAAGCACAATCCTAAGGTTGGCAAGGACAATATTTGATGAGTTCCAACTTGGATTTTACCCCAGTCACTTACATAAAGGTGTGACAGATAGTAACTTGGTAGCACTGGCTCCCCTCAACGACACTCACTTCTCATGCATACCAAGTTACAGTTCCTCTGAAGAGTTGAACTTTTTTGACTCCACACTAAATGAGTGTATGAGGTTGGACGGATCTAGAGGATTCTCCTCCTGTGTCACCAAATAGGGGTTTTTGGCTTTCTAAACAATTAGATTTTTAGTATGGACATCCATTTGGGCGGTTACACGTGCAGTAATTCACTTCAATAAGGAGGCTTCCCAGCCTATAGAGATTACACTCCACAGGGTTTTGGGGGAAACATTTGTCGGTGTAACATAGCGGCACCCGTTGTTTGCAACTTTCGTCACAAACACAATTTATTTATAGTGACTTGGAAGTGGCTTGGCTTTAGCCTGTTACCGCTTAAGGTCATCCCACTTGGAAGGAAGGAATTCCACAGGCAGGCCTCTTCTAAAGGTTACACATGCAAAATGATGAGTTTGGCATTTTGGTCACCCAGAAAAGGGGAGAACATAGTCCTATCATCATTTTGAAAACACAGAGAGCACTGGTTCTTTATCCCCCTAGTTAAAAATAAAGAAACTAAATGTGTTAATCTACCAAGCACAATCCATTTGACTAGATAGCAATAACTTTGAAAAGATGGTTCATTTTATCCCTTAAACAGATCTATGTGAAAATTGTTTGTTGCAGAATAAAAACAAGTTACTTTCCCCTGAGTTAAGCTAGATGAGAGATTGTGATGCAAGATAGAAAGAACAAAAAGATTTGTTTAGTTTTAGCCACCTAGATTAGGACAATGTGCGAATTGTACGTAACTAATCAATTTACTTCTTCCTATTTTAATCTAGATGAAATTTGTATGAAGATGTTAGATTACTATCCCTTAATTAAATCTAGATGAACTAAGGATGTAGCTAAATGACTAAACAACACTCCTACTCCTGCGAGAAGATGTTAGTACGGAAATCTTTGTGAAGCATTACAATTTTTCTGATAGCATTTAAATGCACAGAAACAAAAGGTGAATGTGCAGGACTGCTCAGTGTTTGCACAGAAACACATGCGTAGAAAGAATTAGTGAATGCGTAGATCTATTCAATGGATGTGCAAAAATAGCAAATGCGTAGTACTATTTCATGAATTCACAGGAATACGATGTGGATGTGCGGAACTACAGATGTGCAACATGAAACTATAAATGCACAAAACTGGAACGTGGATGCACATAACCGACCTGTTACGATAGCAGCTTCACAGAAAGCTCAAATGGAGGTTAAAATGGGGCACAACCCCATGGTGGGCATCAGAAATGTTAATGGAAAATGTGAATAATAGTCTAAAACAACTAAGTATCTAATAACTCAATGGAAATTGATGTAAATACAAGTAAACAAAGATTATACCTTCGAAGACCATTTTACCTCAATGCTTCCATTGTTCGCCTATCTCCTCTTGATCTTGATGGTAATAGAGCTCTCAGAAGTGTGTACTTCCTTGCTATTAAAGATGACAAGAGTAGAACGGTTGTAGGTGGACAATGCAATGGAGATCACACTACAATGCAATACTAATGGAGAAGGATTGATGGAGATATGATTGGATGATGATTGTGATAATGAGCTTGTGTAAATGCAAATGGAGATAACTTTGCCAAAGGCATGCTGGTAAGATTCCTACAGAGTAAGATTACAAATGCTTAGATGGATTTGAAATGAGGGAATGAGGGTTCCTTTATAGGTTCAAGAGAGGCCAAATCTAAGTGTTAATAGATCCATGACTGGAGGAATTTCCTATGAGGTGTACGGTTGAGAAATCTTGAGGGAATGTGCACCAATTAGAAGAGGACAAGTGTCCAAGCCTTCTTCATGAGTTATGGGAGTTAACAGAATAGATTGAAGAGTTAACTGAGATGATTGATCAGTTAACTGGGTTGATTGGGGAGTCAACATAATAGATTGACTGGTGAACTCAATTGACTAATTAGTTAACTGATTTAATTAATGAGTTAACTAATTTGACTGGAGGATAAATAGGACATGTGGGTGAGAGAATATTAGCTAATTAAATATTAAAATATTTAATTATGTGTGCAACATGGTGAGGTGGAATGGTGAGGTGGATTTATGAAATTAGGACTTAGGATAGAGGAATTTAGGATTAATTAAATAATTTAGGATTATTTAATTATATGATACATTAGAAGAATTAGGGAATTTAATTAGATAAATTAATTTTATTTAATTATTGGAGGAATTTGAATCATTTAAATAAATTAGGATATTTATTTAATTGATAGAAGAATGAGAATAAAATAAATATTAAAATATTTATTTAGTTCGACTTAGCCATTTTTAGTTGTATACATTTACTAATTACTTGGTTTGTCATGTATGCCTGAACCTAAAGATTGGATCTCCAACTAAATTTGGTGGGTTCTTGGGAATCTCAAAAAAATGTTTTTGCTTTGTAGATTAATAATTAATAACCCATTGATTGCTTGAAAAAAACTACATCCTCAATCTTTTATAATAGAATGAATCTCGAATAATATACTCTTGCCATCTGAACATCACTTTATGGATTGGCTTCCACAACTTTAGTTTTTTAATTGGAAATTATCATTTTTTCACAAAATTATTTCTGGACTAAGTTGTTATGAATTTGCAGGTTCAATAAACCAATTCCAGATAACCTAAAAGAAGAAAATGATGCATACAAGTAACCGTAATGCAAAGATCAAATGAAAAACACAAAATAACACAAGAAATATCATGGGAAAACTCTTAAGAGGGAAAAACCCAACCTCCAAAAGAATCCACACTTAAATGTATTATTCAACAATAAAGAATTACAATACATATGCAAGGTCTCCATGAACACCTCTGAAACATCAAGTTCCTCCAATACATACTCCATGTGCCCAAGCATGAATACACACATCCCATGCCATGCTTCGCAAAATGCACTCATAGGAGAAAACTCAATACAACAATAGCCTCTCACACAACTCCCGTGCAACCACAATAATCAACCAACCAACCCACACCAACTAATGACCATGTGCTTGCTTTTATAAATCAAACTCACACAAATACAAGAAGTAGTATTGGGTAAACCATGTGTTGCAAAATAATGGATACACAAAACCATTGACCACAAATATTAAATATTTGTCTCATGTCTCCCACACATAAAATATTTAAACCAATGTTACATACAACATTTACAAGTGGCACCCAAATAAATATCTAATGTGGCTAAACACATCAATTAATATGCACCACAAATAAATATTTATTTTACATGAATAAAATAATCCAATGTTATGCAAGGTGTACAACACTTGTTTCCCAACATAAGTTTCCATAAAAAAAAATGCCTAGAAACTCATTCTAACTATTAGAGGAAAATGTGAACAATAGTATTAAACAACTAAATATCTAATAACTCAATGAAATTGATGCAAATACAGTAAACAAATATATTACCTTCATAGACTGATTTACCTCGTAGCTTCCATTGTTGCCTATCTCGTATCGATCTTATGTATGATTTTAGCTCTCAGAAGTTGTACTTCCTTGATGTTGAAGATGACAATAGGAGAATGGCTGTAGATGGATAATGCAATGAAGACTAAACTAACAATGCAATTCTAATGAAGATGGATGATGGATAATGGAGACATGGTTGGATGATTGGATGATAATGGGATTATGCAAATGCAATGAGAATACTTTGCCAAAGGCATGCTGGTAGGATTTCTACAGAGTAAGATTGCTAAAGCTTGAGTGATGCAAAATGGTTGTGAGAACCTTGTTTATATAGGCTGAGGAGAGGCCAAATCCAAGTGTCAATAGATCCATGACTGGAGGAATTTGTCTATGATGTGTATGGTTGAGAAAGCTTGAGGGAATGTGCGCAATTCAGAAGAGGACAAGTGTCCAAGCTCCTTTCATGAGTTATGGAAGTTGACAGATCTGATTGGAGAGTTAACTAGATAGATTGATTAGATGACTGGGTTGATTGGAGAGTTGGCTAGATTGATTGATCAGTGAACTCAATTGACTAATTAGTTAACTGATTCGATTGATGAGTTAACTAATTTGACTGGAGGATAAATAGGATGAAATGTTAGAGGAAAATGTGAACAATAGTATTAAACAACTAAATATCTAATAACTCAATGGAATTGATGCAAATACAGTAAACAAAGATAATACCTTCATAAACCAATTTACCTCGTAGCTTCCATTGTTGCCTATCTCGTATTGATCTTATGAATGAGTTGAGCTCTTAGAAGTGTGTCCTTCCTTGCTGTTGAAGATGACAATAGGAGAATGGCTGTGATTGGAATATGCAATGAAGGTTAAACTACAAATGCAACTATAATGAAGATGGATGATTGATAATGGAGACATGGTTGGATGATTATGATGATAATGGGATTATGCAAATGCAATGAGGATACTTTGCCAAAGGCACGCTAATAGGATTTCTACAGAGTAAGATTGCTTAAGCTTGAGTGGATGTGCGCAAATCATGAGAGGACAAGTGTCCAAGCTCCTTTCATGGGTTATGGGAGTTAACAGATCTGATTAGAGAGTTAACTGGATAGATTGATCAGATGACTGGGTTGATTGGAGAGTTGACTGAATTGATTGATCAGTGAACTCAATTGACTAATTAGTTAATTGATTTGATTGATGAGTTAACTAATTTGACTAGAGGATAAATAGGACATGTTGGTGAGGGAAATTAGCTAATTAAATATTAAAATATTTAATTATGTGTGCAACATGGTGAGGTGGAAGATGAGGTGGAAGAATGATGTGGAAAGGTGATGTGGATTTATGAAATTTAGGACTTTGGAATAGAGGAATTTGGGATTGATTAAATAATTTAGAATTATTTAATTATATGAGACTATAGAAGAATTAGGTAGTTTAATTAAATAAATTGATTTTATTTAATTGTTGGAGGAATGTGAATCATTTAAATAAATTAGGATATTTATTTAATTAATAGAGGAATAAGAAACTTAGCCATTTTTAGGTGTATACACTAACATCTTAGGTACTTAAAATGCATGTAGTAGTCACTTCAACATGTATTTTATGAGTTAGTAATAGAAATTAGCTTTGCTTGATTGGAAATAATTCACAAAAAAACAATGTTATTCCAATGAAATTAATATTTATATATTTTTGCAGCAAACAAGGTGCCTAAGGTTCTCTCTAAGTAGTGGCACAATGCACATTTCATCAATAGGGGTGCATGTAGCACACAACATGGCCCCAAACCCATCATCCATAGATTCACCAATTACATGATCAAGAGTGTTCCATCCCATGATACAGAGTCAAAAGCTCACTAATTTGGCACAATTTTTTGGCATTCATAACTACCTTATTGGTCATTCGCTGGTAAAAGTAAAGAATGGACTGAAGATTTGGACATCCCTCTAAAATTGCAACTAATCTCTCGATATGATACACAACCTTTACCATCTTTACGTGCATCTATGGGAAACACACGAATATCCCTTAGATCACTGCATGTTGTTGCAACTGCTTCTAAACCACTATTTTCCACCAAGTCCAAAACCCAGAGACTCTGCACTTTATGAATGAATTAAATAAATAAGCATGCATTGATAAATATTAAATACTACAAATGATTTAATTTATTTTAAAAATAAAGCTACATAAAAATAATATTCTGAATAAATAAATGAGCATGTTGGAATAAATTTTATTACAAATGAATTTCATCTCAGTTTTTTTTCACTTGCACTTACTTTCTCTTGCCACTACAACTGTTGAATTTTATTGCAGATGAATTTGATCTCAAAAACTTTCTCTTGTCTACAACCATTAAAATTTTTAAATCATTTTTATGATTTTAATTCTTATTAAGGAATAAAAGAATATTTTAAGAAAATATTTGTCGAAATATTTTTGAAATGTTTTTTAGATTTTTTTTTCCTAAAGAATGAAAGTATTTTTTAGAAAACATAATAATTTCTATAATGGAACTTAAGAATAATAAATCTAAAAAATAAAAAGAATCTTTATTATTTAGAAAGATGATTGAGATATGATAGGATATGTAGATTCAAATTAACCAACATGAGTTAATTTATAGGATTTTACAAAGTTTAATTTTATAAAATTATTATTTTTATTTTGGATGATGTCATCGTAATGGTTGATGTCATCTTTTAGTTGATTTTTGTTAGTTCAATATTTTGATGATGTCATCCTTAGGAGGCCCATTTTTTATGTAAATTTCCCCTAATTGATTGGAGTATCTTCTTCAATTATTAAACCTTTATCCTCAACATGCCATG
Organism: Cunninghamia lanceolata; assembly: GCA_027924645.1. Taxonomy (NCBI): domain Eukaryota; kingdom Viridiplantae; phylum Streptophyta; class Pinopsida; order Cupressales; family Cupressaceae; genus Cunninghamia; species Cunninghamia lanceolata. The sequence continues at coordinate 4,942,169 of BSBN01000449.1, read as the reverse complement.
TTGATTTCTCATTGTCTCAATGAAAATAATCACTTTCTTGGTGTGTGAACTCATGAGAAATCATTAAAATATTTTTTTTCACTCTAGGATCCTTATCTTTAACATCTAATGTGAATTCCTCCTACTCTTTGGAGCTCGTTAAATCTCTGGTTCAATTCGTTTTTCATTCCAGAAGAAAATTTTCTCCTGCTCGTGCCCAATGATTTATTGCTTCATGGTTTGCTATGGCTTTGGTTTTGGTCTTCTTTTTTTCTCTAGCTAAACAATCTATTCCTTCATGTCTTTAGTAGGCTTTTACTTTTAATTTAGAACAAAAATCTAGGGAAGACACATCAACTTGAAATTCTTCACTTTGTTCTTTGTATTCGACATGGAGAGCTATCAAATCCTTATCTTCTTTTTGTGATGTTGTAGCTAAAACTAGATCCTTCCTGCTACTCCGAGGCTATAACTTTTGGTCCAATAGCTTGATCTTCTTTGTAAGTCATATTGCCTCTTCTGTACTTGCCTCATTATATCATGAAAATGATATGCATTTTTTCCTTTTGTTAGAGTTCTAAATTTATCCTCCAAGCTAGAAATATCAAATATTTGATACCACAACGATGACCTCAACCACAAATATTTATGTGAAATACTTATATCTAAAATACTAATAACAAATAAAGTAGATTTGCACACATAGACTAGAAATCATAGATTGGAACTAAAGATTTCATTCAAAATACAATTATGCTTTGAATGATAACAAAGACTTGCTTCTCCAAGAATTAAAAATATATTATGAAATACTTAGAATATTGAAATGCCCAAAATGTTGCTAAAATCCTCTAACTTGAAAGTGTAGATGCAACCTCCATATGAAGTTACCCTTAGCAACTCTAAGGGTTTTCATCCTCCGAACTCTAGGAAACCAATGGGCTTTCATCCACTAATCTCACAAATTTAAGTTTTTTTATCCTCGGATCCAACAGATGAACATGAGTGCTCAAGTTGTGATGAGTTAGGGTTTGTTTGTTCAATAAAATGGAAAAATATATAAACTGATGAAGTTTCTAGAATTATATACAAATTAAGGACTTATATTGAGCCCCAAAATTCCATGCCCAAATCTACCTCAAGTGGTCTTGGAGGGAGAGCGAGAGTCATTTTCTAGTGCCCATGCCTATTGGCATCATTTTCATATGTTTGTGTACATGAAACCATGTTCGTTGCATCAAAAACCCTTTGCCTTTATGCACAATCATGTCTTTTAGGGGCACACATGTGCTTATAGGTGTTGAAAGTCTTTCCCCTATCATACCACATCCATTGCCCATTAATAGCATCCCGGGTTATGTAGGGCGGTAGGTAGGTTTTGGCATTTGAACAATGAGGGTTTGGGGAAATGCATGCCTAAAGGATGCAATAGAAAGAGAGACAAGGGAATTAGAAGTTGATATGTTGTGCAAATGATCTCCCACTTGGTACATTGACATTATGATCTCCAAAGGCCCAAAGTTGGTGTTTAAGGAATGGGATGTAGGGATGCCAAGATGTGAGGGGATGCAAATGTTTATAGGCCTAGGAAGAAGGAATGGTGTGGATCAGGGTTTAGTGATACCCAATACAAGGAGCAGGGATTAGGATTTAAAGATACCCATTACAAGGAGTAGGGATTGGGATTTAGAGATGCCATTTGTAGGAAGGAAAGAATATTAGGATTCATAGATACTTGATGCATGAAGGAACGAAGATTAGGCTTTGGAGATGTTTGATGAAAGAAGGGGTAGGGATCGATCTTTGGAGATACCTAATGTAGAAAGGAGAGGGGATCAAGATTTGACAACACCCTATGCAAAAAGGAGAGGGGATCAAGATTTAGGAGGATGGGATACCAAGTTCCATTTGGGAATGGGAAATATAAAGGTTTGAGGGTTCACAAATAATAAGGGAGCAGGAGGCCATGGATCAAAGCTTCACTATATCTAATATTGGCAAGGGTTAGGAATTGGGAACACAACATACCTGATACCAAAGTGATGAAGGAAGGGAAAAATCGAGAGTCCGTTGTGGTGGCAAGATTTAGGGTTTCAAGATAATGAATACCCTTTAGGTATGTCAGTAGGGGAAACTCTAGGAGCCCACAATATAGTGGAGGTTGGGACTTAAGGGCATCTAATACCATAGGGATCAAGGGTTAGGGTGACTAATTCCTTCAAACGGAGTACAAGGAAATTATAAAAATCTAAAATCCTGTGAGATAGAAGGGAATGGGGTTATCAAGGCACGAGGGATAAAAGCAACACATGCTAGCAAAGGAAAGTATGAAGGTATAAAACACAAATAGCTGAAGAATTAGAGACTTAAGGGTAATGAAGGAAAAACAAACGTCAGTATGGGAAAGTTTAAAATTTTGATGGCTAACATGAAGCAAGGGTTCAGGGAACAAGGAATCAGGGGAAAGGGTACTAAGGTAAGAGAAATCATGGAAACCCATAGAAGGAAAAGGATCAGGAAAGTGAGGCTATGGGGATAGAGGAAAGGCATGACATCATGAGAAAGCTCAAAATCTAGCCCAAGGCTAGAAAGTGACCCTAACACTCTCAAAATTAACTTAAGTAAAAAGGGGACATTACAACAAAAAGTTCCAACGATTAACATCTATCAAGATTTTAAAAATAAGCATAATCAAAATTGTTGAAACTATTTATAAAAAGTAAAAAATTAGGGTAAGAGGTTATGACTAAGTGGAAATTAGTATGGCTTCAACCAAGTAGAAAATGTGACTTAGGGCTTTGACCTAGTGAAAAAATGTGCCAAAGGAATCCACCCATGTGGGAAAAAGGTTTGAAAGGACTCTAACCATGTGGAATATATTTTAACTTTGTAGAAAAACTGATAAGGGTTTTGAAAATGCAAAAGAACTGACATTATCTATCTATATATAGTCATGAAGCTCTATCTAGTACTAGAATATGATCATAAATTTCATAAGTGTATCACTATAATCATAGTCATGAAGGAATGTTAGTGATAATATATGGCCATTGAAATGGTTGCACACAAAGAATGCAAGGAATTGAAGATGGGGGAAAAAGATAACACCATCTAAAGCACACAAAACATTTAAAAAATGTCAATGGTAAAATCATGTGATGGTCAAATAAGATATACCAAGTAATGAGAAAGAGATAAGCATGAAAACACATAAAATAAAATGCCATAAGATGCCCCTAATGTTGTTCCCAACAGTGAGGTAACACAAGCTTTATAAAGATAAATCTTGCAAGCATATTTATATATGTCACGTGAGATGTAAATAATGTTAGTACCAACTTGTAAATAACAACTAGAAAAAAAGTTCATTAAGAGAGGCATGTGAAGGTAAATGAGAGATGCAAGGATAAGCACCTAGGTTGGAAGGTATATGTAATATCCTTAACCGTAAATTTATGAAAATAATTTTAGATCTAAAATATTTTCAATAGATTTTAATTCAAAAAATATATAGAAATGTCTATGATAAACTCCACACAAATTTATGCCAAAGTACTGAAATATATATGTTGTTTTTTCATAAACTATGTCGTAGAAGCATTTAAAGTTTACACACATAAAATATAACTTCACCAAAATATTGGAGTTGATTTGTATTACTCAAATATGTAGAAAATTACTAATATATATTAGAAATTACAACAATACATATAATATCAAAATCTAAAACTATACGAAGAATGTTGTGGTTCCCAACTCCAAAATCCTACAATAACAAAATACTAAAACTATGTTGAAATCCATTCAATGAAATCCACACAAACTTTGAAGTACAAATGCAATCCTTGCATGAGATTTCCCTCAAGAAATAAAATGGGTTTAATCATCCGATCTCCAAGAATCCAAAGGGTTTCATCCTTAATTCTTGCAAATGAACACAAATGCTCAAGTTGTGAAGAAAATTGATAAACTAACATAAGATGCAAATCAAGGTAAGCTTGTCTAACTTATATAAAAGTTGGGGCACAAATTCCCACATCCCAATATTCTAAAAAAAAATAAAAAATAATAAAAATATTAAGTATTCTCTCTCCACTTAAGTACACTCTATGAGTTGTCATAACCTCCCTTGATTCTCAGTTATTTTTAGGCGACAAACATGCTCCTCTTACACCCACTTACAATTGTCATAAAAAATTTGTCATAAATAATTATGAATATGCTCCTCCACAACTAATGTTTAACTCTCCCATTAATTTCTTGTCATAAAATATTCCTTCCACAAAAATAGCTTCCACTTTGTCATAAAATCCAAATTGTAACTCCCCAATAAAGAGCTGCCATAAAACTATCATAAACCTATCATAAAGAATATGCTAAATGATTTTGGATTTACATTATCTCCTTTCTATGAATTCCCATGCCCCTCCTTGGGCAATTACTCAAAATAATAATATTTTATTAACTAGCATATTTATATTTTAAAAAATATATATAAAGTATGCCAAGAGATATCCTTCTCAAGGTGCCTAATAAAAAATAGGCGCCTCGAGAAGCATATCTCTTGGCATACTTTAGATATATTTTTTAAATATAAATTTGCTAGTTGCATCCATAAAGGCAAGCCTAATTCAACTATATTATATAACTATAAGAATTATTGAGAGTGCTTCTGGATTTAACTGTCTATTTTTGTTTAATGTTTCGGATCATACTCAATGATCCATCATAAGAATTATTGTAATTATATAATATAATATTATAATAAAATATGTAATAATTATAATTATATATTATATTATATGAAAAATATATAATATACCTATATTACAAAAAATATATTTTTAAAATATTATTGAAATTGAGAAATAATAATTAATTTTGAGACCAAGAAATAATAAATACATCCATAGGAATTTCCCCTTAACCCACAGGAAATATGGAAAATGGCTTAAGGTCCATGAATTAAATTAATTAGAAAGGGGACATTACAAGTCTGCCCTTCCCAAAATTGCTTGTTCTCGAGCAATGCAAATTTAGATGCACCAAGATCTCTGGCCCTTCCCATGTAGCATTTTCTACAAGTAGATTCTTCCAACAAACCATATACTCTATAATGCTTTTATTTCTCAATTTATTCACCCTAGTATCAATAATAACATTAGGTACCAATATGAGATTTCCCTCATAATCCCAGGGTGGCAAATCCACTGAAGGTGTGACATGTTTTCCAAGTACCCTTTTGAGGCAAGACTCACGGAAAACATTATGGATCCTGTTATTCTTTGGCAACCCCAACTCATATTCAACTTCACCAACTCTTCTCAAGATCTTATAGGATTCATCGATGCAGGGTTTGAGCTTTTCAATCATACTTATTTTGATGGAAGATTGCCAATATAGTTGAATCTTAAAAAAACCATGTTGCCAACCTCAAATGATCTCTTTATGTGATTCTAATATGCATAGAATTTTTGTTGATTATAGGCTTGCTTGAGGTGATCTTTGAGTGATCTCAATATGTCTTGGCTATGCTTAACCAAGTCACTAGCTACATGCACCTTACTATTTGTGAACACTAAATCAACAAAGGTTAATGCATCATAACCATATAATGCCATAAATGGAGACATGCCAATGGACATGTAGTAGGTAGTGTTGTATACTTAGTATTTCCCAGAGTGCAACCACTTAACCCAAGATAATTGTTGATCTAAAACATAATTGCTCAAATACCCCTCAACCCATTTGTTTGCTATCTCTATTTGTCCATCTATTTAGGGATGACAACATATGCTAGGAGTGAGTTTTGTTGTTACACCTCGTGTGTTCTAACTATTTACTATTTACCTTGACTGGTTAATTTGCTTGAATAAATGAATGGTTTATGAATCTTTGCATTAATGTGTATTGTGAATCTTGAATTGAATATATTGAAAGATTGAATGATGCAATGTGATGTATTATAAGTGATTCTAGTTATGAAATGTATAAAGCATATGACTATATTGTGATCGGCTAACTACTATTGTGATGATGTAAGATGAATGCATGAACAAGTTGCTCCTCCAGAAACAAGGAGAAGTATCACTCAGGAGAAGGACTTAGTTTGGTACACGTTAGAGAAAGCCTAAACTGAGCAAGCACACACCATTATCCTACTTAGTCTAGGTTATGTCGAGTCTGTGTGGGTAAAGGTAAGTAATATGTGGTAATGATCTTGAATGCTTATTGAGATATGATTTTATGAGTGTTTCGAATGAGGAATGTTATTTAGTCTGAGTGTCGATTGAAGTCTTATTTGATAAGTTTGGAATTGCAATCGACGAGGTATAAACGTGAAGTGAATATATACACAAATGAAGATACATGTTCATGATAAACTCATACATACGAGAAAATACATGCATGAGTATACGTAGATAGACGTATCTACGCATGCTCATGAACATAATGCTCGTAAACATGGGAGTATCGATTGGATGAGGGATATTTGTATGTAAGTGTGTATATGTACATTTCATGCACATACATCGTCGATGGATATGTGGGATAATGAGTTTTATGTTGTTTTCTAAGTAACGATATATATATATACATATATATATACATATATACATATATATATATATGTATGTATGTATGTATAAATATATATATATATATGTATGTATACATACATATATATATGTATACATATATATATAGATATATATACATATATATATGTATATATATTTATACATATATACATATATATGTAGATATATCAACATATCTATATATATGTATATATATATAGATGTATATATATATATATGTGTATATATATATATATATATATGTATGTATATATATATATATGTATATGTATATAAGTTTAAGTTTCATATAGCGCTGTCACACAAGGCGCGCAGTCTTGAAACTAATATTAATGTTAATACATAGCATATAATTCTATGTCTTTGGCACAAAATATTGACCAAGTCTATGGCGCTGGAATAAAGCATATACATTTATATTGTATGGTGTTTAAAACACATAATGTGCCTTATAATGAAATGATGGGCAACGATTTTATAGAGCGCTTAGTAACTATTTCCCAACATGTAAAAACTTTGACCTTTTCTCTTTAATCTGCCAACATAAAGATAGGAGGCGTGGTGTTTTGTGTGGTGCTAGGTTTGAGTAGTAAAAACCAAAAATGAGTCTTCAACCTGAACTGTTACCTTGCATTTCTCAGTTTAATTCTTGCTGTCCATTCTGTGTTCATTGTGCAACGATTTATGCCTTCCACTTTTCATTCCTTTTACTGAGTCAAATTTTGAGGGTGAGTGGTGGTGAATCTGGCAGCTTATTTGTAGCTTTGGAAAGCTCAGAATTTTGTATAAATAGAGGAGCCTTTCCATTCTTTTACACACAATTTTTCCAGCCAAGTTGCTCTGTTGTCTCCCTGTAATTTTTTGAGTTAGTGTTTAAGTGTGCATTGTTATTTGGTCTTTGATTTGGAGGGAATTTGGTAAGAAGTTAAGAGAGGGATTTGAGTTATTTTTGGAGGAGATATTCAGCCAACTTGAGAGATCAAGAGTAAGGAGTCTGGTTGATTTATTGGAGCATAACATTAATAGACATGCTAAATTTCTTCTTCATTATGTCTTTTCTGTTTGAAAGATTATGTCTTTGATTGTTTGTTTGGAAATGAGTTGGTTTTCTTTTCTTTGTCGAATTGGGCATTCTCTTACTTGTTCAATGAGAAGTGTGTGTATATATATATATATATATATATATATATATATAGTATAGAAATATTATGTATTGAATGTATGAATAATCTCCTTAGTATAGATTAGCATCTATATAGGATTTATGCACTATATTAAGCTAAGTATGATTAATTATGAAAGGTTAAGGTTATGAAAACTACGGTAGAAGTGTCATAGTAAACTTGGAAATGTTAAGTGGGTTAATATTGGGATTAGTTGATCCATGGGTAAGGGAATAACCTTTGTATAGAGATTGATGTCATACCAAATCGAGCTAGGAAGATGGGTGAACGTGTGATGTCCATTCCGAATTAGGGGTGATGAATACTTTGGCCAAAGTAGTGTAAGTAGCCACTATTTACACTGTCAGTTCACTATGATCGAGGTTTACATACTAGGTAGGGAGAATCATACTTGTAGGTTGGAGCCACAGTATGATAGTTCTAGTTATGTAGAACACAACAACATGCTCAGAATAGGCTATTCTTTGAGGTTACCATACCAAACCCTTCATCGAAGGGTAGGGCCGTTTACCAGTATGGTAAATGTGCGGGGGTCCGTAGTTAGTCCGTGGTTGGCAAAAAAGCGCTTGAGTGATGCTTCTCCTCATGCAGTTGGCAGCTAGGATTTGATAAAGGACATCGAAACCATTTGTATCTCTACTTTTAGTTAGGTCTTTGAAGCTTGTTGTAACTTTGTATCCATTTTGTGGAATTTTGTATATGAGAATTATTCAATACTTGTAATGTTGAAAAGTAATTTGATTATGCAATGGTAAAGTTTGAAATATGTTTCAAATGTGCATCATATCAATTAATAGAAAGGAAAATTTTTATGACTGATATTGTTGGAATCAAGAACTATTTTCTTTTGGGTTAAATGTAGTAAAATTTATTAGGTAGAGCAAGTGGCATGTTACACGTGGTATTAGAGCTACTGGGTTCAGCTCTGGAACCTATGTGCTCGCTATGCTTTCCCATCCAAAATTATGAGAGTCTAATGTTTGGAATTCTTATGCCAGTATGGTGCGTCTCGGAATGATTGCAAGGAAGTCAGTCATTGGGAATGAACGCTACCTAAAGGCCAAGAAGGAGAGAGAAGCCATTGGTCATACCATTGAGTCCCAACAAATGATGATAATGATATATGGTTAAGTGACACATAGACTTTGAGTCATGCCCTCACCTAAATTAGTCAAGAGAAAAGAAGGATGAGAGATACTGCCATCTTCAACCGTCTGCCTTCGGTCTCTCCAACCAAGTCAAAATCCTTACCACTATCTAGGGATATGCCCTCAGAGTATAGTGTGAGTTCCATCATGTTGTTTAGAGATCCTCGTATCCCTCCTTTGGTGGAAGTAATTGTAATTTCCTCAAGTGATGAATCAGAGGAGTATGTTCCTTGAAATTATGTGTTTGAGGATAAGTTTGAGGGTTTTTATCCACACGATGATAATCGTGCACCAAAATATGAGGGATACACTCCACTTAGTTATGCATCTGAGAGTGAATCTGATGGATACTCTCCATTAGACTATCTTAATAGTCATTCTATATAAATCTAAGGATATTTAAATCCTTATTGATATTAAATAAAAGAAAGTGCTTTTTTGTCTAAAACTTGTGTATATGTACTCTTTTATGCCAAATGTTTTGAATATGAATAAATGATTCTATATGAAATGTTTAATGTTTTAAGAAAGTTAATTAAACATTCATAGAATCTAATCTTAGTGAAAACCTACAGGTATAAAAGTTTTCTTAAAAAGAATGGTTCGTACAAGAACTAATCTAGGAGGAAGTGAAGAAGTAGGGCATGGATCGGAAAATATGGATACTAAGTTGGACCAAATCTTAGCAATGATGATCGAGACAAGAGAGAGAGTGGGAATCTTTGAACACAAATAAAAAGGAAAAGATAGAGCGAAAAAAGAAGTACCTACCAATAAAAAAGTTCCTAATAGTGAGAATGAAGGAGAGAATTCTCTTGACCACACACAAACTAGTGAGCATGAGAGTGAAGGGTCACAATCTCAATCATGATCTGAAGAAACAAAGAGGAGGAGAATGGCTAAAGAGCTATCCAGAGACATGAGGAAAATTACACCTCCCAAGTTCAAAGGAAGTACTAGTGGGGATGTAGCTGAGGCTTGGATCACTGAAATGGAAAAGTACTTCGAAATTAGAAACTACTTTGAAGTTACCAAAGCAGTTTGGGGAGCTTTCCAATTGTCAAGTGAAGCGTCTAATTGGTGGATGAGTAAGAAGATAGAGTTGGGGCTTAGTTCTACTATGCTCACCTGGACTGAATTTGTTGAAATATTCTGAAAATGTTGGTTACCCCAACTTTTCTTTGACCAAAAGCTCTCAAATTTTTAGAGTCTCAAGCAAGGAGATTCTTTGGTCAGTGAATATTGGGAAAAGTTTACACATCTTCTGAGATATGTACCCATGTATTAAGCTGATGAGCGGTTATGCATTAGGAAGTTCATCATGGGATTGAATAATTAGATAGGTTGGGAGGTAGATATGCACGATCCTACCACTATGGACCTTGTATATGAAAAAGCTCTTAAGCAAGAGCAGGAGCTTAAGTCTGCTGCCAATTATCATGAGAAGAATAAGAAGAGGTTTAAGTGGTCTCAAACCAATCAAGCTTCTAGGAAGCCTAATGAGGTACAAGGATTTCCAAAGCAAGGGGAAAAGGATTCTCAGAATAACTAGAATGAGCCTAGGAGAGATCGAAGAGGAAATAACGACAATAACTTCATCAATACCACCAGAAACAATGATAACTCTGGAAGAATTTTAGGAAGGGACCGGTTAAGGGATGTTTCACTTGTGGTGTAGATCACTTTGCTAGTCAATGTCCCAATAAGCCATCAGGGTCACAATCTTGTGGTAATCCTCTTCCACCGCAACGAGATGTCTTTCAACAAAGGATACATGCTGCAGTTAATAATCAACAAGTAGAATATTAGATCACTCCGGTGGAAGTCACAGGTATCTTATCTGGCATACCCATCACTATTTTAATAGATACTGGTGCCACTGATAATTTTATTTCCCCTAGAATAGCTAGTAAAATGTCTAAGAGAGCTGGCTATATAGAAAAGTCCTAGGTTGTTGAATATGCAAACCAGACAAGAGCAAAGGTGGACCAATGTCTGTTCAAAGAAAGGGTTGAACTTCCTAGTTTCTCTATGGAAGTTAATTTGTACATAGCTCCTTTAGGGTCTTATGATGTCATCTTAGGAATGAATTGGTTGTGGAGGCATAGAGCTAAGGTTGACTGTCATGCTAAAACATTAGAATGCCTAGATGATCTCAGGAACTGGGTATCTTTGCAAGGGACACCTAGAGAAGTTAGGCTACGATAAATATCAGCTGTGCAAATGCATAGAGCAAAGAAGAAGGGTTGTCAACTCTTTGCAGTTAAAATAGAAAAACTAGAGAAATACAAAGAGTTTATCAATCAAGATGATGTGGCATATTATGGACCACAAGATCCCCAAGAAGCTGAGGATGGAGAGATTGAGGATGTAGAAAAGACAGATATGGAGAAATACCCTATCCTAAGAGATTTTGTGGATGTATTTCTAGAAGAACTACTTGGATTGCCTCCCAAGAGAGTGTTTGACTTCTCAATTAACACAATTCTAGGGTCAAAACCTATATCCAAAGTACCATATAGGATGACAACAATAGAATTAATGGAGTTAAAATCACAACTTGAAGAATTGTTATCCAAGGGATTAATAAAACCTAGTGTTTCACCTTGGGGAGCGCTAGTGATCTTCGTAAAGAAGGATGGGACACTGTGTTTGTGTATAGATTATCGGTTGCTCAACAAAGCAACGATAAAGAATAAGTATCCATTTCTATGTATCGATGATCTCTTTGATCAGATGTGAGGTGTAATAGTGTTTCCAAAGATTGATCTAAGGTCAGGTTATCACCAGTTAAGGATCAAGGATGAAGACATTTCCAAAACTACTTTTAGAACAAGGTACGACCATTATGAATTCACAGTCTTACCATTTGGGTTACTGAATGCACCTACAACATTCATGAACCTTATGAATAGCATGTCATATATATAAGACTGCAGTCATTATGGAGCCTAATCGTTAATCTACTCTACTTCACCCACCCCATATGAGTATGGTTACGTTAAGGCGTTGGTGTAACAATCCCACTATTGTAGGCCCAAAGGCTTCATTACAACATGTGGCAATTCTTCACCATTTGGCTCAAGGGGCTTCATGCTACACGCACTAATTCTTCACCCACTTGAGAGTCACCTACTGTTAGGCCATTTATAATAATTATTAAGTCTACATGTAAGCTTAGGCCCTGTTATCGCCTGCATGAGCAATTTGGTTTCATGTATTTAAATATGCAGGCCCTTTCCCAAAAGTCCAAAAATTATAACACTATTGGCCTCTGTAGTTAAAAAATGTAAAATCAGTTAAGGTGCAAGTGTCTTTGTATATATAGAAGTGGTTTGTATGTGCGTGCAGGTCAAAATGTACATTGGCGGATGCAAAATCTCCATCGTCCTTCGAAAAAATGAGTTATATGCATTTTTGAATGCATATCGGGCTTGAAAATGTGCATATGCAAGGGGGAATCTTTTGAAGATTCCCAAGGATATTCTATAGTTGTATGCATTTCTGAATGCATATTGGGTTCAAAAGGAGAATGTACAAGGGCAGAATATACATTGAAGATTCCTGGGAATATTCGCTTCTTGCACATTGGGTTGCATGTATATTTGGTTTGTATGTTCAAACATACAATGGTTAGATACAAGGAAAAGATACATTGCACGAATATCCTGGAGAAGATTCCCATTTGTATATTCAGCATACAAGGGAATATACACTGAAAAATATACAAAGGCCTGCGACATGCAAAGTGAACAATGCAGCGGATATACAAATGGGTTTGTACATGTTCAACATACAAGAGAGAATGTATTTCGCATATTCCAGAAAAGATTCCCTATTTGCATGCAAAAGGGAAATGTATATTTGGTGATATACAATTGAAGATACAAGTATAATATACAAGGGGCCTTGTATGTTCCGCAACATACAAAGGCAAAAGGTGCATTTGATGGGGCCCACCACTTGTATAAAGTGACTGTATGTTTGAACATACAAGTGAAATATGCATTCCGGACCCGAAGGGGAAGTCAGGTGTGGCGGATAAATTTTGAGATCTGCCTTGTATATGTGAGGCAATTGTATATGCAGTTATACATTAAGACATGTAGTCAAAAGGACATACAACCCAGACGCGATGGAGGAATAAAAAGCAGTGGAGAAATATTTCAAGTCCGTGGGTTGTATAAAGTGCTTGTATATGCTGATATACAAGCCAATATGCAATAAGGGAGATACAAGCCTGACTTCAAAAGAGCATACATTCTAATGCATAGTGATTTGAAGTCCGCGGCCTGTATGTATGTATGTGTTGTATATTGCGGATATACAAAGGATGGGGATACAAGCTGGACCCAAGTTGAATTTAAATTTGTTCTAAGCAGGTTTGGGGTCCGCTTTGTATATCAAACAGATGTATATGCATTTTGCATATACAAGGGATTTTTGAAGGGTGAACAATGGCTTTTGTATATGCATTCAAGCATGCATACACAAAGGGCAAAATGGCAAAATAGTGAATGGAAAAGTTAGCGATGGAAGTATGGAATGCCTATGTGGCACGATCTTGTTGGTTGGCAACTTTTCAGGGTATTTTGGAGCTGTTTATCTTGGTGATAAAATCAAAATCGACAACCATTTTTTAATTTCGTGTTGCAATGGGTTTCTTTGTTTGCGACCACGTCTTTTGAGTAGGAAACTCCATGGGTATGCTGCTGCATGTTTCAAAAGAAGGTTACGGGTAGCTAAAGCAATAATGGTAGATTGTGCAATGGTATGGGTCGATTATGGACGGGTCAACAACCCGATTGAAGATGAAAGTCCTGAGGCGGCGGTGCAAATCCTGATCTCACCTGCTTTGTCCTTTATTTCCCATCTGCCCATTCCTCTTTGTCTCCCTACAACGTTGAATATTTTCTATGCACCATTCCTCATGCATTGAATTTGGCAGATTTTGATGTGCCATGTAATTAATTTGCCAAGTACACTTTCTTGCTGTATTAAGTAGACTGTGTCACTCATTCCTTGTTGTTGAAAACTAGACAAATTTTAGTGCTATGAGGAGATACAACTTCATTGGTGGCTCTGTCTTGGCTATCTTGTGAGTTTATGAGTCTCATGTTGTATGTTTAATACATAAATTTACTGGTTTCATGCTGTTTTATATGAGAAATGCTTTGTGCATGTGCTTAATCATTTGTCTCCAAGCTGTGGGCATATCCTTTCTTTTGAATCAGGATAACTAAGGGTTGTTAAGATTCAGGAATATAGCTTTTCTGTATTGAATGTCTAATCTCTTACTTTTGTTCAAGGAACAAATTAAATGTTTCAAGTTAATCATTGAGAAAGTATGTCGCAGTAGGGATACCATTAAGTATGAATGACTAAGCACCTAGTTTTGGGAGGTATCTGTAAGGCAGGTGCTAAACAATCCCCTTGAAAGTCAGTCATTAATATAGGTTTATCCGTACATTCACATGTGTATGTCTATTGACTCCGAGCCCTGGATAGGCACCGATCCAGTCCTGTATTGAAACTACAACCAAGGTCCTAGTTTTACATCCAAATACAAACCAAACTTAAACTCCAAATCAAACCATTAGGACTTTAGAAATAGTTTAGGACCAAAATCCTCTGTCTACAGCTAAATATAGGCCCAAATCTAGCCCCTTTGCACTTATTCCATAGTTTTGGTCTACATCATAGAGGATTTATCTGCTTTGTATCAACATCCCAGTCAATCTACAAACATATCTCATGGATGTTGAATAGGGAACACCCCCCTTAGTTATGCAGAGCCTAAAGAAGAAGAGGAGATATTTATAGAGTCTATCTCCTATACTGTTAGTCGCTGGCCCAGGAATCCCATTGATCATTGATGGCTACCTTGTAGGGATAACTGGGAATAAGCATCCAGTCGGATTGAGAGGTAACAGGCCCAAGGGCTTCACACTACATGCGGTGATTCATCACCTCTTGGCTCAAGGGACTTCACGCTATATGTGGCGATTCTTCATCCACTTGAGGGTCACCTAGGTGCTAGACCATTAGACCGCCCTTCCCTAACTCACCACCATACTCGTAGGGTGATAGAGAGATTAATGGTGAGGCTACTTGCTCTTCTCCGAGTATATCATGGTTTTATAAATCATGTCTTGTAAATCTTATCATTACTATCTCGTGATCCCCTTGGATTGCGATATAGTACCATTGATCATGTTGTTCCTTTACGGGAACTCAACTTTGTACTATATCATTGATTGCTAGTCACTAGGCATGAAATAAACATTCTTATGTTATGAGCATTCTTATGCTAACATGTTATATATATTCTTGAAGATAAACATTCTTAACATTTCATTCTATGATAGCATTTCATTCTATGAGAACATTTCATTCTATGATAAATGTTCTTATTCTATCATGACAAATATTCTTATGCTATTCAATTTTAAATATTCCTATCTAGTTGTGTATGATATTCTTATTCTATTCTATTTACCTATTCATTCTATCCTATAATTATCATTATCATGCTATATCTTATACCATTATGATCTATTAGCTAGATATTCATATATAAGATATATTAATTGTGATGAGGATCATACCTTAGATGGTCGATGGTTTCTTAGATTATACTTGCTGATAAGTTCTTTGCTGATTGAATTACTTGTGATAGTGGATTATCCACAATATGTTGTGCTTATTCTCCAATGCTAAAGGATGTTTGATGGACACCAATTATTATGAATGAGAAGCAATTATTATTTTGACTCTTGATCAAATGTATGAGACTGTTTGGATAAATTTGTGTTAGATCATGCGGTATACATACGTAGATATGATTATTTTATCAAATGATATTTTTAAAGGAACGTATATATATATATATAATTAGCTAGGACACTTCACTAGTTCTCAAATGGCATAAAGAATTAGTTGATTCTCATTATCTATACCCTCGCGAAGGGAAGGGCCACTTCCAGAAGGAAGGTGAGCAGGAGACCATCGGTCTGTGGTTGGAGGAAAAGCACACTAGGGTAATGCTCTCTCTCTCCTACAGTTGATTGCCAAAGACTTGTGAACAGGAAACATTACTTATTATGTAAATGAAATTGATAAATATTTTAAGTTGCAAGGAATGTGACCATTTGTTATATGTTTATGATAAAAATGTGAAATTTTCTAGTTGCATGTGAAGCGACCATCTTTTGAAATTATGTATTGTGCTTGGAAATTACAAATGTAATATTATTGGATTTTGTTATATAAAAAAAAGAGAAATGAGATTTTTGCATTGTTTGTGTTTAATGTTATTTACTATTCCAGTTGGGATGTTAGGTAAAGGCTTGTAGAGGAGTCAAGTGGGATGTAGATGATAGGCACTAGTTGGGTTGCATTAGGATGTCATGGTGGTTTTCTAGGAAGAAAACCACAACAAAGAGAGTTTACTATTTGGTATTCAACATACCTCACCTCCAACACAACCATATACACAATATATTAGAGTTCTTCATTTAGACCATGAGAGGTGGATGTGCTCCCATTCTCTCAACAAGTTTCCATAAATAATGACAATGCCAATGAGGCCATGGAGGTGGTTGATAGGGATGATGCAGAAGCATCAATGGAGGGTATAGCATGGTGTTATGAGGCACATACATCATTATTTTATCCTATGGATGCACCTAGGGTGAGAGAGGTAAGAGGGCCAGGTGAGTCATTAGCAACAACAAAGGGGTTGATGGAGGTAGGTGATGACCGTCCATAAGTAGATATAGGCATGGATGAGGGAGAAGCACCATTATTGGTTGCACCACTTTGACAGGTAGTTAGAGACAAGGATTGGGTAGACGGTGATTTGATTACAATCTATTGATATATCATCTGAGTGATGTAGTTATAGATGTAAGATGAAGTGATATATGAAAATAAATAGAATAACTAACAAGTACATGATAAAATATATGTAGGCAATGTCACAAAGTGAGTGAGTATAATCTTAGCAAAAGTGTAGCATTTGAAATGAGATATGCTATTGGTCTCAATGGATCAAGTGAAGAGAGACTATGTGCATGCCCACTAATTTACTCCATTTGTTAGTCCAAAATAATGTACATGGCAACAATTGTTGAGTGTGAAAATCTATGGATGGAGAGGGATGTCATTTGCATGTGGAGAGAGATAGACTACAAATAGAGTTTGCCTAGGTACACGTTATAGTGGTCGTTCCCTCACTTGAAGTTGTTGGTTTTACAATGCTTATACTTCAACTAGGAGCAATAGAAAGTGATGAAATTTATTGATCTAAATCAAGTATGCTTTAAGGAAACCTAGAAGGAGAAGATAGAAAAAATTGAACATAACACAACATATATGTGGGGAAACCCTTTCAAGTAAAAAACCCACCGCCAAAAGAAGACCTCAATGTATTATTTTAAAGTAAGCTTACAATGGGTCGAGAAACTCCACTAATGATGTGGCCCTTTTGTCAATGATTTGAAAGATGTTAATACTTATCACCAAACTTAAAAATTGTAAGACCCTATTATACAAATCAAATCGATGAAAACCACTATGTCAAGCTTGTGTATATAGAGTTTGTTCATCCTATAAATCACTTGTGGTTTCAATAAAACCATGGACTAAATCCAATGCCCCTCGTGAGTAGTCAACAATCCTAAAATAGAATGTAACTACCAATGTGTAATAATCTACCTTTGAATTGTCCAATTTGGGTGCTCCATTTTGGACCCATTTAAAGATGCTCTTACACATCATAAAGGTATGGAAGTGTAACCTCCCATTTAACCAATCAACAAGTCAAACCTAGCACTCCAACTTGGAAGTGTAACTCCCCTTCCAAGATGCATTTACACACTACCCAAACTAGGCAATTCAAGATGCTCTTCCAAGTGTACTTTTAAACCCCCCTTCTTACATGTTCTCTACATTTGTCATAACTACTTAGACAAGTGTCAAACTATGTCATACATGGAATCTTCTAAATTCCCCATTATTACAACACATGCAAATATTAAATAATTCTAATTATCTCTAGGAATTTGTAAGGTAGCACAACACCTAATCCTAACAATCTCCCACTTGATGTATATATTACATAAGAATAGAAAGGGGCAAAGAAGATTAATTGCTAAGGGTAGAGATGCCCATAGCCAATCTACACTAAGTAATCTTGTGTGTGCTCATTTGATTAGTGAGAGAATCAACAAAATTCTCCAAGTTGTTAACCTTTTAAATTTGTACATTTCTATCCTCCACCATATCCCAAACAAAGTGAAACTACATATCAATATGTTTCGTATGAGGATAAAGAATAGGATTCTTTTCCAAACTAACGACAATTTACCTATCATAATTGATCCTTGTTACCCTATTTTTTAAGCCAATGTCTGAGCACAACCTCTATAGCTAAATTGCTTCTTTGCAAGCATGTGTGGTACCCATATATTCTACCTCGATAACAGAAGGGGCAACAACTTGTTTCCTTTTACTAATCCAACCAACAACTCCCCCAAAGTAGAGAGAATACACAACCACTAGTAGATCTTCTATTGTCTAAGTCACCTACACATCTTGCATTCAAAAAAATATTTAAATATAATACCCTACCTATATGACCTATATCCTGATAGAAAATGGACTAATTTGTAATTCCCCTTAGATATATGAAAACTCTTGTACCCCAAGTTTAATGTTCCTTGCTTGGGTTAGACATAGAGTTGCTCAATATTCCCACTACTTGGGTAATATTTAGTCTTGTGTAGATCATTGCATACATAAGATTATTGTGTTATCTTAGATTCTCCTGTCATTCCCTTTAGTGGGTGGCAAATCTATTGTTCAAGGACCTAAATCTGTTTATCTATTTCATAATGGATGGGAGGAGATCACTGTACCAAAATGATTCAAATAAGAAGTTAGCGATAAACAAGAAGAAAAAGGAACAATCCACCTAGAAAGTAAAACACACAAGTAAGTCTTCTAATCTTGATATTAATCAATTGAAAAATGATGAACACCAGCCTGAGAAGGATAGATTAGTAGGTTGTAGTAGTGATAAGTCTGCTTCAGAGATTAGATCTAGAGAGGAGGATATGTGGTATGGCTCCAGATATCAAGGGGTTGTTAATGAGATGGAAAAGGAAACAGAGAGGAAAGAAATAGAAGCAAAGCTTAATGAAGCCCTTATGTCCAGAGTTACACCTTCAGAACTAAATGTGAGGAAGAATGTATCGATTGAAGATTGTGTATTGTCCCTTTCTAAAGATGGTGAATTTCCTTATTGGTATAAGGATTTGGCTTATGAAAATGATTATGAAGAAGGGGATGGCAAAGAATCTGAAGATGAGGAGCAAAAAGTAGGTTGTGCTTCTAGAGACCAAGATATGCTTTGAGAGTTGGATGCTCTTAAAGAAGAATTAGCAAGGGTAGAAGATGAAAAGACATTAAATGATCTAAGAAGGAGAGTAGAGAATTTGAAAAACATTGATCCTCTAAATAACCCAGAGACAACAATTAGATATGCTAATGTTATGTGAGGTAACAACAAACAGAGTTCGAGAGTTGGGGGACAAGCACCCCTAAGACCTCCACTAAATTTAGAAAGATATAGACAATTGAATTTTATAGGAATTCCTGGATATCCTAACCCAATCCCTGTTCAAGTGAGATCTTGACTTACAAAATTTCAAGGGAATAATGCTATATCTAGAGAAGTTCATCTAAGATACTTCAACAATTTAACTGATGACTTTGAAATTGAGGAGGAGGATGTCCTCATGAAGTTATCTATCCAATCCTTGGACACTGTAGCCAAGGAGTGGTATAAAAGTCAGCCCGAAGCTAGCATTAACTCTTGGCTTGAATTCCAAAGAGTATTTAGAGAGTATTATGGTGATAATACTGATGCCAAATTTATTATAAATGAATTTACAAATATTGTCAAAGGCTCCAATGAATTTGTATCTAATTTTAATATGAGTTTTTTCAAGGTCATGGCAAGAATACCCACTTATCTAAGACCAAATAAGCCCATGTGTCTTATCTTTTACTGCAATGCTTATGATGCAAAGATGGGATACTTGTTGAGAGACAAGGATCCATAGACTCGTAGAGATGCTTACAGAATAAAATCGAATATAGAAAGTAACCAATGAGCTTTTGGGAAAATTCATAAGAGAAGCGATGTCAAAATTCTTCCTCATGATAAAGGGCAGAGTAGTAAAGCTCCTACACCAACTGATAAGATCGAATAGGTGATTCATGCCTTGAAAGTATTGAGTTATAAGGTGGCTAGAAATGAAAAAGGAATACCCAATGAAAAGGTGAATTATGCTAAACAAGAAAGGATTCCACAATTATCTGACCAACCATATAATACCAATTGGCATAATGGTAGACCTATTCAATTAGGTCATAAAGGAAATATGAGTAGGGAAATACCTGACCCTTCAAAGAAAGGGGTGCATAACATAAAAGACACTCCTTGGTTTGTAGCTTGCCAATTACCTCATTCCCCTTTACAATGTGAAGTGGCATTGTCAATAATTGATTCAGATGGGCCCTATGATGAGTACAACAATCTTAATGATCATGAGAATTAGAATGTAAACATGGTGTCATCACAATGGTGCTTGAGTAGTGATGAATACTCATCCATAGAAGAAGTTGGTTTGAATTTAGATTTGATGATAGGAGGCATGTGGAAAACTCATATCATCAACAAATATTTTTAGATGATGAGGAAGGAAAGTGTCATGTTTATAACATTGAATCTAATACATCTAAATTCCAATTGAGGAGGCCATCAGATGAAGAGATCGGGTCTCTCACTGCAATTGTTGTTGCTCAAGTCGAGCAATTATAATTTGAGAAATAAGAAAGTTCAAAATGAAGGCAGTATTGTGGGAAATGCAGGTAGCTTGTTCATCAAAGAGGAGTAGGAAGGATAGAAAACTTCTAATCCCATCAAAGAGCATACAAGATATAAGGTGGACACTCAAGCCTCATTAAACTAGGAGACAATTGAATTTGATCCTGGAAGCAAGACACAAGATCCAAAAGGAAAGAATCCAAATGGTAAGGAAGCTAATGTTACTAAGAATACTATAGTTAAAGAGAAGAGCGATGCTATACAAGCTCCTGCTAACAATACAAATAGTGCTATAGGAAACCCCTTACCAAAATATATCCCACTAGAAATGGCTCAAGTACTCAATCAAATAAAATTTATTGTGCCATATTAGAGATGATGAGAATTACTAAACATAAGGACATGACATTGGCCCTTATTGATGAAACATCACTCAATCATTAGAATTTGAGTCCAAACTCTAGTATGTAGATAAGGAAAGAAAAGCAAGTGATGAAGAATCACAAAGAATCGAATATCAAAATACTAGAAGTATATTTGGGGACCACATTACACAAATGTCTTTCACAAGTGGACCCTTTTTATGTCACACTGGTTGTGAACAATAGATTGATAAAGAATTGTATGATTAATTCTAGAGCTTCCAAAAATATAATGCCATTACATGTAATGAATTGGTTGGGCCTACAAGTAACTAAGTCATATGAGAAATGTTTTGCAGTGGATTCTAAGGAAGTCCCAGTCATTGGTGTTATGAAGGACATAGGATTTAAATTAGTTTCTTTTCCAGAGAAGGATTATGAGATGAATATAATTGTGGTAGACTTTCCCCCTTAGTATGGAATGTTGCTATCAAGGAAATGGTGAGCTACTATGGGAGAGAGAATCCAAATGGATTCCTCTTGTGCAAGGATTCCCATGGATGGTAAAGAGGTAAGATTAGATAGGGAAAAGAGAGCCCCCTCTATCATTGAAGAACACGATGACAATGAAGAACATAACTATTTATTGATATTGATCTAGACAGATTCAGGATAGAAGCATATTATCCAATACAAGATGAAGACTACCAACACAAAATAGAGCTTCTCGAGATATCTTCTAATGACATATGGCAGATGTCATTTGATGGAGCTTGCTCAAAGGATCAGGAGTTGGGATTGTCCTTACCTCACTGAATGGATAAACTTTTAGGTCTTCTTTCAAATTGGGGTTTGAGTGTACAAACAATGTTGCAGAGTATGAAGCCTTGTTGATAGGACCAAACTTGGCTATTAAGCACAAGATAAGGAACGTCAAGGTTCAAGGGGATTCAAAGCTTACTGTATCTGAAATTAGATCCAGGTATGCAACCAAAAACAAAAGGCTTAAACGATATAGAAATGTTTTATGGGATATTATAGAATCTTTTTATGTCTTTTCTATAGAATGGATATAAAGAGAAAGAAGTATTGTAGTAGATTTATTGGTTAACATGACATCTAGGCTAGAAGACATATCATTGGCAGGGAATGTTGACAAGGCCTTTAGTGCCTAATAATATCCATCACTGGCAAGTGTTTGAAGATGATGATAATATTTTTAAATTCCTTAATTGCATCGATGAATACCAGAACCAAGAAACTAATTTTCAACACTTTGTTGAAAATATTGATGGTAAAGAAACTATATTTGGAAATGAGGTGATCCAGCTAAAGACTAATAAGATCCCAAGGGGAATGGTTGCCCTGGAGAGGGTTTTTGATGAAGTAGATAGGAGCATAGCTAAGCCTTCTATTACTTAAGATAAGGATTTGGAGGAAATCGACGTGGGCATGGACTTCTCACCCAAAAAGCTATACATTGGAGGAAAGATGAGTCCAAAGGTAAGAACAATGCTTATCACATTCTTAAGGAAGTGTTGTAGTCTTTGCTTGGTCATATGATGATTCGAAGGCATATAGAGAGGATCTATTCCAACATGAGATCCCATTAAAGCAAAATGCAAAGCCTTTTAGACAAAAAGCAAAGGTCCATCAATCCCACATTGGCTCCCAAGATGCAATAGGAGCTGCCAAGCTTAGAGATGGAGGGATCATTAAACCCATCATACATTCCACCTGGGTATCCAGTTTAGTACTTGTTAGAAAATAATAGTGATATTCAGTTATGTGTGGATTTTAGAAACCTAAATGTTAGTGTAAGAAGAAATATTACCTAGCTTGTCATTCCTAGGTCCTCTTCACACTAATTACTTAAGCTTACTTAGGTAGTAGTTGTTAGAGGAAATGTGAACAATAGTATTAAACAACTAAATATCCAATAACTCAATGAAATTTATGCAAACATAGTAAACAAAGATATTACCTTCATAGACTGATTTACCTCGTAGCTTCTATTGTTGCCTATCTCATATCGATCTTGTGTATGATTTTAGCTCTCAGAAGTTATACTTCCTTGTTGTTGAAGATGACAATAGGAGAATGGCTGTAGATGGATAATGCAATGAAGACTAAACTAACAATGCAACTCTAATGGATGGATAATGGAGATATGGAGACATGATTGGATGATTATGATGATAATGAGGTTATGCAAACGCAATGAGGATACTTTGCCAAAGGCACGCTGGTAGGATTCCTGTAGAGTAAGATTGCTTAAGCTTGAGTGGATATAAAATGAGGGAATGAGGGTTCCTTTTATAGGCTCAAGAGAGGTCAAATCCAAGTGTCAATAGATCCATGGCTGGAGGAATTACCTGTGATGTGTACGGTTGAGGAAGCTTGAGGGAATGTGCACGAATCAGAAGAGGACAACTGTCCAAGCTCCTTTCATGAGTTATGGGAGTTAACAGAATAGATTGAGGAGTTAATCGAATAGACTAATTAGTTAACTGGGTTGATTGATTAGATAACTGATTTGACTGGTGAGTTAACTGAATTGATTAATTAGTTAACTGATTTGATTGATGAGTTAACTAATCTGATTGGAGAAGAAATAGGACATGTGGGTGAGGGAATATTAGCTAATTAAATATTAAAATATTCAATTATGTGTGCAACATGGTGAGGTGGAAAGGTGATGTGGATTTATGAAATTAGGACTTTAGGATAGAGGAATTTATGATTAATTAAATAATTTGGGATTATTTAATTATACGAGACTATAGAAGAATTAGGTAATTTAATTAAATAAATTAATTATATTTAATTGTTGGAGGAATGTGAATCATTTAAATAAATTAGAATATTTATTTAATTGATAGAGGAATGAGAATAAAATAAATATTAAAATATTTATTTAATTCGACTTAGCCATTTTTAGGTGTATACATTTTGCCCCTCTTTGATGCAATGTGTTTTATCACGTTGTTTCAAATAATCAAATTTTCTAGTTATGATACATGCCCCAGTTTGCCCCTGGTACAGGTTTGGTGATGGTAGGATGCCCCCTCGGGAGATTGGACAGGAAGAATGTGACGACAGGATGACAGACAATCTCACGATGAGGTAGGCTGACCGGATAGATGGGAGAAGAAATTGGCTAACGATAGTTGAAAATCTAAGAATAACCATGCCCCAGCATGTACAAGGTTAAACTCCTCCAATTAGGGCTCATTTTGCTATATATAGGTATGTGAGGTCACAATCCTAGTCATTTGTACACTTGTCTTTTGTGGAGAGATTTGAGGAGCTCTGGTGTGGTAGTAGTGCAAAGCAGTCAACAGAGATGGACCGGATTCCCATAGCCAGCCACTAATTTGAGAGGATTTGACGATTCAGGCAGCCAGCAAGGTACGGATCCCCGGTATGTATCCTTAGAAACTTGGTCAATTTTGCATTTATGGTGGTCAAATTGTAGGTCAAAGTTATCATTTTTGAATGCTCGGGTTTAGTGTTTCGGCGCAAATAAGCTATTAATACGCGCATATACTCCGATTCGGTGAATTTGAGTCAAGAATCAGCGCATATGAGAAATTTTTGTAAATGATAGGGAGTCTTGCGCAAACAACTAGGGTTTATGTGCATGTAAGTCTTTAGGCGCAATCAAGTGGCAGTCTTGTGCATGTGGTTTATAGCTGCGCAAACGTTGTAAAAAATGTGCAAATAAGTAGTGTTTTAGCATAATTGATAGGAAGTTGCGCATTTGATGTGAAAGTGCGCAAATGAGTATTGTTTCTACGCAATTGCCTAAAATAGTGCAAATGATAGGGGATTCAGCACATTTGATGCAAAGCTGCGTATCTGGTAAATAGAACTGCACATCTGATAGGTTTAGTAAAATACTTAGCTGGTTTGACAAAGTCAGCATCGTGAGTGATATTGGCCAATTGACAGGTCATCTTCAAGATTGATTGAATCTTAGAAGAGAGGATAGGATAGGTTTCTTGATAGGTTAGCTAAGTACTTTGTTTAGTTTGATAGATTTGCGGCTTAGTTTGATTTGGTGTTTTAACGCACTTTGTTATCAATTTTGTAGGAGATCCTAGATCATGTACTGATGTCACGAGAGAGATTCCCTCTGACGCAGTTGCTTAGGCCCTACTTGACCGATACTAACCATTTGGTGCTTGGGTCAACCAGTTTATGGTATGTTTGCTTCATGCCCGAGATGTGGGCTAACCTTGGACTATTGACCGCTTTAGGTGAGAGGTACCACAGTGAGATAGGTACATTTCACTTGCCCACCGAAGAGATGATGGTGACACTAGAGGATGTTCATCGAATTCTACGGATTCCTATTCAGGGTGAGATGGTTGAGTATGAGTCTGCTACTGGAGCTGGATTGGCTGAGTGCAAATGAGTGTTTGATGACCCAGACTTGGAGGGCACAGAGATCAGCTGGGCGGACATTACAGTGTACTATGAGCCCCTGCCAACCATACTAACAGGTTTGATCGGAGGAGTTGTATGCCTCGATAGGAGATCTTGTGGCTTCCAGGTTGGATGGGGACAGACTCTAGAGAGGATGGTTCAGGAGGGGACACAATTTGCTTAGGGTCCCTGCATCTTAGCCCATTTGTACCATGACTTGCATCAGTTTGTATACGATGGAGCTGCTAGTCTTTCTGCTGGTGTTTTGTTGCTTCAGATTTGGGCTTGGCTGCATATAGCGGTGACATAGCCAATTGGCATGGGAGTGAGGGGACATGACTGACCCTACTCTTATATGTTTCAGGAGACTCTTTCCTAGCCCAAGCTGGGAAAGTTAGAGTATTGGCATCACACATTGGATAATGTGGATGAGGTGACATGGTGACCATACCTAGACTGCGAGGTGTGGGAGGAGGATGCAACAGAGTTGCCTTATTGTTTCCAGACTTGAGGGCTGATAGGGAGGACTCCCTACATATTAGAGCACCACATTGTTAGCCGTGTTGTCTGACAGTTTGGCAGCATTCAGGACATGCCCTAGGGTACTGCTATTTTTTCTCGGACGCACAAGGAGCGTCCACTGTGGGTCCCGTGGTGTCGTATGAGACAATGAGGACTAATTTTCTATAGATTCCCTACCATGCATGGGATATGAGGCGGCATATAGTGGACGCGGGTAACGGACTTTGAGGCACATTTTACTACCCATCCAGTTCCTAGATACTCTAGTCCTGAGAGTTGGTTCCATGACTTGAGGATGATGATGAGGATGAGGACGATGCACCTCGACAGAGGAGGGGACAACGACAAGGTGGGAGGGGTGGGAGGGGAGGAGGAGATGATGGACGTGGGGGCGGCGGAGGAGATGGAGGAGATGACGGGGATGATAGTGGGGATGATGGAAGTCAGAGGAGAGTAAGACAGAGGAGAGTGCCTCAGATGCAGGCATGAGCACAAGTACACGCACAGGTGTAGCCACAGGTACAGGCACATGCATAGGTTCAGGGTGGGCAGGGTGATGGAAAGGCAGCAACATTGCGAGCCTAGGTGGCTCAGTTATAGGCATAGGTGGCACAATTGTAGGGGTAGGATGGCAGTGAGATGGCAACCTTGCGAGCCTAGGTGGCTTAGTTACAGGGGCAGGTGACACAGCTGTAGGGTGATGTCCGCACTACAATTATGGAGCAAGGCATGACCATACAAAGATACACTACGACAGAGGCCCTATTACAGTAGGTGCAGCAGATGGTAGCCTAGGGTCCACATAACCAGATTGTGGCAGATATGGTTAGGGCGGGACAGGAGATATCCTATTGGAGAGGGCTGTATGAGCAGGCTGTGCTAGTAGAGCAGAGGGTCAGCAGTTTCTATCCTAGCTCATGTAGTAGGTTGAGGCAGACACAGACAAAGAGAGTAGGGATGAGGCCACCACTTCCTTGTGGGCCATTAGGGATGGGTCCTATAGGGCCTCAGCTTCCCTCGTAGTAGCCACAGGATCCAGCCCCATCTGGAGCTAGCTCCACATAGTCACTTGCTTAGACATGTATCATGTTATGCCAATTTTTGTATACACCATTTTTGACCGGTTGAGATAGATACTTTCTATAACATCATTGTATACTTGGACTTTTATTATTATTTTGATATATGATGATGATCTACATGAGTTCGATGCACTACATGTATGTGTTCCTATAGATGGATTTATTTATTATGCTTATGGTTGTATGTGATGCTTCTAACATGTTTATGTGACCCTATGATGCACTTGATATCTATGTGACATGATGCTTTTATATGATACATCATGATGGACATGATGACTTATATGCATGCTTATGATCTTATATGTTGATATGTTACTATGAACTAATGCATACTGTGGTGATATTGTAAAATGCAACACATGATGGTTTAATTACTTTATGTATGGATGATGATCTAATATGCAAACACTGTGATATATATGTTTTTGTAGATTTTTGATGTGAAATGTTATGCAATCTATGTGGATAAATGACATAACTATCATGATCTAAATGTTTAATGTACCTAAATGATAATGAACTAATGATGACACACCTATTTATGACATGCAATATGTTTTATGAATTGTTTTTGTTGTCCAAGTATACTCAATCATAAAATAACAAGACACTTTAGAAGAATTGACTAGAAGACTGAATTTGTTAATGGATGAAATGGATCTTTTGACACTTGGAATTTTGACAAGGATGAAATGCAATTTGATATGTATGGATGTGAATTTTTTCATCTTCGTATACAAGTTTTTGAAGTACTTTGTTTCATCATTGAGCTTTTAAAATGTTGTAAGAAAATACAAGCATCTAACCTATAATTAAACCATGATGACCTAAGCATTACTTACATGGATTTTGATTTAGCAAGTTAATACAAGCATCTAAGTATAATTGAACCAATATGACCTGAGTATTGCTTGCGTATCAATAGACAAGGATTACACCCGTTTCATGTTTAGACCCCTGATGTCCTCGATGATCAATTTGTTGATCATGTCTTTAGACAAGGCTTCACATTACTAAAGATAAATCCACAAACAACAAACAAAGAAAATGATTATGCCCCCATCATAGCTCCTCTAGTTTTTGACATCCTTGAGTAGCATAAAAAGACATAATAACAAAAATCATGATAATAAGATTTTAAACAACAATTAAAAACCTTCTTGCCATAGATATATGTTTTCTTGCAATAACTTGATAGAGTCACATTTAATGTTTTAGGCAGGTTGGGATTTGTCAGGTGTAGTTTAAATGTTTACTTGCCAAGACAATGTTTTAAATCTTGCTTTGCTATGTTGCTTGCTGTCTAGTGATAAAACCACGATTCGATTTGTTATCCTCTAAGTTGTAGCATTCAAAAATCCAATTCACTAACCAGGTCGAAGATTTGCCCCCAGTCAAGTAAAGGATCGATTTATTATGGATGAACTGACAATAGACAGGGAGAAACGAGCCCTAAGGGACTAACCTAGTGCCTTGGGGGCTCATTGATAAATGACCTTGCCTACATGACAACGCAGAGGCAACGTAGTTTGGGGTGTGGATTTTGTGGACCTAGGACCTAGGCGATGGGAAATGATGCGGATTCAGATGGACAAAAGGATGGGTGATATGGGATGGAATGAATGGGAAGCCTCGGGCACTCAGCAATGATGGCCTTGCCTACGTGATAGCTCAGAGGCGACATAGTTCGACAAAGGTTTAATGGAATGGTTGAGGATGGATGACAAGATGGACCCAAGTTTGGATCGATAGCCTGGTGGGACAAGGTGATGAGGATGAGCGAACAACAATCCATGGTAGGTATCTCGATGTGATTGGGTGGATGGGCTTTAGAAAAGACTGAATAAGGACTGAAGTCCTAAGAGATGGAGGGATTGGTTTATCAAAAATAGTGCTTGTTTCTAGGTTTTCACCACTTGCTTTTATTTGTACGATAGTCAAAATACACATGACGCCTGTTTGCTAGGTTTTCATCATGGTATCTATCTAAGGTGCCTGTTTACCAGGTTTTCACCAGAGGGTGATTGTTTTTGTTATTTTTCTATTTATTTTTTTCATTTTTCTTGATTTTTTGTTATTTTCTAACTCCCTTGCATTGGGGTTTTAGGTGTAGAACTTGCAAAGATGCATGCTGTTGATGGGATCATTGAATAGTTCACCTTTTGATGTTGATAGTTGATAAGCGCTTGATCCATAGGCAACAACTATGACATAGGGGCCCAATCAATTAGGTTCAAATTTCCCCTTTTTCTCTCTATCTTGCTGATTTCTTGGATTCTCTCTTAGAACTAAGTCACCTACCTGGAAGACTCGTGGTTTGACCCTGTGATTATAAATTCTTGACATTCTCTATTGGTATGCCTTAAGATGGTTGAAGGCATGTTGTCTTTGTTCTTCTAGTAGCTCTAGCTCCTGAAGTCTTGATACTCTATATTCCTCATCATTTTTGAGACCCTTTAATGACACCTTGAGGGAAGGTAACTCAACTTCTATAGGCAAGATGGCTTCAAAGCCATAGACGAGGGTGTATGGTGTCGCACTTGTGGGAGTGCCTATACTAGTTCTGTAGGTCCATAGAGTGGGGTTCAATTACATATGCCAGTCACAGCCAGCCTCATCGACAGTCTTTTTAAGTATCTTCAGGATAGTTTTGTTCGATGCCTCAGCTGGCCGTTACTTTGTGGCTACTATGGACTGGAGAAGTGATGTTGAATGTGAAATTTATCACAGAGTTCTTTCACATCCTGGTTCTTGAAAGGTTGCCCATTATCCATGATAATGGATAATGGAATACCATATCTGCATATGATGTAGTTAAGGATGAAAGAAGAGATTTGTTCCCTGTGACGTTGGTTAATGGAATGGCCTCAATCCACTTTGTGAAATACTCAGTGGCTGTGATAATGAAATTGTGGCTGTTGGAGGGTGAAAGGTGAATCTTGCCTACTAGATCAAGTCCCCATTGACAAAAGGGCCAAGGTGTCGTTAAAGGCTACAGCTCCTGTGCTGGTGCATGTATGAGGTTCATGTGTATTTGGCATTTAGTGCATCTCTTCACAAAATGATAGGAGTCTTTTTCCATGGTTGGCCAATATTATCCGAGACGCATGAGCTTCTTTGCCAAGATAGGACCACTAGAGTGTGTCCTGCATATTCCTTCATATACTTCACTCAGAGCGGTCTGATATTCCTCACTATCCAAACACCTGAGGAGAGTACCATCTAAACCTCATCGATACAGTGTGTCTACGATGATGGTATATCGGGATGCTTCCACATATAAATGTTCACCTTTGGTTGTGTGATAGGTCGGGTGGTAGGATATTCTCTTTTAGATAGGTGTGAAATTTGCCATATAAGGGAGAATCAGACCCTACAATATGGTAAATGGTGCTGGTTTTTGGGATTTCATAAGCAGGATGGGGGGCCGGCTCCACCAAGAACTCATAACAAGAATGATTTTTAGGTATGTCAAGAAGAGATGCAATAGTAGCCATTGCATCTGCTACTTTGTTTTCCAATCTTTGTATTTGCTTGAAGGATATCACAACAAAATACTCTTTGAAATTGTCCACCATACGCTTGTATGGTATCAACTTCTCATCCTTAGTTTGATAATCACCATTTACTTGATTAATGACGAGTTGTGAGTCCCTGTACACATGAAGTTCCTTAATCTTCCAATCTACTGCCATCTTTATGTCGATAACCAGTGCTTCATACTCAGCAACATTGTTGGTACAAGGAAACATAAGTTTGTATGACTTAGGGATTGTATCTCCATGTGGTGTTACCAACAAGATTCCTACTCCAGATCCATGTTGAGTATATGACCCATCAAAGTAAAGTTTCCAGGCTATGGTAGTGATGTTGAAGATAGACTCATCTAAAAATTCAAAGCTTAATGGGTTGTCATCTATCAAAGGTGCATCCGCCAGCTGATCTGCAATGACCTGTCCCTTTATTGCTCTTCTATCTACATACTCAATATCAAATTCACTGAGTATCATGACCCATTTGGATATTCTACCTATTAGGGTAGCTTTGCTGAGTAGGTATTTTAATGGATCAATCTTCATCACTAGTTTGATAGGGTGTGAGAGCATGTAGTGTCTCCACTTTTGGGAAGCAAAGACAACTGCAAGGCATGCTCTTTCAATTGGTGTATGCTGCAGTTCGTAACCTACTAGTGTCCTGCTGATGTAGTATATTGCTTGTTCCTTTCCTTCATGATTTTGTTGGGCTAGCAGAGCTCCAAGAGCTATGGGTGTAGCTGAGATGTAGAGTAGCAATGGCTTGCCCTGAATCAGCGGCATCAAGACTGGTGGGTCCATTAGGTACTCCTTTAGATGCTAAAATGCTTGTTCACACATGTCATCCCATTTGAATGGAACATTTTTGTGTAAGAGATGTGTGAATGGATGGCACTTATCTGCCAATTGAGAGATAAACCTTCTGATGGACTGCAACTTTCCTTGTAAAGACCACAACTAACTCAGATTCTTAGGTGGTGGCATTTCCATGATTGCTTTTACCCTGGCCAGGTACACTTCTATTCCATTAGCTGATACGATATATCCAAGGAGTTTACCGGATGTGACTCCGAAAACACACTTTTTGGGATTTAACTGTACATTAAATTGCTCTAGTCTCATGAAGATCTTGTCTAAGACTTGGAGATGCCCTTCTCTGGTGAGTGACTTGGCTAGGATGTCATCTACATAATCCTCCATGATGGTGCGTATCATGTCATGAAAGATTGTAGTCATTGCTTGCTGATATGTTGCCCCCGCATTCTTTAGTTCGAATGGCATGACGCACCAACAATAGGTACCCCATGGACATGTGAATGCTATTTTGTGTTGATCCTCTGGCGCTATTTTTATTTGGTTATAGCCAGAGAACCCATCCATTAATGATAACATGGTGTGTCCTGTCGTTAGATCAACAATAATATCTATGTTTGGCAAAGGAAAGTCATCTTTTGGGCAAGCCTTGTTTAGATCTCTAAAGTCATTGCAAATTCTTATCCTTCCATCAGGTTTGAAAATAGGTACAATGTTAGAAACCCATTCTGGATAATCAATGGCTCTGATGAACCCCACATCTAGTAGTTTCTTTAGTTCCTCTTTGACCATTAATGCTATGTGTGGGTGCATTTTTCTCAGTTTCTATTTAACTGACTAAACCCCTGGAGCTAGTGAAAGATGATGCATTATAAGGTTTGGATCTAGTCCCGGGATATCCACATATGACCAAGCAAAGTTAATTTGTATCCTCTTGAAGAATTCGGTGAATTCTGGCTTTTCTTGTGTAGATAATGATTGTGCCATATGGATTGTCCTTGGGTTCTCATCTATGCCGATGTTTATTGTTTGAGCTGGTTCAATCAATATTGAAGATCTCTCTTGATGTGCATGGTAGGGGAGAGTGTCAATCCCTTCATCTGTTGGTGCCTCAGAGAGGTTTTCACCGTCAGATGCATCTTTTCTTTTTACTTTTTCCTGATCTAACACTACCGCGGAGCGGTTTTCATCGTTAGATCTACTTTTTATTTTTATATTTTTTTGACTAAAAGGATTGGCACTCTCTCCAAAGTATGCCACATCATTAAGTTTGATGGTGAAGCCAGCCTTGTGATCTCGTGTTGGTAAATGGTCCCTAAGCTCTAGATAATCGATGATAGCATCATCATTTTGGAATGTATCTAGTTTAGGGGTGGTGTCCTGCAAATCCCAGTCTATCAATTTAGGATGCACTAGGGGTAATGGATCATCTAGTTGGTCTGATTCAAGGGTGGTGATGGTTAGAATGGAGGAGTCATTTGAATGGGTAAAGGTATTGACAAGGTCTATTATGGTACTCTCCTCAAGTTGGTTCGTCAAGTGTGACATCATACTCTCTTCATGAAGTTCACGTTCGTCATATTGCGGATCAAACTCTAGCGATCTAGCCCTAGAGCTCTGTCCTTCATGCGTCGTATGAGTAGAGCTATGATGTTGAACCATGTCAATCTCTTTGTCTTCCCAAGATGTTTTTGAGAGGCTGTCCCATTCATACTCATTGGAATCTGTTTCACTCCATTCTTGTAGTCGGTGAAGCTGTTCTATGAAGTTAGTGGTAACTGCTTGTTTGTCTTTTGCTTAGAGTGTCTCCTTACCTTTGATCTTCTCTTTACCCTTGTATCCCAACCTAGTAGTGTCTTGGGTTATGGAAGTAGAGGGTTGAATTGGTTCTATGATACCATCTTTCCTTAATCCAATGGGACCATGTCCTTCGTATCCCATCCTTTGTAAAATAGAAAATCCTTGACCATATTGTGCAGTGGGTAGCTCAGGTTGATGATCATTTGGTGTGGTTTCACTATCTTCATATTTGTAAAGCCACTGTAAGAGATCTTTTTCATCACTCTCATCCGATAAGTTTCCCCATCTAATGAAAGGACCCTTTGAAGACTCTAATGATTTGGCCTTGTTCAGTAATGGTTTTCCATAGGATTTTGGTGATATAGGTAGTTGTGCTAGACAGAAAGATTATTCAATGACATATTCTCCAACTCCCTTGTCCTTGACTTTGACTTTAAGCTCTGATGTTTTGGAGGTAGAAGCTAGAGAACTTGGATCCACATGGTGTGAAGAAGAGGAAGTTGCTCGATTTGTAGGGATTACAACTTCTGGTTTTGATTGGATGTTGTTGCAAAATTGGAATGGATTAGGGTCCCCTTGTATGGTAATTTCTTGGCCATTGTGTGGGAATTTGATACATTGATGGTATGTTGATGGAACATCCTTCATTGCATGGATCCAAGGTCTTCCTAGAAGAATGTTATATGCTAGCTCCATGTCTAGAACTTGGCACACAACATCTCTCTCTACCAGTCCAACCCGTATCGGTAAGACCACAATTCCTTTAGAAGTTCTCTCTTCTTCGTCATATGCCTTGATAGTTATTTTCTTTTTAGGATCAACGACGTTTTGTGAAAACCCCAATGTAAGGATTAACTTTAACGTGCATATATTTAAACCAGCACCTCCATCTATTAGGACCCTTTTTATTCAGTGTTTGTGGATTTGGGCTTCAATGTGGAGGGATGCATTGTGTGGTTGGGTGATGGACATATAATCTTTCTCTGTGAAGGATAAGAAATATGGTGTGGTTAGATTACCTACCATAGCTTGGAATTGCTCTTGAGCAAGGTTTGTAGGAATAGTTGTTTCTGAGAGAGCTTTCTCTAAGATGGCTTTGTGGGATGGGGATAGACACAATAACTCCAAAATGGATATGTGTGCAGGTGTTTTATGGAGTTGTTCAAGGATGTTGTATTGGTTTGATGTGGATGATGACTTGGGTAGAGCTCCTTGTAGAGTAATGTTTCCATGACGAGTGGTCACATTATAGTCAGGATTATTATTAATAGTGATTACATTGATATGTGAATCACTATGTGAGATATGATTGACGGTGTACTCATAAGAAACGTTATTATAGTTTGCTTGGTCAGCACCATTTTTATTTTGATTGGATGATCCTCCTTTCTCATAGTGTGGAAGAGGATTTTTGAATGCTATATGCTCTTCATTAGTGGTATGCCCTTCAATTTTTATTCCTTTTTTATCAATGAGGTCTTAACGACATGTTTTAGCGCTTGACAATCATTAGTTTTATGTCCTTTGTTTTTGTCATACTGGCAAAATTTAGAATCACTCCACCAAGAGGGTTTAAATTTTGGTTCATAATCACACACCAGTGGAAGTGTTATGAGGTTGCCCCCTATTAACTTCCTAAGGGTGGATTCGAGAGACTCTCCTAGTGGTGTGAATTTTCTCCTAGGAGGAAAGTTGGTGGGTCTTTACTCATTGCTTTGAGGCTTGTTGGATGGTGTATTGTTTTGTGGTTTTGATAGATTGAAGATAGGTTGCTTTTGCACCACATTTTTAGCATCTACCACACCATCATTTACAATGGGTTTGTTCTTGGTCCAAAATCGTGACTTGTCCACATTTTTGTTAGGGCTAGGTGTGTCTTTGTATAGCTTAATTTGCCCCTTTGTTATCAAGGCTTTCTCAAGGAGTAGCCCCATTTCAATGACCTTACTAAAAGTAGTTGGGCATTGTATTGGATTTGATAATTCAGCTCCATGGTCAGGTTGTGAACAAACATTTCTATCATCTGTTTCTCTGATATGTGGTAGGGATACTTGCTTGCAATTTGTCTCCATCTTTGTAGGAAAGAGGCGAAGGATTCTCCCCCCTTTTGCTTGTTATTAGAAAGGTCCAACATGGATATTTTGTGTTCGATATTGTATGAGAAATGTGTTACAAATTTGTCCACTAGCTCATCGAAAGTGCAGATGTCAGGAGGTAGGCAGGAGAACCATTCCATTGCTTGGCCTCCTAAGCTTCGTGGATGATGCAGAGGAAAAGAACGAACTCACTTCATATTGGCAAAGTTCATAATAATGTGGTTCAATCTCACAATCTTATCACAAACCAAGGCCCTCAACATAACACCATTTTATTTTTTTTTTCAACATCTCTGACCTACACAAGGTTTCAAAAGGTCTTCATATCCCTTAAGGACTTTAACTCAATCAAAATAACAATTACCAAAGACTGTCCCAACATGCATGCAACAACTCCTTTGTTGACTGTCCTAAAAGCTAGTAGCCTTGTTTTAGGGACTGTCAAGGCATAACTCCCACCAGAGGATCCTTCTCAAGACTGTAATGCATGTTTTGAATACCCTTTAACAAGTTTTAAATCATCTCAAGAAATCACCATATGTTGCTTTATGAAAAACTGTCCAAAAATGGACTGACAGTGAGCTAAATAGGCCTATTAGGCCTTGTCAACCCAAGGGCTTATTGGTTCTTCTACCTGCACACCTTGAATCCAAAAACCAACACTTGGAGCATGTGAGATTAGGTCCATTCTTGCTTATTCCTTCATTATAAATCCCATAGAAAGGTCTCTTAACAAACCCAAAACCCTATACCTCTTAACTGTCCTAGAAACTCTGTTTTTTTCTGGACTGTCATAGAAAAACAGTCATAAAACTTAGCTTTTCTACACCTTAGCCTTAGCTATTTGGTCGGAGACCTCAGGGATTTGAAAGCAAATGCTACTACTATAATTTTCCACCAAAGGTTTGCAACATGCAATGAATAAATCAGAAGAAAAATAGGATTTTCATGGCACTGTTTACCCTAATCAGGGTTTTGATAGTTTCTAGAAAACTAACCACCTCTAACTCAAAACAATGTCAAATTGCATGAAATAAACTACAAGTGGAAGGTGATTGAGAGGAGTTTTATTTGAAATCAAAACTAAATGCCCTCCTGTCCGTACTGGGCTGTACACCTTTAGAAAACAACAAGTTTTTGAAGAGAAATACAGAAAAAACAGTGCTTTGATCATTTTATTCCAAATCTTCAATCACCTCCTCTTCTACAAACGTACATAAGGCCTTTTAAAGGCATTTCATACTAGACTCTTCACCTTCTAACTAATTCCAAACCACTTATCAACACCTAAGACTAAACTGACCCTTCATCTTCCATAGATTGCACTATTTTGCAATTTTACATGACAACCTTTACATTTTGAATAACAACTTTTACACATTATGTCCAAATGACTCCAAAATAACTTTGAATGATCAAATTGATCTTATTACAACATTAACTCTTCAAAATTGACTCAAATTACAAAAATTTGTCTATGGAAGCATTAATTTGACAAGGTGCTCCTGCACCAGTGGGAATAGTCGCATAAGATATGTTTCGTTGTGTGCGACTTATAGGCATGCTGCGCTAAATTCCCTTACATGATCTCTTGGATCACCTTTTCCTTGATACTTATCGAATCTTGTAACCTCAAGCCTTGAGGGAAAAGGGTTCATGAGCAAAGATTTATCAAAGGGATATGGTGAAATATCCTCAAGAGAGTAATGTTTTGTTGTTGTCCCACTTTGGATGTCCATCAACTATTTTTGCAAGGCTTGGATTTGTGTTGTTAATGTGTCTAAGGGATTGGGTGTATCCTTAGACTTTTCCAGTTTAGAACCATCTTTGTCAGTTTTGTCATTTTTGGAGCCATCTTTTGAAGACTCAACTTCATTTGAGGAATTGTTCTCTCTTAGATTTGAGACATCAAAATCTCAGGGTAACTTAGCTCCTTGTTGAGCTAGCATGAGAAAATATTTATGAGGATCTATGGCAACTACCCTATCCATGATCCTTATAAATTTTGGATCTTTAAGTTGTTTAAGGATTTCCTCTTGACTAATCTCCTCATCATCAGAATTCTGCCCACTATTGTGAAGGGAACCCATTTTTTGCTTTTGTTTAGATTGAGATCTAGTTTGAACCATGCAATTTTTGGATGTGAGAGAAGTTGGATTGTGAGACTTAGTGGACTTGTTTTAATGTTTTGGTATGAAAATGATTTGGTTGGATATGGTTTTGGTAAGATTTTTCTAAGGTTTTCTATTGACTCTATTTGTCCAAACAAGGTGTTCTTGAGCTAAAAGGTAGTCAAAATAGGGATGGTCGATCACCACTATTTGATGTAGACTATTCTTCTATCAAGATACACAAGTATAGTTTCGATGTGAAGGATGATTGGAATCCTGATATGAAACTAACTAGATTTTTGTTTGAATTTGGGAGAGTCTCAATAATGCCTTGATGCAAGTTTTGGTTTGGTTTGACGTGTTTAGATAGCAAGACAATGGTATGCAAAGGTGATGTGTGAAAATGGTATGAAGGTGGTCTGAAATGGTTGAACTAACTTTCCAAATGTGATCTGGGTCTAAATGGGTATAGGTATCTGGTTTTGATTTTCTCTCAAACTATACAGAAGCACTCTCTGTTATGAATGCACAAGTTTAAATGCGCAGAAACAGGGATCAAATGCGCAGCTCTGTTTATTGAATGCGCTATTCTGCATGTGCAGGTCTATTAGTTATATGCATGGCTCTATTGATTGGATGCGTAGCTTTGCTGTTTATATGCGTAGGAGTTTTTAAATGCGCAGTAATATCTCTTAAATGCATGGCAAAAAGGAGTGTATATTGCATAGTAATAGGTGGATGCGTAGAAAGATAGTTTGAATGTGCAGGAAGATGTATCAAATGCACAACTCTGCATAGAGGTTTTGCTTTTTGTAGTTTGGTCAATCTTGGCTTGTTTGCATGTTTTCCTATGATGCTCTGAAGTTTGAAGTGCTACTTTTGAATCAAGTTATTGCCAAAAAACACAGTAAGCAAGAGGTTGTTATGATCATTTGGTTTTCTTCTTTGTTTTGATACAATTTTTGATAACTAAAAAACAAGCAAGTACAATCCTAAGGATGGCAAGGACAATATTCGTTGAGTTCCAACTTGGATTTTACTCCAGCCACTTACATAAAGGTGTGACATATAGTAACTTGGTAGCACCAGCTTCCCTCCACGGCACTCACTTCTCACGCATACCAAGTTACAGTTCCTCCGAAGAGTTGAACTTTTCTATCTCCACACTAAATGAGTGTATGACGTTGGATGGCTCTAGAGGATTATCCTCCTGTGTCAACAAATAGGGGTTTTTGGCTTTCTAAAACAATTGGATTTTTAGTATGGACATCCGTTTTGGTGGTTACACGTGTAGCAATTCACTCCGATAAGGAGGCTTCCCAGCCTACAGAGGTTATGCTCTACAGGGTTTTGGGGGAAACATTTGTCGGTGTAACACAGTAGCACCCGTTGTTTGTAATTTTCATCACAAACACAATTTATTTATAGCGACTTGGCTTTAGCCCATTATCGCTCGAGGTCGTCCTACTTGGAAGGATGGAATTCCAAGGGTAGGCCTCTTCTAAAGGTAACACATATAAAATGACAAGTTTGGCATTTTGGTCACCCAAGAAAGGGGAGAGCATAGTCCTATCATCATTTCCAAGCATAGAGTACACTGGTTCATTATCCTCCTAGTTAAAAAAAAAAAAAAAAACTTTGAAAAGCACAATCCATTTGACAAGATAGCAAAAACTTTGAAAAGATGGTTCATTTTTATCCCCTTAAACAAATCTATGTGAAGATTGTTGTTGAAGGATGAAACAAATTACTTCCCTTTAATTTAAGCTAGACGAGAGATTTGTAATTGCAAGATTGACTTGAAATATTTGTTCAGTTTTTATCCACTTAGGTTGGGACTATGTGCAAGTTGTAATGCAACAATACAACTCACTTCCTCCTAATTAGATCTAAGTGAAAATTTGCATGAAGATATCAGATTTCTTCCTCCTAATTAGATCTAGATGAAGTTATGATGTAGCTAAATGACTAAACCAAGCTCCTACACCTGCAAGATCATTGTGTTAAAGGCTTCCATTTGATGATTGATATTCCTACAACCAAGGTTAGTATCGAAGATTTTACAAATTCAATACAATTCTCTGACAGGGATCAAATGTGCTGAAACAGAGAGTGGATGCGTAGAAAGACAAAATGAATGCGTCAGAGTACAAATACGCAGAAAGATCTAACATATGCGTAAAAAGAAATTTTGAATGCGCAGACATAATGAATGCACTGAAAGAGTGGTCAGATGCGCGGAAAAAATCTTTATATGCGCCGGACTGTCATTTTCATCATGGATGCACAGAACTGGAAGAATGAATGCGCTAAAACGACCTGTCATGCCTGCAACTTGATCAAAAACTCAAAATAGAGATTAAAAATGGGGCTAGGCCCCACGGTGGGCGCCAAAAATGTTAGAGGAAATGTGAACAATAGTATTAAACAACTAAATATCCAATAACTCGATGAAATTGATACAAATACAGTAAACAAAGATATTACCTTCATAGACCGATTTACCTCGTATCTTCCATTGTTGCCTATCTCGTATCGATCTTGTGTATGATTTTAGCTCTCAGAAGTTATACTTCCTTGCTGTTGAAGATGACAATAGGAGAATGGATGTAGATGGATAATTCAATGAAGACTAAACTAACAATGCAACTCTAATGGATGGATAATGGAGATATGGAGACATGATTGGATGATTATGATGATAATGAGGTTATGCAAATGCAATGAGGATACTTTGCCAAAGGCACACTGGTAGGATTCCTGCAGAGTAAGATTGCTTAAGCTTGAGTGGATATGAAATGAAGGATGAGGGTTCCTTTTATAGGCTCAAGAGAGGCCAAATCCAAGTGTCAATAGATCCATGAGTGGAGGAATTACCTGTGATGTGTATGGTTGAGGAAGCTTGAGGGAATGTGCGCGAATCAGAAGAGGACAAGTGTCTAATCTCCTTTCATGAGTTATGGGAGTTAACATAATAGATTGAGGAGTTAGCTAAATAGACTGATCAGTTAACTGGGTTGATTGATTAGATAACTGATTTGACTGGTGAGTTAACTGAATTGATTAATTAGTTAACTGATTTGATTGATGAGTTAACTAATCTGATTGGAGAAGAAATAAGACATGTGGGTGAGGGAATATTAGCTAATTAAATATTAAAATATTTAATTATGTGTGCAATATGGTGAGGTGGAAAGGTGATGTAGATTTATGAAATTAGAACTTTGGGATAGAGGAATTTAGGATTAATCAAATAATTTGGGATTATTTAATTATACGAGACTATAGAAGAATTAGGTAATTTAATTAAATAAATTGATTTTATTTAATTGTTGGAGGAATGTGAATCATTTAATTAAATTAAAATATTTATTTAATTGATAGAGGAATGAGAATAAAATAAATATTAAAATATTTATTTAATTCGACTTAGCCATTTTTAGGTGTATACAGTAGTTATGTCATTTAATATTTTGTTTGCATTAGTTAGTTGAGTCTATATGCATTCAATAATGTATAACTATGTGCATTTAATAGTTTTGCACTAGTTGTCTCATGTCATAGCATTAAGACACTTGTCATATTACAAGTTGTCTTACATGCTTTTATTTATTAGTGGTGTCTAGGTGCATTAATTATTTGTGTCATCGAGTTAGTCGATCCACTATGTTGGACTTGAGTTTCACCTCTCACATTGCCTATATAAGGGAGCTATCTCATTATACATTTCATCATATTATAATGCAAGTGTGCAATTAATTGTTGCACCAATTCAACATCATTCTCTTGCAGCTCTCTTGTGGAAGATATTTTGTTTTGTGGGTGTTCTTGGGTTCGTGAGTCCATTGGAGACTCTTACACTAAATATATCATCCCTGAAGGACAACTATCCTTTGCCTAACATGGAGGCAATGCTGCAAAAGGTAAGAAGATGTGTACTCCTATCCATGATGGATGGATTTTCTAGTTACAATCAAGTCAAGGTCAAGGAATCTGAACAATATAAGATAACCTTCACTACTCCATGGGGAACTTGTGTATACATTAGGATGCCCTTTGGTTTGACCAACGCAGGAGCTACTTTCCAGTGGGCAATGGATGTAGTATTTTTTGATTTAATCAACATCATCATGGTGGTGTATCAAGATGACTTGACATCTTTTTCAAAAAGGGAGGAAGAACACCATGGTCATCTAGAGAAAATTTTCAAGAGGTGTTTGGAGTATGGAATTTCCCTGAATCCTAAGAAGTGCATGTTTGGGGTCACATAAGGGAAATTGCTAGGACATACAGTGTCAAAATATGGGGTTAGAATTGAACTAGAGAGAGTTACTACAATTGATAAAATTTCTCAGCCCGAGACTGTCAAGGGTATTCATTCCTTCTTTGGGTAGATTAATTTTGTTAAACAATTTATGCCCAACTTTGCTGAGAAAACAAAGGCCATATACAAGATGTTGAAGAAAGGGCAGAGTGTGATATGAGAAGGTGAGTCAATGCAATCATTCCAAGACATAAGGAAGCAATCAAACAAGCCCTAATGCTCACTTCACCAAAATTTTCAAAACCATTCTAGTTGTTCTCCTTTGCCTCTTTTCATACCATTGTTGTTGTGTTATTACAAAAGAACTAGGATGGATTTGAGCAACCAATCTCTTTCTTCAGTAAATCACTCCAAACTATTAAACTAGAATATGATGTCATGGAGAAACAAACATATGCCTTAGTTAAGACAATCAAAAATTTCAAACCATACTTGGTATATGTTGAAGTTGTAGCTTATGTGCCACATGCAGCTGTCAAGGACATCTTTACTCAACAAGAAGTGATAGGAAGAAGATGCATATGGATTAACAAGATCCAGAAGTTCAATATTGATATTCAAATTACCAAGTTAGTAAGAGGATAGGGTTTGGCCAAATTGATGACATAATCTAACTTGGAAGCTACCCAGGTGAATCACCTAGAGATAAATGAGAGTGAAGAGAGCTGTACATTAGAAAATTCACCTTGGTATAAAGATATACTACACTATTTGCACCATATGAGTTGCCCTAAAAAAGTGACTAGAAGCCAGAAAAGGACTTTAAAATTGCATGCTATAAAATATGTTCCAGTTGGTAAAAAATTATTTTAGAACAACAGAGATGGCATTCTTTTAAAATGCTTGGACAAAGAGAAGTCTAAAAAGGTGTTGCAAGAGATGCATAGTGGGAAACCCCCTTGCGACCCCCCACCATGGACGAATTAGTGTCGAGGACCGAATATAAACATGCATCTCCTATAAAATTTGGACCGTTCGTCATTAGGTCACAGATTTGACGATCGATATTATGTCAGTTTTCTTGCCCTAGAAGCAACCCCCTTTTATAAGGATATTTGTACTATGTTTTTAGTAGAATTGAGAGTAACAGGCGCTACTAGATTGAAGACTGAAGAAGAAGAGGAAGTGCATGTATTGTAATCTCATATTTGAAGATAATACAACTTCCAGAGCCTCTTTTCTTGGTGGAGTTTTTTACCCGAAAGGATTTTCTCCATGTTACATACTGTGTTATCTATTCAGTTCTTAATGCATGTTATTTCTGTGTAGTGGGTTTATTTATGTTGCAATCTCCATTGATTCTACATTATTTAGAGGACATTAATAAGGTTTGAATCATATTTCTGTTGTGTGGCTTGTACCTTCATTTCTAACACTTTGATTGGTTGATTCCATGGAATGATGTTGTTGTAGTCATCAATCATAAATAACAAAGACTAAATGGTTAGGGATTTGCTAATATTTGACATTTTGTACCATTGTGCCAAAATGTAACACATCAATGTAGTGTACAAGGAACATGTTGCATAACATGCAATCATGGATGCACCCTAATATTGCATTATAAGACAATCATCCACGCATCACATAAAATAATGTATCCTAAGTAAGTGGGTCAACTATGATAGGGAGAACAATAGTGCCCAAATAACATCTACCAACATTGTGAAATCCTCTAATAGTAAAATATGATTTAAAACTTAAACATATCCACATTCAAATTTTTTAAATAATCCTCAATGGAGATGTTCAAACTAGATCCATTATCAATAAAGGAATGTTTGATGTTCAAATTACCCTATCTCACCAGAATGTGTAAAGGTAAATACACATTAATAACTAGCTTGTGGGAGATATATCCCATCAAATGAAATATCATGATGTTCCTTGTGAGTGATAGACTCTATCAAATAAGTCATTATCTATGGAGTAGTATCATAATTTGCTTGTATATTTTCCAAACTTTTTTGTATAATATCCTTATACAAAGGTGAAGCACATCCTAAATCCCAAATAGATATCTTAGCTCGTGTATCTTGAATTTTCTCAATAACATCATATTCCTTAGGTGCCTTGGATGTGATCTTAGGTGTAGGAGGAATATTGACTATAATAGGTGGCAAAATTGGCTTCTAAGATAGAACATCCCGACCCCTAGCCATTCATTAATAGGTCCAAATATACGATAATTCTATGATGTATTTTTGACATGAAAAGTACTTATATCCCAAGGAGGAGATGACTTATCACTAAATGTAGGACAAGAAAATACACGACATATGGATACTAGGGGAAAAAGTAGAGAATAATCTCAAGGTAAATCATGAGAAGGGTCAACTAAGTCCACACTATCCTCAAGCACACAAGAAAAAGAAAACATGCAATAAAATCATGTGCCAATCTACAAATGAATGACATAATAAACAAGATGTATCAAGCTATTGCAATGTTGTACCACTTAAATAGAGCCTAAACCCACTAATCAATAAGATGCCATCATCTAGATACTTGTAACTAACAAGCAACAAAGATTTAACATGTAAGGATGGATAAGTAAGGCCATTGAAATCATGTAGTATTT
Organism: Cunninghamia lanceolata; assembly: GCA_027924645.1. Classification (NCBI taxonomy): domain Eukaryota; kingdom Viridiplantae; phylum Streptophyta; class Pinopsida; order Cupressales; family Cupressaceae; genus Cunninghamia; species Cunninghamia lanceolata. Next base: position 4,897,702 of record BSBN01000449.1, on the reverse strand, counting down.
CCTCACTGAGGGTGATAATATCATCACATAATAATGAAGAAGAAAATAACGAAGCATCAATAACATCTACATGAGAAGCTAAAGAAGTATCATCATGAAGCATGTTATCATCGCATAATACATTACACGGTTAATTGTCATTGTGAATAACTTTGGAATCAAAATGGGATGGAAAAGAAATGTCACATAGTATATCATCATCTATAAAATAAAGTATTTCACATAGATCACTATTTGTAGACTCCTTGCAAGATGCATCCTTAAAAGGATATGGACTTAAGGGGACAAAAATATGGATATTATGACATGTAATTGGAATAGCACAACAAGGTGAAACAACGTCATGAATAGATAAAGAAGATGTAACCTCCTTGCATAAAGCCTCATCCTTAGATGTATTATGCGATTATAGTGCGAGTGAAACAACTAGGTCAATTTTGTATGGCATGAAAGAGGCACCATTATTATAAACTATAGTGGCATAAGGAGTGAACCTAACTAGAAAAGAGGAAAATATATCCATGATTATGAGCTAACAATGAAAAGGGCACAATTTAGGGTGGATTATTAGGGATCAAATAAAGATCAACAATGACGATGCAAAACCTTAATATAGTTAAATGACACACAATAAGGGTGGATTCAAATCCTAATAAAATAAAATATAAAATAAATGCAATCATAAAATCAAATTTGAAAACCTTAATAAGAAGAAATTATTTAATGATAAGTACATAGGGTGAAATGTAGAATGAGGAGTAGGAAATGATTAGATAATATATAGGAAAATATTATTTGTTAAGTATTTAAGTATTTAGAGTGATAAATAGAATTAAAAATCGAATATGTTTAGAGTTGTTTGGATTTCCATAAATATATATACATTAAATTTTGGAAAAATTGGCTATAGGTCTTTGATACAATTGAGGAAAAATGCCAACATGTAATCTCATAATGACAAGTCAACTAAATCAAATATTTTGATATTTATGGGAAGGATTAAAATAAAACTAGAGAGTTGAGAAGATTGGAAGGTATTTTTGATTTTTTTTGAAAGAATAGAACATGAATGAAGATTAGAATGTATCTTGAAGATTTTCACTGTTGACAACCATTTGAAATTATATGGCAACACACTCATTCCACATGAGAGGAGGGCGACAAAGGTCATGACAATGGCACCTCTAGATGTAAGACCTAAGGCATAAATAAGACCTTAGGAATTTTAATGCCTCGGGATGTAAGGAGTTGCCATTGAGGGGGACTGTGCATGGCAATGACACCTCTAGATGTAAGACCTAAGGCATAAAATAAGACCTTAGGCATTTTAACAACTTGAAATGGCTAAATCCTTGGATGTAAGACCTAACATGCATAACATAAGACCTCTAGGCATTATATGTAATCCCTATGGGCATATTGAAAATTCTTCTCTCAGTAAATCATCGACTTGTAAAAGCATTATATTATATAAGATCTACGGGCACTATGTAATGAACCTAGGGGAGGTTGGTTTGAGGAGTTCTGAGCTCCAATAAAAATATTATAAGACCTCATTTAAGCATCATTTTTAAAACATTGAGATTATAAATTGTGACAAGATGACTTTCATGTATTTCGAAATACATGCTCTTCATTTTGGCATATATTTGTGTCCCTATTTATCACTATTAAAGAAGACCTATGTTATTGGGGTACTTCATTTTTTCTTTTATAGAAATCGACAAGTGATGGCCCCTATTAGCATTAAGGGGAGTGTTAGAGCATACAATTATTAGGGGTCATATCCTTATAACATTTATATATTGTTCTAATATCAGGTTTTGTTTGTTATACATACCATTTAATAATTAATAATCTAATAAGTATTAGATTATTAATTATTTACAGATGGTTGCTTTGAAAAGGTGTGACTAGTACCCCTTTAGGTATTTTTCCAACACTTCTCCTTTATTTAAGGAGGTTCTCTATCATTTGAGAGTATGCGAATTTGGAGTTTTGTAGTGGATTATATCACTATGCACATGAGGTGTTATTGACCATGTGGAAGTAAGAAGATGTGTTTCCTTAGTTTCAGTCTATTTTTAAATAGACTTTTTTGTAAACTTGTTTTAATAAAATGATGCTTTATGAGATTTTCTAGCCAAAAGGGTTTTCCCCTTGTATATCTTGTGTAATGTGTTAAATCTATGCTTGTATAATTCTCATTTATATATATTTAATTTTTTGTTTATAATGATTAGTATCCTAAGATCCTAATTTCTAACATCAGTTGATTAAGGACAAACTTATTAAACAACTGGTAATAGTTGTTGGAGTTATTTATTTTTTGCATTTCACTTATCGATTTCATAATTCCTATGTTGTAGCTTGAAATTAAAACTTTAGATACACATTAGAAATCTTATGCCATATAGTAGTTTTGACTTTCTAAAACATGATCGGTAACCTTTTAGGGCATCTTGACAAATCTCAAGGATAAATTTTGCTCTAAAGGTATCAAAATATAAAATGAGACTTTGAAAATACAAAAACAAAGTTTTTCAAAAATATTTAGAATTGTGTCTAGAACTATCACTTGGATGAGTCGAATTGCTTCTCCAACCATCACTAGCACAATCTTGTGCAAGTTGTGCTCGTTCCCCTAGCCTTTACCTATCCCATTTACACACATTCCCATACATTTATCTACACCTTATCCATTTTTGGATACTTTCCCATACTATCCACATGTAGTGCACACTCCATGATTAGATACTCATTCCATGCACATATCTTACTGCAATCCTATGCATGTGGATATAAGCCCTTAATTTCCAAAATTTAAATTCAAAACTGGCAGACTCTCATGCATTCCACTAGCTGTTGTGATTTGACTAAACACATGTTTACATGAATTATTGTTATGTCCTTGTATTTAAAGGCATTCAATTGCACTCATTTTATCATACTCACATCCTCTCACATCCACAAGCATTTGTTGAGTAATCATTCCCATTTAAGGAGCATTTAGAAGAATATTTCAATTTGGAGCATCTGAAAGGGATCTAGTTTTGTATGATATCATCTTAGGCCATATGCATGACTACTTGTTGTCTTTGATCCTTAGCATGATTGTAAAGCCAATATTTTTTAGGGAGGTGACCTAAGGGAGCATGTTCCCTAGTGATCTAGGGGTATTCTAAAGATATTTTTAAATACCACCAATCATCATAGTAGAGTAGACAACAATGAATTGAGTGAACTAGACTGTAGAGGCATACAAATTACAAGATCAATTCCGACTATCAAATCAAATTGGCATCCATAGAATCATTCCAAATGTGTGAATTCAACTTAGATAGAGACTTACATCTTACACAAAATTTGTGTTGAAACATGAACAAAGAGGATCCACACATAATCCCAAAACTGATCAATTTAAATACCACATTAATTTCATTTGTCATCAAACGTAAAACTAAATTAGTCCATATGTTTTCCTAGCTTAATATTTAATTTAATAGCAAATTAATAGGAATTATATGCATCTTATTTGATTAACCTAGATTACCTAAAGCTAGGAAAGTTTATTTTGCTTTACACTTTGATAAATTAAATGCCTATCAATTCTAATTAGTTTTAGCACGTGATATAATTATAGGTATGTGCTTTTAAAAGGTTCCACCCAAGGCCTAAATTTGATGGCTGTATGGCCGTATTTAGTCATTTTAACTGTAAAATACAATTAAAATTTTAAGAAGACTGTATCACTTGAAAGGGAAGAAACTGTCAAAATTTCTATATAATTATTCTTATATATAATTTTAGTCTATATATTTTTTTCTTCAAATAAATGAACTTTAATATTTGAAAGGCAACTTCAACTCACAGTCACAAAAAAACAATAAGGGCGACCGTCAAATTTAGGTCGTGGTCCACCACACGATAGAAAATATGACGAATCACGATGGGTACTTTTTCCACTGGCAATAATTTAGCCGCCACACTTGTAACAAAAGTCAGATGTCACCATCACAAATTCAAATTGTTCCGTTTAAAAACTGCGAAGCTCCGCAAGAATTTAATCACAGGTATTTTTTCAGAAGCATAATATAAATAAACGATAACATATTTTGGTCTGCCAGAAATTTTGGTTGAATTTTAAGGGTTTTATTGCAATCATGGAGTCATATTTTAAAGGCTTTCTTTCTGTTTTGCTCTGGAGCTTTAAAGCTTTAGTGAATTTTAAAGGTTTTTTATTTGTCATCTGCTATAGTTGTGTTAAATTTGAGCTTTTCTTCCAAGAATGGAGATTCTGCTTACTGAGATAATTAAATTATGCTTCATAGAATGCGAATTGGCAACCTGGCAATTGATCTTGCAAGACCTTGAGCTTCGATAAATTACAATGGAACCAGGTAGGCAAGCTGTATTTTATTATTTATTTTTGTATCTGTTTGAATTTTAAATCCTGTGTTACGAGACATCCTTTATGCCGTATGGTGTGGGACACGCTTGAATCGCATTTTATAAAGTTTAATATACTCCTTAATTGTTACAGCGCAACCTCATTGCATGTCCATAATTTACAATTTACACCACAACCTCATTGCATGTCATCTGAATTTACAATTTGCACATAGATCACTCTGTTCTTGTAATGGCTCGGGAAAGATCTGCCAAATTTCTGATGGTCAATATACACTTTGGAAAAACATAGAACTTGTAAGCGGCAGGTAGCTCGGTGGTTGAGCATAGCTGGTATGTAGATGGGAGTTCCTAGGTTTGAGCGCTAGTGTCCATGCTTTTCAACAAATCTTAGACTTTTAAGATCGCCGGTGGCTACCTTATGCTATGGGCTGACTCGTTTTCTTTTTATCTTCAAAAAAAAGTAATAGGACTACCAATTTTTTCAATATCATCTGAAATTTTACAAACCCTAGAAATGAAGTCAAGACAAATTTTCTGCAAACAAAATGATATCTGAAATGTCTTGTCAATGCCAATGGCTTTGATAAATTTTTAGATCACTAAACCAAAATTGTTTGAATGTTTTAAAAAAATATTTAGGCTGCATTTTTGAGCTTTGCTTTGTTTGTATTCTGAGCATTTTCCTGGAGCAGTGAAAGAAAATTGTTTGAATGTGTTTAAACTAAATTAAGATGCAATTTTGACCCTTTTTTTGATTGTTATTTTAAATAGGAGCTCCAGGAGCCTCTGCACAATCAAATATACCTGTTATACATTTGCAGCAGTCTGCTTCTCAATCCCAGCTAGATGACAAAGATGAATGGCAGCAGCAAGAGGAGCAGCAAAAACAACAGTTCATGCACGGAGGTCATCAACACCAATGGGATGATCATTCAGGTAAGCATGAACAGTTTGAGCAAAGTCAGCCCAAGCATCCAGAACAGTGTCAGCAACATGTTGATGAGCAGAGTGAGCATCTGTACCTAGAAAATTAATAAGTTTCAGCATAGTATCTTATTATCTACAAACCTTAGAAACAAAATCATGGAAATTTGTATGCGTACAAAATGACATCTAACATGCCTTTTCAATGCTAAATGGATGTGACATTGATTTTAGATCACTGAACAAAACTTCCTGAATGTTATAAAAGAAACTCAGGATCCATTTTTTAGCTTTGCTTTTCCCGTTGGTTTGAGCATTTTCTCAGAGCTTTGAAATAAAATTATGTGAATGTTTTAAAATAATTTAGGAATATTTTTTAATTTTTTCTTTGATTGTTACTTTGAATGGGAGACCCAGAAAGCTCTGCAGAGTCAAACTCACCTGTTCTACATCTGCAACAATTTACTTCTCAACTGCAAGGGGATAATCAAAGGAATCAGCTGAAAGATAACAATAATGAACAACAGCAGCAGGGGGAGCAGAAACAACAACTAATGAAGGGAGAGCTGCAACAGCAGCAAAACCAGCAGGGGAACCATTCAAATCAGCACGAACTGTTTCAACAAAGTCAGCCCCAGCACCCAGAGCAGGGTCAACCACATGTCGATGATCAGAGTGAGCATCTGTGGCTAGAAACCCTTCAGGTACAACAAGAGCAACATAAAGAAGAGCAAGAGCAGCATCAACATCAAGATAAACAGCTACATATGCAGCAGGCCTTGCAAACTCACCAGCAGTTACAACAGCTACAGATCCAGCCTCAGGTACAACAACTGCAACAGCAGCAATTTAATCATCGACAGTCACTGCGGGCTGTCACCAGTGAACAAAACACCTCTCGTTCCATTACTTTTTCCTATTTGGTAGAAATGATTTTGCCGCATCTTCCAAGAGAACAGGCAGAATGGGCTCGTGCAACATTATTGAGGTTCAAAGTGAGTAGCAGCATTTTTCTGTTTCTTCTGCTTTTCTTTGCAGTTTGGTGAGTAGTAGCATATTCTAAGAACTATATCATCTATATTTAGAAAAGTGGACATGGTTAACTTCCTCTCAACCAATAAATTTCCCATTGTTCAGGAAACAATTTTAAAAGTGTGTATCTGTATCGCTAGTAGAAGTGTATTGATGAATACTTGTTAACTGGAAAATCCCAACAACTTTATGAATTGAAGAGTTCATGTCTGACTATTTTCCTTTCAAATAAGTTTTAACTGAAATTCTTTAGTGAAAGAAATTATAAATCTTGTTTGTAATGGCAGAGTAAATCACAGAAAAGAGACTATATCCTTTTATTATTGTTCGGAATGATAGTATACAACTCATGTGAGAACAAGGTGTCACGAATTTCCTTGTAAACCTTGTTTCCCCTACTTCTAATTGAAATTTCATTTGTCATTTGAAATGTTATGGTGATGCAGCTGGGATTCACTGAAACAACAACTGACTGCTTAGTGATCGGAGATCATAGCATACGCCTTCAACTGAAAACTTTCAGAAACAAAACAGAACTGAGAGCACACAACACACTATGCGTTTTATTAATTCTCAAGATAATTTTGACAAGTCCATATCAGTTCTACAGACTAATCTTGCAGGTAGATGGGCAGACAGGAAATCAACACACCCTTGTTTTCTATTACAAGAAGAGGTATTTCCCAACAATTATTTTCTGAATTCAAACATTATTCTCATTTAATCAAATGAGTTAATATCTAGCACCGTTGGGTGGTGTACTCGTTACTCCATATTATGCAAGACTTAGGTGACAAATCCTAACCGTTGGGCTGTAATAGATATCTGTTTCCCTGACACCTTTCTTTAATTTTTCTACTACAGCTTAAGACCCACAATATTCTCCCTGCACAATTGCTTCTTCAAAATAATTCTCATAACCTTCAACAACAGTGATAGTAAATGTCTGGCTCATGCAAGCCAGAGACAAACACTTAGACTGATTTAACTGTGTTATGACCTGCAGGGACCTACATGCAGTTGGAAACTTTGATGCAACAACATGATGGTATCTGAGAACACAAAGTCCAAATGTGATTTTTGCAGTAAAGCTATTTTTTTGCCTCTAATAGCAAATTCATCATCGAGAGTAATAATTCCCTGTTTCAGACTAATAATTCCCTGTGTTTCAATAGTTATTCCTCTCAAACCTTTTCCTTAGACTTGATTAAAGGAAACACAGATTTTCAGATCATTGACTTGTTGAAAATGCTTAAATGTCACACTAAGTCTTTCTATAGCCATAAAATGTTTCCTCATAGAGAGTTTGGTCATCATGGAAAATCTAGCCCTTGATGTCATGTCTCTCTCGCTTAAGGCCCAATATAATATTATTCTAATAATAAAAGTGTTTATTAACACTAATATAATAATATAATTATATTAATAATAAAAAATATTAATTATTTTAAAGAATAATAACAACATATTTTGAGGCCGACTCCATTTTTGAAAACATTTGGGCGCCGACTTGTCTCAACATTGGTAAGAATAAACAGGTAGAAAGCGGAGAGGAATTCACATCCGTTATATGTCCGATTCATATTCATTTTTCCATATGTCAAGTTGATTTGCAAACAAAGATTCAGGGACGAAATAAGAAAACCTCTGAATATTTCAGTGAGGTATTGGACAAAACACTGACCTCATTCCTGGGCGCCTTCTTCCAGAAGTTGCAGGTGGGATTAAATCATTGTCTTTGTGTGTTTTCAGGATCATGAATTGGAGATTTGCGCATAGAACAAATAGCTTTTTAGCACCAATATATTTGCATACCAAATTCATATTGGCTAATATATCGGAGCTGATTGATTGTGAAGGAGTTGCGCTGACATAGGGACATCTTAATCGCTCCAGGATTACAGTAAGAACCTTCCCATGGGCATAGGGAGTAAAGGCGATCACTAAGCTATCTCCACGGGAATAAGGAAGTAACAGCAATTGATAAATCGCCAGGTTACAAGACGCACCATCACTTCTTAAGCGAACATCCTCTGCAGATCCGTTGTAATTGATTCCACCTTAAGCCCGTAGGCCATTCAATCGCAGTATTGGGACAGGATAAACGGGAACTTAGGATTAATGGGAACTTGGCGCTGAAGTAATTGTGCATTCTCTCAGGGCCGAAGGCCACTATATCGTGGATCGGTTGTTGAATCGGGTTATTATCTGTAAGCTCTGAACTACCAATGACTCTTATATTAATATGCTACATGTATTACTTCATATTGTTGTGAATAACAAATTGGTTATTGTGATTTGTATGATATTTTATACTCTGATTATAATTGCTGTGAGGACAAATTTTGCATCTCTGTTATTTTCAAAACAACCAGAACTTGTGAGCAGCTATTGTATGCCTTTATGATCTGGAATTGTGTATTACCAGGGAATCCCTGAGGCTTGTAAGCTGGGAGCAACACTTACCTATATATATATTTTTGGGATAAAATACATTTTCTTTGGATGAGTCTATGTCATGTGATTAATTCTGAGAAATTGTTTCCTACATATAATTGTTTTTGGGTGACCTATTAACTGAAAGTGAATAAATTGGCACTAGAACTGATCAAGGACATTACAATGGTATCAGAGCCTTTGATCCTGCTAGCCTGCAGGGTAAGGCTAGCATCTTGAATGCATTCCAGTCAAAGAGATTTGAAGGACTACAAAGGGAAGAGGACATGGATCTTGTTCAAGAGTTGTTATACAAACTTGAGGCCGCCAAAATTCTTGACCAGTATCAAAGGTTGTCAGATGATATCAAAGCTTGCATTCCCTTTGATGAGTACGTAGAGGCACTCGGGTACCAGTATCCCGATAAAAGAGGCCTATATGAATACATAAGGAGGTTGAGAAAAGAAGAAGAAGAGCCGTTATTGTGTGTTGAAGATGTGTTGATAATTGCAGATGATTCCCAAGAAACATCCACCCAATTTATAGGTATGGAAGTAATTGAACCATGTAATAATGATTTGCAATGTATGGAAATGATTGGACCATGTGATGATGATATGCAACAAATTAGTTATGCTGTTGTGAAGAATGATTTGACTAAGATTGACCCTCATGAGGAGGAATTGCAAGTTTATCAAGAAAACTCCATAATGATACATATCAACTACATGGAGGTTGACCAGGAAACATTCAAACTCCTTTGTTCCAAGATTGATGAGCTCGTTGATGGGTTAGTTTATAGCCACGAGAAGGAGACTTTTGGGTTGCACATGATGGGTCTAGGAGAGACCAACATGGACACTGAAGGACAATGGACGCATTCACCAAGTTGCCACCTCACCTCACTTGAAGACCAAACGGAGATAGTCACCTTGGAGTATTTGATGCTAGATGATGGTAAGCAAGATAGGGGTCATTTTGATATTCAAGGTTTCATAACTAAGCATGGTGTGGTGTATTTGGGCCCAAGCTACATACAGGATGAAACATTCCACGACGGCCTCACTATTCCTTGCATCATGAAGACACAACTACTTACTATTACATTGAAAAGACACAGGGTATGCAAAGATTTTATATCATGGATCTAGAAAGAAACAGAAAATTTTTGGGCTTGCAAGGGTTGCATCCTATTGAAGAGTTAATTATGGAGACCAAGGGATTACCCTTAGGAAAGATACTTCATTATGATAATGTTTGGTTTGTCTTGGATATCACTCTCGTAAGGTGGTACCAAATGAAATATTTGCAAAATGGGATAATTGTGCGGAAGATCGCCAACAAGGCACAAGGAGGTTGAGTGATATCCTCTTATCGCAGCGGAAGCATTCCCAGGACAACGATGAACCTAATTTCCAGTCTTAATACTGCTATCACTATTGACAGCCACCACATTACTTCCTTGGCATTCACACAAGTCGTTTTGCAGGGATTCCTAGCTATGGGAAAGAGCAAACTCCAGTTGGTAATTTCTGATGGAGTGTTTTCAGTCTGTGTATGGATGTTTACCACTTCTACATTGATCACATGGTGCATGTTTGCCCGGGTTTGTCATATTTGCAGCTATTACATCATTTTTATAGTGCTGGGATTGATGTTTTCAGTCACTAATGGCAGCAGATTGATGCGTTTTGAGGAGATTTCCTCGCATGCAAATGATAGTGAAAAGGCTCCTGCCATCCTAGTGCTGAATTGGAGGAGACCCCGAGTGATTCCTGAGTGTGATGATTTATTCCCAGCCATGTTATCTTTATTTCTGAGCAAGGAAAGGCATGGGGACAGCCATGACCAGATGCTACAGCTGATTGCATCATGTTTGAACAGCATTAAACCTGCAAGTTTTGAGGAGTTTTCTGGATCTAATGTGGGGACAGCGTGGGGTATCATGATCAGAATTTATAGATTCCAAGGTAAACTTTATGACACCATTCCAAGAAAAGTGATGGCACATGAGGCTGAAGCTTACACATATGATGATGAGGTCGTTGAGAAGGCAAAGGCAATGAGGGAGCCAGGATTAGTGAGTATTGTTGCTAAAGAGGATGACCTGTTTGTTGTAGTGCCTTGGATCGTTGAGCATGAATCTATGTTATGCTACCTTGGCATGAAATGGGTAGTACTCTGAGAGTTGTCATTGCTTGAGGACAAGCAATATTTGGGGAGGGAGGACTGTCATATCCCTCTCGCTTTAGGCCCAATATAATATTATTCTAATAATAATAGTGTTTATTAACACTAATATAATAATATAAATAATAAAAAAATATTAATTAATTTAAATTATAATAACAACTTCTTTTGAGGCCGACTCCATTTTTGTAAATATTTGGGCGCCGACTTGTCTCAACATTGGTAAGAATAAACACGTATAAAGCGGAGAGGAATTCACATCCGTCATATATCCGATTCATATTCATTTTTCCATATGTCAAGTTGATTTGCAGACAAAGATTTAGGTACGAAAACCTCTGAATATTTTAGTGAGGTATTGGACGAAACACCGACCTCATTCCTGGGCGCCTTCTTCCAGAAGTCGCAGGTGGGATTAAATCATTGTCTTTGTGTGTTTTCAGGATCATGAACTGGAGATTTGCACTCAGAATAGATAGCTTTTTAGCGCCAATATATTTGCATAGCAAATTCATAGTGGCTAATATATTGGAGCTGATCGATTGTGAAGGAGTTGCGCTGACATAGGGACATCTTAATCGCTCCAGGATTACAGTAAGAACCTTCCCACGAGCATATGGAGTAAAGGCGATCACTAAGCTATCTCCATGGGAATAAGGAAGTAACAGCAGTTGATAAATTGCCAGGTTACAAGCCGCATCATCACTTCTTAAGCGAACATCCTTTGCAGATCCGTTGTAATTGATTCCACCTTAAGCCTGTAGGCCATTCAATCGCAGTACTGGGGCAGGATAAACGGGAACTTACTTGGTGCTGAAGTAATTGTGCATTCTCTCAGGGCCGAAGGCCACTATATCGTGGATCGGTTGTTGAATCGGGCTATTATTTGTAAGCTGGGAACTACCAGTGACCCTAATATTAATATACTAGCAGCTACATGTATTCCTTTATACTGTTCTGAACAGAAAATTGGTTATTGTGATCTGTATGATATTTTATACTCTGATTATAATTGCTGTGAGGACAAATTTTGCATCTCTGTTATTTTCAAAACAACCAGAACTTGTGAGCAGCTACTGTATGCCTTTATGATCTGGAACTGTGTATTACCAGGGAATCCCTGAGGCTTGTAAGCTGGGGGCAGCACTTACCGATATATATTTTCTGGGATAAAATACATTTGCTTTGGATGAGTCTATGTGATGTGATCAATTCTGAGAAGTAGTTTCCCACATATAATTGTTTTGGGTGACCTATTAACTGGAATTGAATAAATTGGCACTAGAACTGATCAATGACATTACACTTGAACACCTATAAAGCTCTAGATTACTTGCTACATACTGTAAAGGGAGATGAAGGAATCATTTAATATGTCCTTGTCACTCTCCAGAGTGACAGTCTTGACAACTGTGGGTTTTCCTTTAGCACGGTGAGGAAATGTTGGGAGTCAGAGAGTAACCATCAGGCCAAAACCAGGAAGAAACACAGGTTTTTGAGAGAAACATCTACTAAAATGAAGAATCAAGGATTGCTTAAGCAGGGCAAAGCCAGCCACATGGTTTTGTACAAGAGTTTCTCACTGATAGATGTGGCATTCTGCTACAAACTTTTCCTTCTGGCAATGTTACATATTCTGCTAGATGCAACAAACTGAGTTAAAACAAGCCTTGCAATCAACCGTGGCTACTTGAAGCACAGGCTCTTTCTGTTTGGCCCTTTCCGTAAGCTCTCCACTGCCAAATTGTTATTAACCTCTAACACTCAAAACACTCAAATGAATTTGCAGTTCAATTCCAGCCTTTACCAGCAGTTCCACATGCAATTCAATACCATCTTCTATCAACAGCAGCACATGTATTTACCAGGCTGTGCTGAACCAGCTCGCTGATCTGGAGTTTTGGCCAAATGTCTGAAATTCAATGTGTAGATAGCCATTACTGGGGTCATATTCTTTCTGTTCCACATCAGAGGCTAACTAGAGTCTCACTTTTAGTCTTCTATCCTTGAAGCCATTGGAATCCCTCCTGACAAGCAGATTTCTGACCCTTATCACCAAGTTCTACAAATTGGCCCACCAAACAGATGCTCAACATATGCAATAAGGTTGAAGCTCCACTACCAGCAGGAACAGGCCATCTAGTACTTAATGGATTGAAAGAGCCAAGATCATGGTCTCTTCTTGGTTGGGAAGTGACTGCTATGTCCTGTAAATACTGAACCTTCTGCTTCTGCTCCTAAATATAAACAGAATGATATTGTAGTTTCATCCTATGTAGCATCCTCCAATTCACTTGTCATAGAGTTGTTCCCTCCAAACAAGGAGAGTACTGAACTGGAAACCTCAGTGGGATTTCAAACAATGCCACAGGAAAGTGATTTTCTGTCACTCCACCCAGAAAATGTTGAACACTTACCTTTCTAGTTTCAGTTGGTTTTCCTTTTGGTTATCCTTTTTTGATCATTTCATATGGCAAGATGCCTCTAGTTATTCCACTTGCAGCCTAGTCTATGGTCTCTCTGACAAAAACTGTGATACTCTTCTGTACTTTGGGGGCATTTTCTGGTGTGATACTGGTTTTATGACATCCAGGAACGCCTTATTGTATACAACCAGGTTGTCTCAGGATTTTATTATAATAGACCGTGTGGTTTCATTTATTAAAATCATAAAATGCACTGCAACTATGCTAGAATACAGACAGGATTACAGTCTAAATGTAGGCTACACAATCACAGTGGTGTTCATTCCAACGATAAATAATCTCTGCTAAAATCCTAGCACATGTTACTACCTCTCTTAAAACAGAAATTATGCTAAACATTTTCATTATTTTTCTTAGAGTTGGTGAAAATCCTCTGTCAAGGATCCTAACATTTCTCTTTAATTTTTTTATTACTCCATTTGTTAAAGATAGTTCCCATACTAATTATTTATCTGCACTTACTGACTCATTACTTTAGACCTCGTGGTTTTGTTTTAGATAATAGTTGCACTATCCTTTTTGCACTGTCAATCACTGCAATCTCTATGTTACATTGAGGAGACTGCTGCCCAAAGCTTTCATACTGTTTACATTCTTTGAGACTCTGTTCTTGAGGCAGGTGTATCCTGGGGTTAGTGCATTCTTGCATCACCCAAAAAGAACTTGGTGATTAATAGGTGTAGGTAGGTGGAATAAAATGGTTCTTTTTTGATCGTTTGGTTGTGTTTGAGTTGAAATGAAGGCTTTTGAAGGCACCATAATGAGAAGGGAAGGGTCAAGACATGTTTGTGAATAGATTCAGGGAATGCCAGTGATCCAAAAATGGATCCAGTTTTGTGCTCTTTGGCATGTTTTGGGACAGAGGACAACTTCATGTATGCAAGAGAAGGTTTGGGATGGTATGGGACATCTTTCAACAGTCTTTGGCAGAGAAAATGTCAATCCAGGATTGGTTCTGGTCACAGCTGGCCTCACAAATGCAGTTGTGTTGCAAGGGCAGAAACATTGCTTAGGTGGCATCAAAAGTGGAATTTGATATGCATATTTGGATTCCTCTTGAAAAGTTTTGCAATGTAAACAAAACAACACCACCTTGTTTCGAGACTGTATGCAACAGTTATGGCTTCCAGAAGAATTAGGTCAAAGAAGGCTGACAAAGGGACAAAAATGCATTTGCTGTTCTGTTAAAAGAGGCGAATTTGTTCTGTGCAGTTGTGCAAGTCTAGTGACGTTCCATAATTCTGACTTTTTCACTTCCTCTTCTTCTTTGATGGTCGTTTCAGCTTCCAGATGACAGGGAAGTCTATTTATACCATGTTTATGGTTGAATTGTACATGCTTGAGTCTTAAATCTCTTGATTGAGAGCTGCATAGTGAGATTTTTCATTGAATTTCTCATAGTTCATCACTGTTGTAGCAGAGAGGGTAGGGAATTTTGTTGGGAGAGTTGTAGTTGGTCTTGAGGAGAACATTTTTATGTTGTTGAGTGTTCTTATGCAAGTATAAGGGCTGAAAATCTATTGTTTAAGCCATTTTGAGCACTATGTCAGTGTGACTCACAATTTTCTGGAGTTTTTCCTACAAGGGGTTTTCTCTGGGGTAGCTTGGTTTCATTTGTGTTTGAATCTCTCATATTGGTTCTTGTTCTTCATGTAATTTGCTTAAATATTTTAAATCATTTGTTATCACTTTATAAGACTAATGAATATCTGTTGTTGATAAACTAATCAAGGAATATCCTTATAGTTTACAGAACAGGCGGATGGTATAAAAACAACTAAGGGTGAAGCCACCCGGGCTGAAAATCTATTGTTTAAGCCATAGTTGCAAGACTCGGCAAAAGTATTTACTCGGCAAGCCCGAAAAGTACGGTTTGGAAAAAACTCGGACAAAACTCAGACAAAAAACTCAGCAACTTAAAAAATTGCTTAAACTTCATTAAAAATGCATTTTTTTTGCAAAATTCAATGATAAGATGCATCCAATGAGTCAATAAATGAGTACATAAAAGAAACAAGCTTAGTCTAGTTGTATTTGATTGATTTGAAAGCAAATTGGGTACAAAATGGCTAAGCCTGAAACCCTGAAACCTTGAATTTGGCTAAGTCTCAAACCCTGAAACCCTAAAAAATTGGTTAAGTCTGAAATTTGATGGATCCTCCAAAATCTAGAATCTGCATGTTAAATCCCATGGATATGGAACCTATTTCAAACATCCTGACAGTATATTTCAAAATATTTATACTTAAATATATTTTGAAATATACTGTCTCGCCGAGTTTTTTCTCAAGTCTCGCCGAGTTTTTCAGAAAAACTTGGCAAAAACTCTGCGAGTTTTTTTCAAAAACTCGCTGCGTACAAATGCACCAAAAACTTGTTTCTGAAAAAGACTTGCGAGTTTTTAAAAACTCGGCGAGTTTTTGCCGAGTCTTGCATCTATGGTTTAAGCCATTTTGAGCACTATGTCAGTGTGACTCACAATTTTCTGGAGTTTTTCCTACAAGGGGTTTTCTCTGGGGTAGCTTGGTTTCATTTGTGTTTGAATCTCTCATATTGGTTCTTGTTCTTCATGTAATTTGCTTAAATATTTTAAATCATTTGTTATCACTTTATAAGACTAATGAATATCTGTTGTTGATAAACTAATCAAGGAATATCCTTATAGTTTACAGAACAGGCGGATGGTATAAAAACGACTAAGGGTGAAGCCACCCGGCAACAGTCATGCAATTGCTGCAGAAGCTGTTCAACAGTTGCTGTAGAAGCCATTCTGCTGTTGCTGCAGAAGCTATTCCACAACAGTTTTGTGGTGGCCACAATGTGGTACCTGAGAAAGGTAATGTTCTTATCATAGTGGCCACAATGCAGTGTTCAAGAAAAGCAATTTTCTTATCATGGGGCCTATTGGTTGAGACAGGTATGTAGGAGAAGATGTGGAGTCTATTTTGAATACGCTTCTCATGGTGTCGGATTCCATGTTGTAGTAATTCCAGAAGACATTGGGAATATTAATGGAATTGATAAGCTCACTAAGAAGGCAAAAAATCTGAATATTAGTAAAGATTTGTTTGGAGAAAATGTTCAATAGACATTGTTAAAAATACTATCAGAAATGGGTGTTGGGGGGGTTGGTGGGTGAGGGTGAAGAGGCTTGCTTGAATCCCCACAGTGATTAGACTTAGATAGATACAAAATATATTCTCTTCATTTGTGAACCTAGAAAGACACGGCAAGCTTCTTCCATTGGCTGTGGCTTTGGAACATCTATACGTTCAATCACTAGGTCCAATGACCTGACAAATACAAGTTAAACAGTTACATCATCTTTATTGAAGATCTTGAAGTGGCATATCAATTTCACTTTCAACCCAAGAAATGGAAGACTGTGAAGAGTCAGCGCAAATGCAAAAAGTCAGTGCTGCCCTGGAAACCAAATGTTGGGAAACTATTTCTTAAATTGGTTTTACAACAATAAGATAGGAACTTTTTTGGAGGGAGAAGGCAGAGAAAGAAGTTTGAAACAGAAGGAAAGGAGTTTGAGAGGAGGAATGAGACAAGAGAAGGTCTGGGATGGGTTCTTGACAGAAGGGATAGTGCAAGACATTGAAGTGACTGAAAGTGTGTAAATCTGATTGGAGCATGTTTTTGCTTACAAGGTTGATAAATTCTGAATTTGGTGTTTTAGCACGCCTGTCTGGATTCTTTACCGTGCAGAGAACATCTAGTATGGTGTTGAATGCTATTTGAATGTATTCTGTGCTAATTGGGGTGATAGAGAAACATCAAATGCCTTTATAATCGGATGTTGTGTCCACTGAGTGAAGTGGGGACATGGCTGCAAGGACAAGGCTGTCATTAATTTGACCTCCTATCCTTGACCACATCAGTTCTACCAGTTTCTTTTACCCATCCTCTTTGCATGACCATTTGAGATGCCCTCCAAATTCTAGGGCTGCTTGTCATAAATCTTTGTTATGACAAAGGAACTAAGAGTTCCTTCTTGAACTACCTGCACCTGATCCATCTTTCCTCATCTTCCTTCCTAGTCTTCTTCTGATTTTGAAGATTCTTATTGTCTAATCATGTTTAGCATATCTTCATTTGGAAAATGCCCAAATTGACAAACTTAGATGGGAAGATCATCCTTCAGCTGGTCATTTGTCTAATGATTTGGGCAATTTCTAGGACAGTACCATAATTTATCACAAACTATACATCTAAGTTGCAGGATTTTATATGTAAAGAGCATGTTTACATGAAAGAAAATGTATCTACTTTTACAACATCCTGCAGTGTAGAGTATTGTTAGCTCCAAATCAAACAATTTTGAGAAATGTGAGCACCACTACTCTTGGTAATCTGAATAATTTTAACAATTTTTTCAGTAGTATTTTAACCTATATCCTTAAGAATAGCTCATCAAATTTCTGATTGCGAAGCTTGCATTATTGTCCACATGCAGAACAAGTGAAAACATTCTCGACATAATTAAACTCCAAGGTTGAATGTCTCACTTACAAACTGTTTTTTATACAAAGTATGGCCTTCCCTAAATCCTTGTCATTTTTAGGGGTAAAAGTGGCAACAACATCCCCTCTAGGTATAGTGTAAAGTGAATTTCCTTCGCTACTTGCTATTTACCCATTTATCTGTACTCTATAGATCAAGTTCATCCCATTATATCTACAAATAAGAGCACTTTCTTTCAACAAGGCAATCCCTTTCTCAAGGGCAGGAAGGTGATAACTACAAAATCAAACATTCAGATTTGTTTTCTAATTGCATCTGTTCTTCATATTACATATTAACTCTCTTACGGAGTCTTTTCAGGTCCTGACACAAATGAGGCCTTAACTCTCTCATGTATCCCACATAATGATAATCAAGCTGTATCCTCTTCTGGTTTCTCTTTAGCAGATCTGAATATAGAACACTTGTTATAGCTATTTAAATACATATTTACTTGTCAGTAATGTAATAAGTTATTTATGTTCATTAGCAGTGTTACATGGAATTATTTAACCAGAAGTTCTTAGTAAGTTATGTATATGCATGAGCAGGGTGTTAAGAGAAACTACAGGCAAATGCTTAACAAATTTTTATGCTTATTTTTACATGGAAATTTGGAATATATGTTCTTTACATTTGTATTTAACAGAGGAAGGAGATAACCAGGAACGATTTTGTAAGCAGCACAAGGAAAGTGGTTGGAGATCGAATACTTGTGCAAACAGTTAAGCAAATCCAGAAAAAGGTAATTTTAATTGCTGCAATTGTTTTGCTCTTCTCTTGTACTATTTAAGTAGAATGTTTCACTTGTATTTGAGAATGACATTTATGTGGTATTATCCAAGAACAGCAACAAGCAGAATCCCAATCAGTATCAAGCTCACAACCAAATCAGCTGCAGCAAAAGCAACAACAGAAACAGAAACAGCATACTCAGGGTTCTTCTAAAAAATTCTTGCCTAAACGAAGCCTTCATACGCAGCAATTAAATGAACAAAATCCATTTCAGCACGTTTCTTTGGGGAATATACAACAACAAACACAGAAAATTTCTGATTGTCAACCACTTTTCCAGATTCGAGGGCCAAAATCCCTGATTATACCTCACTCACCTTCAGATAACAAGCTTCAGGAGTCAAATCAAGTGGGAGAACAATTTCCAGAGATCTCTAGCTTACATCTGAGCCAAACATCCACCATGCATTTACATCAGGTCAAGCATGAGGCAGATGGGACTATAATTGGATTCCCACCATCCAATCAGCCACAGAAACCACATCTAGAGGATCCTCAGTTACCTTCTACATATGGCTGCACCCCTGAAACTTGTTTATCACAATCCTGTTCTCTATCACCAAGTGAGGTTAAGGCACCAGCTCAAGATTCACAAATAAGACGACTTGTACATCCTCAAGTTGGGGTCCAAACCCACAAAGAATCAACCCAGTTGTCAAACATAAAGACTATGCCCACATGTGATTTACTTAAATCATCTAAGAATCAGGAAGACAAGGAAAGACAGAAAATAGTGCAGAGTGTAGGCATTTCTTACTTCTCCGATCAACATCAGCCAAGTGCTTGGGAAACAGCATCAGACAAAGAACATGCAGGGAACACAGGGATATTGCCATCACCTGTAGTCTGTATAAAACAGGATGTTAATGAAAATTCTGATCTGAAGCACAATCTTCAAACTCTTAAGCCAGTGTCAGATAATTTGTCAACAAGAGATTGTGGTTCTTTTGATCAAGGACAGTCCTCAGTACAGCCAAAAGCTGAAGATGTTGAACATCAGAGCATCATGATGAGTAGCATTTCCTCGGGAGACATATCAACAGCAAATTCACCTTTGGAATTTACTGGCATACAGTCTAAACATGTAATGCAGGTATTGTGATGAAAAGGGAATATCTAGATTTCAGGGATGTGCCCAAGATGGTATCAACTTTCTCAACTAAGATTGTGTGGATGCAATTAGAATTTTCTCTTCTTTTTATTAGGTTTATAATGAGAATTTTGTAAAGTAGGTCGAACAAGATTGAGGCAACTAAAACTACTTAACTCTTGTTTGTTTTGTGCTGTTTTGGAGATTATTTCTTGCTAGTTATAGGATATAATTACATATAATTGATTGGATCCAACTGCACCAAGCCTTGAGATTATTTCTTGGTAATTATAGTGTAGAATTATCTGAGTGCGAGCCAAGAATCTGCTTGCTGAGTCTGTGTCAAGTTCGAGTCTGGTAACTATGGTTGGGCGGCTGGGCCAACTTGCTAATTTCTTCAAGTTTTGCATTTAATTGATTCTCTTAGTTCTTGGCTGTTTTGACGATTGAGAGGGAAGCCTAGATATGGCTACAAAAGAGTGCCCTAAAGGAATTGATGAATTATGATTTTAGTTATATGGCTAACATTGATAAAGATGACATGTGATTAATGAGCCTACTTCACGCTCATTTGTAATTAGCAAGCAGGGTGTTGATGCGCCTTACCTCATTTAGGATGATTGTGGAGAGTATGATTGTATCCTTTGCAAATTGATAATTTGTGTATCTTTTGCCCCATCTATTCTAGGTAGCCCATGTATTTTTCTGCCAAGTTGTGCATAACTGAGTGTATGGAGCAACTTTCATTCATTATGTTGAATAGATAGGGGCTTAGAGGGTCACCTTCATTGAGGCCCCACCTAGAGTTAAATCGGGGCCTGATGTTGCCATTAATAGATACTTTGAAGGAGGTGGAAGAGATTGAGCAGTTGATCCATTGGATAACCTCTTCATTGAAGCTCATTTTCCTCAGGATAGTGCCTGAGAAAATCCCAGCTACTTATGTCTAAAGTTGTTGACATATCAATCCAAATAAGGATCCCAAGTCTATTTTGAACTTTGGCTGAATTAAGGAGTTCTTATGTGCATATGATATTGCCAATTATTTGTCTTCCAGGAAAAAAATAATATTGAGTTTTAGAAATCAGTTTTGGCAAATGGGACTCTAGCATTCTGGCAATAATTTTGGCTCTGCTTTTGTATGTCATGTTGCATAAGGATATGGGCCTGAATTGATCCATTTGTTCTGCTTTTGCTGATTTTGGAATTAGAACCAGCCTGGTGGAATTTATTTGTCTCAGAGGTTTTTTTATTTCTCCTTGTTTCCTCTACTACTTCCAGCAGTTCAGCTTTGATCAACTCCCAAAATTTTTGGTACAATAATGCCCAGAATCTATCTGACCCTGGGGCTGTCTTTGCGGAGAGAGAATGCAATTTGTTTGAGTTCCTCCTCTTGTATAGGCCTCAGAATGTCAGCATTATCACTGGCAGTGATCCAAGATGGGATGGCTTTGATTAGATCTTGTATGCCTTTGAGAGACTTAGGGGATGGAGTCACCTCTAGATTGAGTATATCCCTGAAAAATTGTGTTATGGGCCCATGATCTCCTCTCTAGAGTTGGTTTTCTGTCCCCAATCATTGGTGATTATTTGCATGGTATTAATGTGTTGTTTGTTTAGCACGGATTTATTGTAGAAGGTGGTGTTAGTCCACAACTTTTATCCAGTTGTTTCTAGACTGCTGCCTCCAATATAATTCGTCCTTGCTAAGTTGTTGGTTCTAGTATGGGAACGGGTATGGGTTTCCGATTCTGGTATGTCAGTACAACAATTTTTTTTACCCCGGGTATGGGTATGGCTGTGTGTGTGTGTGTGCAAAAACAAATATACACAGTACAGAGTTGAATATACATTTGATATTTGATATTTGATACTATGATACTTGATAGTGATAAAGATAATTGATAATTCAATGTTATATCCTATATGTCAAATCATTACAAAGTTTGAAAATAGTAAATACTAATTAGTAAATACAATAAAAAATTTGTATCTTGGTCGTTAGCGAAACCATCTAGATCTAAGTCATCACTTGGTTCATTTTCATTTGAACCGAAAGCAACCATAGTGCCACTCCCACTAGCTAAATCATGTGTGGGAGCCATGTTATCATCTAAAGTGACTTTAGCAAGCTCTACAATAGATGCATCCAAGTTGGCACATTTAAGGGTTATATCCCAAATTTTCATTGCCCCTTGCTTGTAGTGAACTTCCTTAT
The DNA here is from genome assembly GCA_027924645.1 of Cunninghamia lanceolata. Classification (NCBI taxonomy): domain Eukaryota; kingdom Viridiplantae; phylum Streptophyta; class Pinopsida; order Cupressales; family Cupressaceae; genus Cunninghamia; species Cunninghamia lanceolata. The sequence goes on along the minus strand of BSBN01000449.1, from coordinate 4,875,609 downwards.
GTGATAGGAGGCTCAAGTTGGAATGGACGTCGACCAAATGTTCTGCTTTTTTTGCAGCCAATCGGTAATGTTTAATTGAGTGGATAAAGGAGTATCTATTCCAATTTCGTTTAGCCGAAGGAGAACTCGCAACCTGTTGAAATTGGAGAGAAAGTCAATACAACTTAAAAATGCGAAAGAATGGTAAGAATGTTAAAAAATAAAAATTGCTTACCCGTGATAGAATTTTGATTGCAAGAGGTTGGAGGAACATCTAACTTTGTCCATGGAGGTACCACCATGTATGAGGGTATGTCTTGTATTTGTCTTGAAGAGCACAAATACTATGATCTCAAGATAAGTTGAACTTGCCAAACATAGTCCTAACATTATCCACCACTTCTAGACTTGAGAAGATTCTTTAGAATGCTTTCTTGCACCCTTTAGCAATTTCACCATCTATATATGGTGTTGTTCTCCCAGGCAAAGAAAGTATCTTCGTGCTATGATATTTGGGAGATAATGCATATGCAAGGATATGCAAGGGTGTGGTCATCTTGTTCCAGTAGTCAAGAATGATTTTTTCCACCTTTAGGAAAAAATATTTCTTCCAGATCATTCTCTTTCTTTGCTATTATGGCCTTTATTTTTTCTAACATGGAGTCCATGCCATCATAGATTTCTCCCAAACATGATTGATCTGTATTAGCAAACTTAATCATACTCATGATGGGCTTAGTGAAATTCAAGATGTAGTCCACATGAGCTCACCAATCATCATCTAGGATCAATGATTTGACCTTTTAGGCCCTCTTTGAATTTGATTGCCTCCACACGTGCCATTGGTTGCTAATGACCATGGTGCTCAACACCTTTGGTACCTTCACAAATCTCAAAACGATTGTGTGATGCAAATCGAGTTTCAACAACCTAATGTTGCGTGAAAACTAAGTTAATGACAAATTAATATTTAAATAAGTAAATAGGTCATAAATTAAATTTAAAATGAATATTGAAATTTCATAATTTTATCTTCAACGACTCCAAATTAGAGAAAATCCCAAAGATACCTTCTGACATATGATGGTTTGTCATGAACATTTGAATCTCGTCACCCTTGGTGTATATTGTTTGCACCCACTCTATCTAAGTGCCAATCTTTTGCATAACCAAGTTAAGGGAGTGTACAGTGCATGGTGTCCAAAAAATGTCCTCAACCAAAGCACCTATTGCCCTGCAATTTTTTGCATTGTTTGCTATGATTTGTACAACATTTTTAGCATCCACCATCTCTATGGACTTGTTGGTAAATAGATTTGTCACTTTGAAGATTGCAAAAAACTATGATTTGCCCAAGGAATTTGTGAGAAAACGGCCTACAACAGTTGGAGAGATCACCATTGCATTGGTGATCTTTCTCTGTGTTTGAGAGGGGCAGCTCCCTCATATGGTAGGGGGTTTTGAGGCTTTTGCATGTTTTAATTGGGAAACATGAAAGGGCAACTAAACTATGAAAGAAGAAAGGAAATCCAGGTAGGCTGATACCAAACACTTCTCAGATTCCCATAGAGAATAGAAAATGAATTAAATGGTTAAACAGGGAAATCATCTCAAGACTCACAGTTCTTTCAATTACACCCCTTAAACAATATTTCTTGAATTATAAAGAGAGACACATACATTAGAGGTAAAGGAGCCTCAAAGATGAACCAGATAAACATAAGAATAAAAGGCTTGACACGTAATACACAGGACACAGAGTTTAGATGAATTCTTTATTTCCTTTGAGAATGAAAATACAAAGCTTTCCCAAATTCCTACCAAAAATGATGTCTCCTCTTTCTCCTCCCCCTCGAAAAAGAACCCTCTACATTTTGTTTGGATTCTTTTGGCTTTACATCTGCCAAATGAACTTTTGCAGATCCTGCGATCATTATGAGCAATGAGATGACATTTCTTTGAGGCACTTTGTCAAAAGCAGTCCGTGCCTTGGAGCCAATAGCTACTCCATATTTGCATTCCACCATTCCCCCAAAATCAATGTGAATTCTTTGTGAGGCTTGGGAAATGGGTAAAGGACTATTCTCTTTGGCAAAATAACAATGACACCATGAACAATTGCTCTTAGCCAAAGTATAGGAGCATGCCAGAACAATGTACACCTTTGCCCATTGATTGTATAGTTGTATACATAGCTCTAACCAGTTTGTATTGGGCATTGTGTAATAAATGCAGGCCCGTCTGCCCATCCAGTTCTAAACTGCCTTATTCCATGCCAGTTAATAGTAATGTTATATTTCTCATGATTTATCACATTTAAAAGCACTATATCACCTTCCCTTCCATACATTGTTGGTCTTGGAAACTTCCCATTAATTCTGCGAATAGACTTTGTATGACATAAATGGGACACATTCTGAAGTTGTATATTAAAATTGTAATTCCTTGTTTTGGCCACAACTACAAATGGAAGTAGGACAACCGCAAATATCATAACAAGCAGGCGTGTGGTAGTTCGAATGGCCATTGCTGCTCTTTCCATGAGCAGTCTAGCTTAAAAGAAACAAACTGAAGTGGGAGTTTCCTCCTTGTTCTTCTCAACACAATAGCTATTTGGAATATATAAAAAAAATCTGGAGGAGGTAGTTCATGCCTTCTGTTCGCTGCAATAAATCCATTCCATGAGATGATGTTCCTTTCTTTTATGTGATTAAACACTTTACGGGCATCCACCAAACTTCCGCACTTGACATATATGGAAATAAGCTTATTATGAATAGTTGTGCATGTAGCAAATGCAAATGGCCAATTTAATGTAACTCGAGTAATGCTCTTCTACCATCGGCATTGCCTGCCCTCCCAGATGCCAAGAAGTTTGCACATGAAGTGACCCCAAATGATGCTCAGTGAAACATTGAACCTGATTTTTGTGGCACATAATTTGAATCTCATTGGCATATCAATCTCTGGAATCCTGAAAATTACATGGACACTTGTTTAACTCATATCGTGATATACCATAGTCACTTGATTGATATCCTTTGTTGAGCTCAACCACTTCATTGAACTAGTGCACAAATTCATTAGTGGTAACAGTCCTATTAGATGATGTACCAAGACTCTAAGCATTTGCATCCATCCCTAGCTTGTCTTCTCATAGTATAAGAATGTGTTGATGGCAAAGCTGTCTTTTCAATTTCTGAAGTGAGTCTATTGTCTATTCTTTAAAACTTTAAACATTATAGGGGATGCATTTATGTCATATTCCCAGCTTCTCACATTATCTTGGATAGTCATAGGGAGCAAAGACCTATATGCAGCTTGGCAATTTAGATTGTGAATCCATGGAAGAGAACTCAGTTGTAGCAATGAGAATTGATACTTTATACGTAGAGCCAATTTGGTAATAAGTGACATTTCACGAATAGGGAAATTTTAAAATTTACCAGGTTCAAAATTTGGACAACATGACTCAATGAGGATTTTGGAAATGAAGTCTGCATCCTTCACTTGCCCCTCACAATCAACCGCCTTAAAAAACATTGCATCTTTAGGGGACATTGCTATTAGGAAAAGGTGTGTTGTACACCTTGCATAATATTGATATATTTTATTTGTGTAAAATAAATATTTATTTGTGGTGCATCTTAATTGATGTGTTTAGCCACATTAGATATTTAGTTGGTGCCACTTGTAAGAGTTGTATGTAACATTGGGTTAGTTATTTTATGTGTGTGGGACACATAAAATAATTAATTATTTATTTGGGAAATTATTTAATATTGGGCATAAAGTGAAAACTTAGTTGCAAATATTAAATGAGGGGTCAATGGTTTTGTGTATCCATGGTTTTTGGAGCACATGGTTTTACCTATACTACATCTTGTATTTGTGTGAGCTTGATTCTATGAAAGCAAGCACATGGTTGGGGTTGGCTGGTTGGTTATTTGGCTGTAGGCTGTTATTGTATTAGGTTTCTCTTGTAAGTGCATATGTGAAGCATGGCATGGGATGTGTGGTTACGTGTTTGGACACATGGAGGATGCATTGGAGGAGCTTGATGTTTTGAGAGTATTTATGGAGACTCTGTAAGTGTATTGTAATGTTTCATTGTTGAATAATACATTGAGTGTGGATGCTTTTGGAGGATGGGTTTTTTCCTCTTGAGGGTTTTCCCAGGATATATCTAGTGTCAGCTTGTGGTATGTTTTGCCTATCTTTTGTATGGTGGATTCTAGTTTATCATGGCTATGCTTTGTTGCATTTTTTTATCTCTCATTTGGTTATGTGGAAATGTTCTATATTGTTGTATTTTTCTTTTCAATTGGTATTAGAGGTTGGTTGACAGGTTGTGGGAGATCTCCCTGGTTTTATAACCCTTGCAATGAGTGGATTGTTGCATAGTTGAAAAACTCGCCAAGCCCAAAAAATACGACTCGGCAAAAACTCGGCAACTTAAAAAATTGCTTAAATTTCATTAAAAACATTTTTTTTTGCAAAATTCAATGACAAAATGTATCCAATGAGTCCATAAATGAGTACAAAAGTGTTTTCTATTAAATTTGATTGATTTGAATGCAAATTGAGTACAAAATCGCATCCTCATGCAGAATCCTGATGGCTGATTCTAAGTCTGAAACCTTGAAACCCTGAATTTGGCTAAGTCTGAAACCCTGAAAGCCTGAAAAATTGGTTAAGTCTGAAATCTGATGGATCCTCCAAATTCTAGAATCTGCATGTTAAATCCCATGGATCCGGAACCTATCTCAAACATCTTGACAGTATATTTCAAAATATTTAAAGCAAACTTATACTTAAATATATTTTGAAATATATTGACCAAGTGTGTACCTCATTTTTTAAGAGATTGAAATGCCCAAACTCGCTGAGTTTCTCTAACGAGTAAATACTGGAAAAACCCGCCATAAAAAAAACCCGCGAGTTTTTCAAGACTCGCAGAGTTTTTGGCGAGTCTTGCAACTATGGATTGTTGTGCATAGTTGAATCCATGGATTTGTAGGTTGAGAATGAAGACATTTTCAAGGTCACAGGTGTGTTTGCAAACTTGGGTTGTTGTAGATCTAGGGTTTGATCGAGTTTTGGTTGATGGGTTTTCGGTTAGGGTTCTTTGTGTGGGGCTTTTGCAGGAGGCCTCCTGGGCAAAAACGGATCTCACCATTGAGTCCAGAAGGACCAAAAACTTATATTTTCATATAAAATTTGACATATTTTGGTGACAAAATTTGCCCTAGATGGAATCTTGCAGGGAATCTTTGAAAAAAGATTCCTTACTGTTGTACGGTCGTACAGGTGGGCGTAGAGAATATTTTGCCTGCGCAGGTTTGCAGAATTTAAAATAAATAATATTTTTGAAAATTTCTAATGTTTTATAAAATTTGAAATTCAGAAATTAAAAATAAAAAAAACAAATTTTTGAATGGCAGCGGCCACCCAGGTAGGGCCGCGCCCTTGGTCACTTGGGCGACCAACACCCAGGCCCAGAGGGGCTAGCAGCCAGGGGCTAAGCCCCGGTTGCGTGGGCCGCTCAAAGGGCGATCATGCCCAGTCTAGGGGGCTAGACCCTTGCTAGTGGCGGGTGGGTCGCTCCGCCGATGGGGTGCCACCACCATGCCAAACCGCCCTGCCACAGGTGGACCACCCACAGGCTGCCCTACCATTGCCCAGTAGCCACCTGCAATTGATTTTTAAGCCTAATAGGGGAACGTTTTTCCAAGAGGCATAACATTTACATACAGTATTAGATTTTTGACTTCTTATAAGCGTTGGAAAGGTCTCTCTGAGCGCTACGCTGTGGTATAGGTTTGGTTGTTATATTTTGCTGCTTGTGTTAGAATTTGGTACCTGAAGCCAGCATTGCTCCGAAATGGTAAAATGGTCATAACTTTCGCATACATAATCGGATTTTGGATTTCAAATAGGCGTTGGAGAGCTATTGCAGTGTACTACATAGTGGATTAGGTATATTTCCAGTTTGGTGTGCAGAGAGAGGTTTGTACTTGTTTGATCACTTATGGGAGCCTGAGATTTGAGGCATGATTATGAGAGCATTTGAATGAATCTTTGGGCATAAACTTGGGGAAGTACATGTCTTTATCAGACCAGTACGATGGTACAACAGGTTATCAGATTTGATGCTTCCTGACACAAGTTTATAGGTGTTTTCAAAGTTTGGACTTTGATGGAGATAGGTACGTAGGTTGTCTTCGAGTTTGAGGATATAGTTTGATACATGTGTGAGACTAGGAGTCTCGTTTCAGTGGGAGTTGAGTGCAAGTACAACGATGGTGATGATTATGGTGTCATGGATATGTAGGTACATTTAGGCATTGGCACGATATGTATGCGGTTGACAGTTTGGGCTATGACGTTTGATTCATGTTTGCAGGTGGTGGTGTGGTTTAGTTTAGGAGATTGTTCTTATCTCCTGGATTCTTGATTGGTTCCTTGACTATGGTTACTTGTTTGTGGACTTGTTTGGCAAATCAGAGCTGTTGTTGATTTGGTGTTTGAGTCTTGAGGTCTACAAGGTTATCTTCTTTGTTATCTTGGTTTGCAGGTTACTGATGTGATGATGAGTTTGCATGTTTCATGTTTGGGATCTACGAGTTATGTAGTTTTGTGAGTTGATCACTATTTGATTGCAGTGGGATGCTTCGGATGTGGACTGTCTATATCCACGAGATTGATTCAGTGTTGATGCAGACTTTGTTAGTTGGCCTTGTTTGTGGTCATTTGTGCATTGGTATGTTGCATTGGGATGAGAGGATGGATGATTAGAGTGCCTAGATAGTCAGTTATTGGGACTTGTAGCATGTTCATCATGATGTCATGGATAGCTTGGATACATGGTTTGTGTGGGCTTTTGATAGTGATGATGGTTTATTTTCTTGGCTTGGAGATTTTGGTTCTACTTTGGTTTTATTGGTATTACAATTGTGTGTGTGGACCATGGTGATCTCCATTTAGGAGATGGTTATCATGATGCCATGTGTAGCTTGTATCATGATTCAGTGGGAGCTTTGGTAGTGATGTGGATTTGTCACCTAGTGATGGATAATCTTCTACTGTGGTTAAGTGTCATGGAGAAACTCTTGGTTTATGATGCTTATACAGTATGAGTGCTTTGACATCTTGGGTACTATTGTTAGGAGGTGGTTATCTTCATGTGATTGGAGATGTTTATCTTTGCTTTAGAGATGTTGGTATTGTGTCTTGGTTTACTCTTGATATTGGTTTTGAGTTTTGGCATGATACAGGTTCTCTTGAGACCAAGATGTGTGCATTGGTGCATGTGATCTCCTAGGAGGAGGTGTTAGATCATGATGTCATGTTTGTGTTCCTAGTTTATGTAGACGTGTAGTGGGAGCATTGACAATAATCTTGTTGGTTCTCTTGGTATTGAGTACATTGGTCATGTGCTTGGGAGCTTCATGATAGTGCAGTGTTGCATTTGGAGCTTAGCATGGATTGATCGGTTGTAGTTGCTCATGTATACTTGGAGACTTGGGTGAGGCTGGAGTTATCTTGGGATTAGAGACATTTGTTGAGACGGTTACTCATTGAAGGTTTCAGTAGGAAGACCAAGGAGCCTACACTTGGATATGGACATGAGTTCATGGACATAGAGGAGATTGTTCTTGGAGAAAGTCTTTGTGGCTTGGTGTATCCTGGAGGAGCATTCTCATTCCACACTCTTGGTCTACTTGGAGGATTATCATCTATGAGGTATTGCCCATCCTTTTAGATGCATTTTACCTTATGCTTTATCTACTCTTGGATATGGATCTTGAGCTTTGGTTATTAGTTTTGGAGGATTCATTTGAGAGATGTTAGCATGTTTATCTCCTCATGCATATTCTTTATGCTTTATCTTCTCATGCTTATGGATCTTGAGCTATGTTTATTGGTTCTGGAGGGTTCATTTGAGGGGTTTTGGTGTGGTTATCTCCTTATGCATTTGAGTTTTTTAATAATATTATTTATGAGGAGTTTAGGAGATGTGATTGGGCTTATTCCTAGCATTTGGGGTTGGAAAGGAGATCATACTTGACACAACTTAGCACTTTGAGGTGTTGGTAGGACATGTTATGATATGATTTACATGTTTTCTCTCTGTCTTATGGCTTCTTCCTGGAGGTTCATGTTCATGTGGTTGGACTTGGGAGAGTTATGGTGACATGTTGTGAGGGAGTATGCAGCGTTTTGTGTTGCATGTGTGAATCATTGTGATTGTTCTTGATACTACATTGGTTTGATGATTAACCACACCTTGGTTTGAGTGTTGATTGGTAGACTTGGTATGCCTTGGATCTATTTTCAGATTTGACATTACCCATGCAGTGGGAGTTCCTGGATGTATGTGTTCTTCAATGACAGGTTTTATACATGGAGCTTGTGATTGCAGTATATGGGTTGGATATGTTGATGGGATGAGTTTACTGATGTTGTTGATACTTAGGAGGTATGGATGGTTAGATGTATTAGCATATGTTGTGGTTCTATTTCCAGTCATGTCGGGTTTTTACCTTTGATAGTAGCTTGGAGCCTTTTTTATCACTTGGATTTGATGCTTGTGTTCTTTGGATTGGTGCATCTTCACCTTGGCTTGTTCCTTTTCTTCCATAGGTGCCATGTTGGAGGATGAGAGGAGTTCTTGCTTGAGATGGTGGTCACTTTGGTTTTATTGCAGGTATCTTGATGGAGCACGAGAGCATGTTGGAGATTCATGTGGTTGCATGTATGGCTATGATGTTGTATTTCATTGTTTGACCCTTATGCAATGTATACAACAAGTGGAGAATGTTACGAAAAGGTGTGTTGTACACCTTGCATAATATTGATATATTTTATTTATGTAAAATAAATATTTATTTGTGGTGCATCTTAATTGATGTGTTTAGCCACATTAGATATTTATTGCCACTTGTAAGAATTGTATGTAACATTGGGTTAGTTATTTTATGTGTGTGGGACACATAGAATAATTAATTATTTATTTGGGAAATTATTTAATATTGGGCATAAAGTGAAAACTTAGTTGCAAATACTAAATGAGGGGTTAATGGTTTTGTGTATCCATGTTTTTGGAACACATGGTTTTCCCTCTACTACATCTTGTATTTGTGTGAGCTTGATTCTATAAAAGCCAAGCACATGGTTAGTAGTTGGAGTTGGTTGGTTGGTTATTTGGCTGTAGGCTATCATTGTATTGGGTTTCTCTTGTACGTGCATATGTGAAACATGGCATGGGATGTGTGATTACGTGCTTGGACACATGGAGGATGCATTGGAGGAGCTTGATGTTTCGAGAAGATTCATGGAGACTCTGTAAGTGTATCGTAATGTTTCATTGTTGAATAATACATTGAGTGTGGATGCTTTTGGAGGCTGGGTTTTTCTCTCTTGAGGGTTTTCCTATGATATATCTTGTGTCACCTTGTGGTATGTTTTGCCTATTCTTTTGTATGGTGAATTCTAGTTTATCATGGCTATGATTTGTTGCATTTTTTTTTATCTCTCGTGGGGTTATGTGGAAATGTTCTATGTTGCTGTATTTTTCCTTTCAATTGCAATGACATTTATTAAAGGCTGGTTTTTGCAATCTTTCCATCCATTAGAAATGATGGACACTCTTGTTTCAACCCATGAATTCTTGATTTGTTTTAGTGATGTCTCTACAATTTTTTTTTCCTTTTACCAATAAAGTTGTGCATAGCTTCTCATACCCAGGACCTGTGTAACTAGAGGGTGTGCGATTGATTGTAGTCACTATTTCCCACCAATATGGTGACCTCACTAGGTTGAAAGCAAGATCATTGGTGTAAATGCAAGATGCAATGTATTCATCTACATTGTCTCTCACCTCATTTTGAAATACCTTATCCAATGGGCCTCTTTTGTGCAAAAAAAAAGATCTTTTTCTTGGATAGATGGTGTCTCCAAGAAAGGATGTGGGGCAGCCACTATTGAAGGAGACCTTGTAGGTGGCCTCTTTGGTCCTTTCTTTGCTCAAGGATGAGATTTTAATTTTACTCTCTCACAACATTAGCTTCTTTGTGTTCTTTAATGTATGCCATAATTTGTTCCTTTGGAAACCCCTTCTTGGCCCTTGACAAACTCTAATTCCATGGCCACTCATAGCACATAAGTGATCTTTTACTAGACTACATGAGCTCTTATACTAGATCCTGCACTAACAACTCCAAAAGAAAAGCCCCACCTCTTGGAAGTTGTTCAATCATCGTAACATATTTTCATAGAGAGACACTTGATCATATTTGAATTGTCTATTTCGTTTAGGGGCCACTGAGTTTGAACTAGCAACCATTCTAAATAGATTGTTGTTATAAGAAAAAAATAAAAAAAACGAAAATGTAACCCTAGAGTATGTAATTTAAATAAAACTGCAAGAACCTTGTCTAAATCTGAACTGAAAATAAGCCTGCTGCCTTGAAATTTCTGATTTATTTTTCTCAAGTTTCGCTTAGGGTTTTGATGTTTTGTTTTCACCAATGTGTTTGATATGATTTGTAGATGGAAAGATTGCAATATGACATTCAAACAACATGCAATGATGACTGAAATTAATCAAAACAACTCACATAGATACACAAAAACACAATAGAACATACCCGGATGAATGATTGGCCACTTTATTTGAATTGATGTTGGCTGATTACAAAAGATGAAGGTCTGATTTTTATATCAGACTTACATATGATTGCATGAATGATCAAATCATGAACCAAACCAACCTACAATGATATAACAATGAAGCAATGAAGTCCTCTAATGTTGGCCGCTTTAGAAAAGAACTATCCGGATGATGAAATGAAGCCAAAATCAAAATGCATGGACTGATTTGCAAACTCTATCCGCTGATATGAGATCTGAAGCATAAACCCTCACAAAAACATGCTGGAAACTCCACCAGACCCTAGCCCAATGATGCCAAATTGAAGCGCTATCCTCCTATGATGAAAATATGACATCCCACTTCACAAGTCTGGATATGCACCGATTTGAGGTTTGATATGAAGTTATAGCGGTCTGGTATGAAATTCAGATTGCAAGATATGTGATTCCACCTCCAATGAAGCCACTAAAACATGAAATATCATCAATGCAACATAGCCATGAATCCCAATAGTGAAATCAGTCTCAATTTGCCTTCAAATCTGAATATTAAGCCTCCAATATGCTTGATATCTTCAAACCCTAGTTGAACCAATAAACTCCATCGAAACCCTAGTTGATTTGAAGCCTGTCTCCTCAAAACCTGCAATATGCTCAATAATGGATTCTAGGTGAATCCATCTCTCATAGTGGGATGGGTTTTCATCCAAACCACTCAAATCCAAGGGTTTTCGTCCTTAGATAATGCTGAAACTCTGTTACAGCCAAGAGAAAATCTCCAAATAGTGAAAAAGTCAAATGATTCAATGATATGAAAAACACTCCAAATGACCTCCTTTTAACCTTTTCACCTTGGGCGCCCAATTGCAATAAAATATAATATTTTCAAGTCCACCGCCATAAGAAAATAATATTATTTTATATTTATTTTATTTTCCTCCAAGTGGCGGCGGCTAGGAGAGAGAAAATAATAATAAAAATATTATTATTTTATAATTTTTGCTTTTTCCTCATGAGCGCTGATTTTGTGGGAATTTATTATAATATTTTAATAATAAAATATTATAATTTATTTTTCACTCCAATATTTCATTTTTCCACTTTTAAGTCATTTTTCCTCTTGGCATAATATTTAATTAATTTTCGTTTTTCTACTTGGCTAAATATTTAATTAATTTTGATTTTTCCACAAATATTATTAAAATATAAAAATCATTTCCAAACTTCATTTTGCCACTAAAAACCCACTTTCCATTCTCCAAGCTTCAAGTTATTTGTCGACTTTCCTTTTTCCAAGCTTGAAGTCACTTTAGCTCAAAAAGGGGACATTACAAAAACAAAAAACAAAAAACAAAAAACAAAATTACAACCCTACAATATGTATAAATGTAATAAAAATTAAAAACAAGCATAAAAAATATTCAAAATGTTCTTAAAAAGTTTTTTTTTTTTTGAATTGAAAAAATTCTTAAAAAGACTGAAAAAATCTCTTAAAATACTTACCTTTGATTGATAAACGTCCTTTGTGCAGGCTAGATCCTTCCCCTAGCACTTAGCTAATGTCTTTGGCACCTTTGCAATCCTTCACCTTCAAAAAAACCAGTGAGCTTCAAAAATGCAAAAAATGACAACTTTCAATGCTATTGGGTGTTTGTGTGGGCTTGTGTTTGTGAAATTAATTATCTGCAAGTGTTTTAGGGCACTTTTAGGTTTTCACTAATGTTTTAGGGTTGAAAATGCTTATTATATTATTAAAAAGGGCTCTGATTGGATGTTTGATGGACATTTTCTTTTTTAAATGGCGCTTTTACCCCGTGGGTTCCCCTAGGCGCAGTTGGGCATGGCCAGGGTGCAACCCTACTACCTTGAGTACCTTGTGGGTATGTTTGTGATGTACTCACAGGGTACCCAAGGTGGCAGGGCCACACCTTGTCCGTCCTATCCGTAGAATGGTGCCCGCTCTCGACCCAAAACCAATTCGGTTTGGCAATGGTAGGGAAACGAGAGGAACCCAACTACTTAGCCACCCTTTAATGAAGGACAATGAGTTTTTGGATTAGGGCTTGCTCATTTTTCCATTGCTTCCATCAAATCATAATCACTTGTTTTTTTCAGAGCTCTACAAGAGAGGCTTCAATATCCTTTGTTTGAGAAAAGATGTTGCCAAAAGTTTGAATGTTCCAAGCTTGGATTTGGGATTTAACATCGGTCTTTTTGTGGGATTTATGCATGTTATGACCTTGTTGTTTGGGGCATTCCTTTCACCATTGAGAAACCATTGTTTGAAGTCTGGATGAGTTAACCACAAACTCTTGAAAGAATCACATCTTCTGTCCTAGATTTGTAATTTAGAGCATAATAGGCCAATTGTTGGAAAGTGTAGCATCATGGATTTGTGCATCAATATGCTTGATTGCGTCTATATCCAACACGTGGATAACAAAATCCTATCAATTTTTTGGATTTTTTTTCTTGCCCTTTTTTTCTATTTGTCCATGGGAACCAACCATTTTGGTTGTTGAGATCTATAAGATCAGCTTGCTATATTAGATCCAAGAAAGAACTAGCTACCTTAGAGTTGAAAAGTTGGCCTCCTTATTTCTCCTCAACTGCTTTTATGGTTTTGAAATCTCCCACGAGGATTGTTTTGTTAGCCTTATTCTGGAGCAGCCATTGGAGGATGTTTTGGAGATATTGTATGTGATGGTTGCTAGTGGAAGGGATGTAAACGTTAACTATTGTGAAAGTAGTTTGTCATTGAAGAGAAGAGGGTTGAGGAGGTACCACAAGGCGCTCAAAATGAGCTATGGATACATAACTGGAAGGGTTCCACTGTATCATTGTGCTTTTGTGATGCCACGAACTTTGGAGTTGTAAATATGTTTTGTATGCTTAGATTGGGTTGTTTTGTAGAGGAAGTAGTAGGTAGATCTAGTTGTTACGCATTGCTGTTTGAGCAATTGGAGTTTGTTCGGAACTCCAATAACCCTTACGTTCAATGAAAGGATCTCCATTTTCGAGTAACTCTTTTATGGAGGCCCCCTTGGACAGCATCCTTATTCAACTTGCTATTTTCCTTTGGTGTTCAGATCTAAATCACCTTGGTGATCAATATCTCAACATCTTTAAAAAACTTAAGGATATCTACTTGATGCTTATTTGAAGGCTTCCTTTTTTTCCTTTTTTCACTGGAGAAGTAGAACTCCAAATTTGGAGGTTCTTGGGAACGAGATCCTTGGAATCTATTTGGTTCTTGATTTGCACCTATGCTCTAGTGTTAGGTCTTAATGTTTTAGTCACTAATTTGAAGATTTCAGTGGCTTTTTCTTGGTGAGGACTGTCATTGGAAGTAGGCTCCACTCCTAATTGTTCCACATCCTCATCCACGAAGGAAACAAAAGGGGTTTTAATTTGGATTGAGTCTCGTGGTTTATTTTCGACCTTGCCTTGTTTGCTGAGGCGTTTTAGAAATTTCTTTCTTTATTGGTTTCTTCCTTAGTTTTGCTGGTTGTCATGTTTTTTTGTCTTTTTTGCCGATTCTTTTGGAGAATCAATGTTGCTACCGGGTTGGTGAAATGTTTGGATGCTGTTGTGTGGCAAACCCTTTCTTTATGATTGTTCATGACAAATTTTGCCAGTGAAGGGGATATTTTTGTAATCTAGTGGTTGTTCCCATTCAATTCCTTCCATGTCCAAGATTTTGTGGCCTAGTAGTGGCTGATATCATTGTTCAAAAATTCAGACTTGGCAAGAACTTGAGAGCCCAAATTTTGACTTGGACTTGGGGCTTGGCAAAAACTCAAAGTAAAATAATTAGATAAATATACAAAATAAACTTAAATAATGCATGAGAATATAAAGAATGAATTTAGAGAGCACACAAGTCTATTTTGATTATCAATTTGTCATAAATCAATGATTAAATATGTCACATGACTACTCTCAAAGGCCCAAAATTTAAAAATTCAAATATTGTATAATTGTACAGTGGCCATCTATAGTCTACTTCTTCTACTTCCCCCTCCTAGTACTAGTAGTATCCAACCTTGAAGTAGAAGGTAAACCTGAATCGTCTTTACTAGTGAATGATTCCTCAAGTATGTCATCTTCCAATGCTTCTGTTGTTGTTGGCTCTCTCTCCAAGTCGATGAGATCTTTGTCAATGAACATTACATCCACGTCTTTGGCAAATGTCATCCAAGTCGATGGCATTATGAGATTTTTTCTTCTCCACCTTTTTGGTTTGAAGGCGAAGGTTATATTCGATTTCATATTTTTTGTTGTTCCCACCATAATAATACAATATTGCCTCCTTGGCCTTATTAATGTCTTCATAGATATAACCCATCGACATTTTATCCCCGTCAAGCTAACACAAAACCTTGACCAAAGACACTGTCACATAAAAGTTTGAAAATAAAAAATTAAATTAATAGAAAATTACAAAATACAAAAAAATAAAAATAAAAATCCGTTTAAAACTTAAGCTTGTTACTTACCTTGAGTATCACTTTTGTCCTCTTGGTGAACACCTCATCAAACATTGCCCTCACGACCTTCTCCCCTTCCATCCTTTTGGAATATGGAGAGTCCAACCACACATTGCTCACAAACATGTGCTTGAGAGAAGGTAGTGCCCTTGCAATCCTATGCAAAAAGTGATAAAGTTTGTGGCAAATTGTGTCACACCCGAGTGCAGAAACTCCCTAGCCTTTGGTGTGCTCTCTCATCAAGTTCAGAATTGAAGTGTAGTTGTAGATAAAGTTTGTAATGTTTCTAGCATCTTCAACCACACTTTTGATCCATCGAATCTTCCTAATGTTCCGTTTATCCCGAATGGAATATTTTCTAAATTTTTGCAAATATCATAGATAAACATGCATGCGCTGATATCAGTGTATTGTCCCTACCAAAATATTTAAAACACACTTGCAAATTCCTCAATGTGAGTTCACAGGAATTTCATCAAACAGTTGATGGAGAGCTGAGTTTTGTGTGGATTTCAACAAGTGTTTGATGTAATGTCAAGAAACAAGTGGTATGTTTGCAAATGTTTGATAAATTACCAAAGTTAAAGCAAGTACAATAAGCTGTTCTGAAATGAGTTATGCAAGAAAGATAATGCCAGAACTGGGATAGCAACCACAAACATATATTCCCATTGATATATCTGATATTACATTCATCAGTTAGACTGAGACAACAGTAAAATGAATTCCCTGGCCTTAAACTGTAGCTGAAAATGTCTGTTGATGATGCTGGTCTGAGAGTAAATGCTACTGAGAATGTAGGTACAGCTGTATTAATTATTTTATGCTCTGAAATTCTGAACCGCACTGGTGTATACAGTTTTCTGCCCTCTGTTACACCTGCTACAGCAATAATAAACTTCTTTCAAACTTCCTCACATGCGCGGCCAGCAATATGTCACCAGCTGGAATATATATATATATATATATATATATATATATATATATATATCATCAAAGAATATTGGAAAGTGATCCAAAGAGACTGCAAACTTCTCCTTATCTGCCAAACATCCTCATTCCTGTGAAGCGACCTGTAGAATGATGCTCAAGAGGGTGGCAGCTGGAATAATCTATCCCTGAAATTCCCTGCAAATCTGTTATTGAAACAAACACTGAAAGGATGGGGTGATTAATATATTCACATTACTCAGCAACTCTTAAGGTGGCGCCTAGTGTTAGAGTGCCAAAAGACTTAATAAAAAAATGAATCAATATTATTAATGTCATGGCTCCTCATGTGAGGAAAATATAGGGGTGTAAAGTCAAAGGAAGCTATGTAATTTTGTTTCAGTTGGTATTTCATTTTCAGTTTTCTGCATTGTTTGTCAATGCTATCAATTACATCAATTTTGCTGAAATTGCTCTTGCATGTTAGGAAGGCACCGTTAGCAACTTCTTCAACTGCAACATTGCATCACACATTGTCTGCATTTGGTGGGCCTATTTCAGGTGGTCATACCTCAGGGAATCTGTTGCAGGGGCAGATGTGCATTCAGATGGCTTCAGCACCACCTTCCTCAGCAGTTGGTTCTCAGATGAATACACCACCAAAAATAGCGTTGTTTGGACAAAAAGAATGTTATGAGGCTACAATTCCATCAAAGCAACTACCAAGGTCAATATTTTATTTGCCTTTGTTGTTATTGGTCCACCCCGTATTAAAGTCTTTTTGAGATTCATTGATTTCGTTTTGAGATTATATTATTAATTGAGTGCACATTTATTCATGTATTTTTTAATCAATTTTCAAGAACAGAGATATTCCTGTGTCTTGCTTTACAGAAGTTTTCATCATCAATTTTGGTATGTTTAATGATTTGCTGTTCTGTTGCAATACAGAAAAAAACAAAAGGTTTCTGGGGATTACCTAGATCAAAGAATTGACCAACTTAATGATGTTACTGCTGTCAGTGGAGTGAACCTAAGGGTAGTGTTACCACTGCTCAGTTCTTGTTGTAACGGAAGGAAAACTTGGATGGGTAATTTAAATGGTTGAACATATCAAAGCGTGTTGAACTTGATAGTAACCTGCATTCTGTGTGTTCAGGAAGAGGAAGAGAAGCTATTTGCTGGACCTAAAGACGAAAGCTGTGTAGCAGAGGCAATAAGAAATGTTGTGCAAGAAGAGGAGAGATTTTTTTTAGAAAAGGGACCATTGCATGCAAAATTAGCTGCAATCAGTAATATTTATGTTAACTTTATTTTGACATGTTACTATAATGGTTATTGCATACATATATCCTTAGTGGCAAAAATAGTAACGTTCAATGTGAAAACTACTGTTAGGGAAATCTGCAAATTCTTATGGCTGTGTTTATGTTGGCTGCTATTTGATTTGTGGGGAAATCAAGATGTAAATCTTTTTTTTTGTGAGGAACACTCACCTCTCAGCTTAGGGGACTTGAGTCTTGTTAGAAGTAAAATCAAATGTTTTCACACAGATTTCTAGGTATTGCCTATTGGGTTACAGGCTCAGATCTTTAGCTTCTTTGGCCTATTTAGGAGAGTTTTTGTTGTCCAATTGACACAGTTATTTGTTTCAAGTGATACTAATATAAAATGCATTTATTTACAAAACAATGTTATTAGATCACATTTTTCAGTTCCATCTTGCTCCACGTAACTGTTAAATGCTTCCGAATAAGATGCACTGGAATATTCTAAATAAGTTTTTCTTTTTGGCAGTGGCAAAGTATAGTATCAAGTATATTAGCACTGACAGTGAGCGCTGCCTGTCACTGGTAATAGACATTCTTGACTTCTATTGTAGTTTTGTTCCATGTTCTTTAGATTTGATATTCTATGTGCTTTGCAGTGCGTCGAGGAGCATTTACGAACCATGATAGGCCAATTGATCAGACTGTCTAAACAGGTGGTTCCATTGGCATAGATTCTTAGTTGAGTGATGTGTAAGAAAGCCGCATTGTTTCCTTATCATGTTTATGTATTTGCAGCGGGTTGATCTTGAGAGGGTCGGCCATAAGGTTGCTTTAACGTCAGATGTACGGTGTCAAATTCTAGCATTGAATAAAAAAGTAAAGGAGGATTTGGAGAAGAAACAGGCAGAAGAGGCTGAAAAACTACGGAAACTCTATGGGACAAGCACGGTAAAATTTAGGATTACCTTTGGGAGTTTCAGTTCTTATCTTTGATGTTTCCTGTCATCCTTAATTTAATCGATCTCATATTGTTTTTGTATGCCTCACAAAATGCAACTTCAATGCAGTAGAGATCATTTATTGAAATTATGATATACATTCATAATTCCTAGCATTTTTTATACAAAATACCTTTTTACCCCATTATTCTTATAAGCTTGTCCTAGATAATTTACAAAAAAACCATGTGTACCTGCCCTGGAGGTTGTACAAAATTCTATAGATTAGGGCTAATTCCAATCTTGTAGTGGTCTTCCATTTGTTTCTTGCCAAGACAGGAAAAGTGCAAGTTGTTTTGGCATGTCAATTTAAATTCATTATAGAAAGATTTTTGACATTATAAAATGGGAACATGATCAAAACAGGTTCTTAGTTTTACGTGTTGAATGATCTATAGTGGTAGAACAAGGAAACTCAGCCTCAATCATTCCATGGCTGCACCAGCACTTGTCTCTGATCGGTTATCATCAAGTGCAGGCACATCTCTGTCTTTCTCATGCAAACAAATAGAAGCAGCTTCAACATTACCAACAGGGACGAATGAGGGAAGCACATCAAACAAGAAACAAGTTTCTTGCTTCCTCACTATTTCACTTACCTGTGCACACCCCTCATGATCAGCCTCACAAGCTGATCCATCTAACTATTCATTCCTGTACACATCCTCCTCATTGTCCATTGGGTCATATACCTCATTATTAGGCTAAAAGTCATCATGGATGTCATTATTTTCATTGTCACTAGATGAGCTATCCAACCAAAGATTGGTGCATACACTATCCTCATCATCTGCATCGTAGTCATACAATGCACCACCTTCATCTTCTACCCTTCTGACTGCTGTACTCATCTTGATTAGTTGTGTCCACATTAGTGTTGTTCATATTATTTTGTTCATCACTAGCAACACATGCATTTGTGGAGAACAACCTTACTATGTAATCATTCCTTCCCTTTTCCATGGAGTCTAGGCACAAATAGGCCCGGTGCATGCTCGTTAGTTTCAAATCTTCCTGCACTTAATCCAATTTCATATGCTTCAAAGAACATGTCAATGTAGGTGGGAGTGTTAGGTCTAAAATCATTTGGAATGTTAGAAAGGGAAACCGCAAACCTGTGACTGAGATCCATGCTAGACTCTCCCTCTTGTCTTTTGATTTTTTCTAATTTCTGGACAAGATCAGTAGGGTCTAAACCTTTTGCAAATTCTTTTTTAAATGGAGCCATAAGTTCATTTCGAGAGGCAAAGGATTGCCCTGGAAAACTATGAATCCACTCTTTTGCCTTTCCACGCAAGGGTGTAACAAAAAATCTCATGTACATGTCTTCATTTTCAAACTGAAATTCTTCCATGAAATTTGAAAAATCATCAACATGTGTGTCCCCTTACCAAATGTTATACTCATCAAAGATAGGCATCTGGCTGTAGACCTTGGTTGGCATGATTTGCGTTTTGTAGTCAACTTAGGAAAGGTCTAGCTGATTATAAACTGGCTCTAAGAGAGAAAAAGGGGACTGAGCAATCTGATTTTTAGGGGCAGCAGGGCAAGCATGGGACTGCACCCTAGACTCTAGCAGCCTAACACAATTTTCAATTTCTTTTTCCTGCTGCAACATGGACTCTAGCAGCTGATTTTGTTTTTCAATTTTATATTGCTGCCTAGCTAATTCATTCTGATTTTGCATGGATGCATATAGGTTTGGGCTTGTATATGATGCAGAGCCATGACTTGAACAAGCATCACTAGAATGGTCATAGGCATCTAATCCAATGTAGTTTCTAGGGTCTAAAATATAGGAAGATGCATATGAAGGAGCATCCCTAGAGTTTTCAAATTCATACCTAGAGGCCATGACTAAAACATTCTACAATGCAGGGCATAAAACAAAGGTATTTCAAATTTTGTTCCTTCACCATGAAAGGAACTCAATCTCAAAGGTAGGAAGAAAACCATGTGCCTTTAACATTCAATTGCTGCAAACTTGAAATGGGATCTTGAATCACCAATAGCAAATACATTGCCGTAGCAACAAATCTTCTTTTCTTGACAGCAAAGTCGCCACCTCTTCCAAAAAGAGGAACTCCTTGAAGCGTGACTATTCTTCAAGGCCACAAACTGATTCTTCATTTTATTTTTAACCCAGCAGTAATTTTCTTCCCTGGCAACGACACCATTCTGTTGGCGTAAGTTGACGGGCTACCAACTTCAACACAACAAAATGCAAATAGCAGATTGTTGCAAACTTGTAAAGACTAAATCACTAGGTTCTTCAAAATAATTTCAACTTAAAATAGTCCCCGACAATGGCGCCATTCTGTTGGGTCCCAAAAATGTAGGTCTAGAATCCTAGAGCTTGTCTCGTCCTTCCAAGCTAGGGGTGTCATCAAGAAGGCGAGAAAGAGGCTCATCCACAGATTGAAGATGTTTAAGGCCAACTAACGAAAGTGGGTATGCTCTCTTGCACGGGCTCAGTTAGACCCAAGAGGGATATTCTTAGAAGCATGAAATGGAACACAAACTGATAGCCACAACCATACCCAATGTACACTTGACCCCTATATTTGTCACTAAGCCAAGACAAACTGACTACATAAAATCTCTGATAGAGCTAATTACTACACTCTGCAGATGTACCAACAAATGATAACAACATGGTATCGCTTGAGATGAATCCACGTAACTTCACATACGCACTTACAGGGCGCATGCATGCAAGAACACGATTCACAAATGATTTGAACAATTTGATGTCACTTATAATGATTCCCTGGTTATAATACTGAATCATGAACAACAAGTGGAACCTAATCTAATCCTACTCCTATTCCTATAGCTAACAGAATAGAGAATCATTAAAATAGAGTGCTGGCCCTTCACCAATCTGGACTGGTGCCTACTCCATTGGGCAACAGAGTCATGAACAACAAAGAGGAAGGAGATGCATCTAATAAACATCAACAGAACTAGAAGTGCATTTACATACATATCAAAGATTACATCCCATATACAATGGACATATTTAGTGATCCATAACTGAGTTGCAACAACCCATATGTAACAAAGAAAAAACCAACACAAAAGCTTTGTATTGCATTAAAATGCTGTCACACAATTATCCAATCATTGTTACAATTGCACCAACAAATGTGGTGAAATAAAACATACAACTGCGATTATACATTCCCCTGAGTTGTCACAAACAACCATGGAGACAAACCACTGCACAGATGTGCTTTACAAACTATTCCTACATTGTACTGGATGCATTCCCTCGTTTGCAACCCAGACTGGCTTTGCTTGATGCCCTAAAATCACCTGAAGCACTTGTAGACCCAAATTGGCTCAGTCACCAACCACAAATACATCTTCTAATCAAGTATATTTAGCACTTCTTGCACTCCTACATTTGAGCTGGAATCATCTACCTCATCAACCTCAGTAACATCAATATTGAATTGCACCTACTCTCCCACCTACCTATACTTCATCTTCATTGCATTAATGGTGTCCTGTGCATAGGTGACCATTCAAACTGGAGAACCTGCAAAAAACATGTTCGTGAACTATTAAAACTGCCAAAAAACTATCTTTGTTAATTACTTATCCATTTTAGCATTTCGGCATTTTGGCGAACCGGTGAACCATTCCACCCTTGTTCTCTTTTCTTTGTTCTTATATTTCTTTTGTCTTTTGGCAATTCGACACGTTGGCGAACTACTGAACCTTTTCGGCGTTTCAACGAGTTTACAAACTTACGAACCTGCCGAAACATTTCACTTCCTTATCTTCCCCTTTGCCTTTTCGGCCTTTCGGCGAAACAACGAACTCACGGACTATTTCGGCGTTTCGGTGAGTTCACATACCTATGAATTTGTCGAAACATTTCTTTCTTTTCTTCATTCGCCATCTTTTCTTCCTTTTTTGGCGTTTGGCAAGTTCGCGAATTGACGAACTTGCCGAAACATTTTTTTTTTGTTTTTCTCTCTTTCTTGCTAACTCTTCTCTTTTCCTCTTTCGGCGATTCAACAAGTTCGCAAACTCACGAACTTGCTGAAACATATTTCTTTTTTTGTTTCATCTTCCTTCATTTCCTCCTTCCTTTGGCATTTTGACGAAAATACAAACCGGCGAATCACTTTCAGTAGGTTCGCGAGTTAGCGAACTTGCCGAAACACCAAAACACAAGGCAATTTCGGGCTTTCGGCAGGTTTGCGAACTGACGAACATGTCGAAAGACAAACACTTAGAGGATTTTCATGAAGGACTTAGAATTTTTTCAACATGGTTTTTTAGGATGGTGGCCCATAGAAGATCTCTCTGATCAGATATAATAGATGGGCAAAGTAGGGATCCTAAGGGGGCATAGGACTTTGGATTTTGCAATTTTAGTGGCCGGAAAATCTGGGCACTAACAAGGGGTTATCACCACAGTAAAAAAATGCTCAAAAGGTGGGAAACCTAGTCTGAAACCACGACAAAATAGTGGCAAAAAGAAATAAAGAAAAAATCACTTTTTAAGTGGCATACCTAGTAAAACATTGTGCCCAAGTGGTATAAACATCATGATACTCTACCCAATAGAAAAGCTAATAGACATAAAGAAATTAGCGCATAATGTAAGTGGCAAAGCAAGTTTAAAATGTTGATTATAGTGGAAAACATGTTATGAAATTGCACCAACTTTAAGAACGAACAAAACAAGTAGAAATCACACTTTTTAAGTGGTGAAGTCACAATAAATTTGTGACCTAAAAGTGGTAGATGAGTTAGAAAAATGCACCTAGTCAAAGAGATTTTAGAAGCATTAAGGAAGTCTCACTTTTGACTTGGTATTGCCACCTAAAAAGCACAACTAAGGAAAACAAGTTGTCGAAGTTTCACTCAGACGCTTAAGTGAAGGATTAAAGCAAAAAGCGTTCAAGGCATGATGTCACCTTGTTCAAATTGGTCTATATTAAAGAACGAGTAGAGTTATGGTAAGAATCAACCTATTTTAGGCTATTTGAGGAGTTTATTTTCTCTTTGCAATGGATAGAGATAGGGTTGCTTTAAAGTGGGTTTTATTGAGATTATTTAATTATTATTTGATCCATAAAATCTGCCTTTGATGAGCTTATAAATAAGTGCTTTGAGCACATAATTTGCAATCAGACTTTATGCAAGACTTATGTTGCAGAAGTTTTCATTCAAACTATGAAGTTGTTTATTGTGTTTTGTTGTGAGATTTGACAAGATAGGAATAAGGAAATTTGTGTTCAACTTTGCTTAGCACTTGTTTTCTTTCATAATTTAATGCCCTAGGCTTTTGCCTACGAGATTAATAGTTAAAGAACGGACAAATAGAATTTTTCATGACACAATTGTAACACAAACGTATCACAATGCACACCTGTGCACTAGAGATGTCGTGACACAATGCAACGACATTCATAGAGCACGCGTCCATGCACAAAGCATGATTTCACAAGCGAAAGACTTAACTCTGTTGTTTGATGACATCACCATGATGACTATAAGAGAGGGTAGAGTTACCCTAACCATGGTGAAAGGGTACAAAACTACTAACCCCATCTCTCGTGAATAGTTAAGAAATGAATGAGATCAAACCTTTGTTTCCTAGTCCTAGGAAACTCGAATATTGTTCCATTCCACAATATAAACCAAAACATTCTCACACATCCAAAACAATGTGGAAACGACATCCAAACCACAAGGAATGTTTAACTATGAGATTGCACAGTGGAAGAGTCACTAACTCAAGTCAATCTCACAAGAGACTACCTGTTTCCTCCCAAGACACAACTTATGACACAAAATGGTTAGTAAGTGTTGATGTGTTTTTTATGCACATGCAAACTCAGAATAAAATACCGAGGTATTCTATCCTCTCTTGAACAAAATCTCTCGAATGCTAAACAATGTGATCAATCGAGACAACTCCAAGGTTCATGATATGTCAGGTCTTGACTTGCAATGGATAGACTCAGTAGTTGATGTGATAATGCTGGTAATCACAAAGGGACTTACGCTGAATTGGCTCCTTACTCCATTCTAAATATGTTATTCTCCTTCTTGTGAAGTGGAACTTCTTCTAAACGACTATGAAAAGAAAAGAAAAAAGGACAAGGGTTGAGAGGATTCTAATCTAAGGTCAATGAGATAATGAAATATGCCAAGATAGACAAACTCCTCATGAGACCTGACTCTGCTTCGCCATGAGAACCAATAACTACACGAAGCAGGTGCAATCTTCTAAGGTAACCCAATGATTTTCATATTGCAAACACACATCCAAACACCCACAGCTGGCACAGCTTGAACAAGTATTCACAATCGAACTAAAGCAAATGGGGGTTCAGGTTAACTTTACACAATGAATTGCCTTCGACAATCCACAAAAAGTATGAACCATTAAGGAATTCATCAAATATCCTTGCATAAACATTACATCAATGAACTTTCTAATCTAATTGTACTCTACTTGGAAACATTCTCCATTACATCCAAGAATTTGAAACCATGCTAACATTCCAAAACCACAAGATCACCATGCGAACCAACAATGAGCTTGTATTAATTTTGAAGTGTATGATTACAATTTCATGTGTCTCTTCAATGACTTCGAAGAGTCTCCTCTACTCTACTCCTATTCTACTTCTACTCTTGGGAGCTAACAACTTCTAACCATCTGAACCCTTATAAATGAGAGAAATGGGCCTTATATAAGCTTCGACCTTACATGAACGACCAAGATTGATTTGCCAATCAACGGCCCAGATGAAGACAACAATACATGGCCGCCCAAAAGAGAGGCAATGAAGGCACGTTTTCCAGTGTGAGAAGCTTGAAATGGAATCTTTGGAGCATCTTCCACATGGACGTCCTCTTTGGCCTCTTGCTTGTTGTAGGTACATTGGACTTGAACGGGTGATGTGGCAGACTGTGATTAGACTAGTGACGTGTATATGCCACCTCAGCATTGAGCCAACCGGTTTGATCTTCTTTGCGTTCATATTGCTTGGAATATTTCCGAAATTATGTCATCTTTTGTGGAATAGTGTTCGAACTAGGATTTTCACCTTTGGAACTTGGCATCTTTCGAACTTGAAAACTTGGGAATTTCTTGATGTTGTCTTCATGTAATTTATGACTTATGATGTACATGCTCATTTCTCTTCTTATGATGCTCTTATGCTTGTTCTTGTGCAGGACTATACGGTGTAGGAAGTAGACCTTGGGTGTGAATCGTTGGAGTAGACTTTATGATTGAAACGGATGGCTCTGGAACTTGAATGTGGAACTGGTCCTTCTCCCCTCTAGTGATGACCTTGATGTATGACTTCTGGCATTGGAACTTGACCATCTTGAACGAACTCTCCTCCATCTTGAAACGAACTTGAACTCAAGCAACACTCCTCCATCTTATCTTTCCTCGAATATCTCCACGAACATTGTCCTTGCTCCTGAAGTGGATCCGGCTTCTGCATTTGCCAATTACCTATAAAATGCAAATTCAAGTGAGGATCAAGGATATTTCAATAAGAATTCACTTCGAATGCAAAGAATTTTTTTGCCAAAAAATGCAGATGGATAAAATTTCCATGAAATCAATGCATTTTTAACCCTCGTGAAGGAAATATGAATATGACACTACTTGAAAACTATTTTTCCTTTCAACATCTCACCCTTTCCCTTGAGAAATTCATTCTCCCTTAGGTGAATTCGCCTTCTCTAGTGAATTTCTGTTTCTGCCTAAGGCAATTCGCCTTCCTTTGTTCTTAAGAAATCAGGATTTTTCTTATGGAATTCGCCTCTCCTAGGTGGGATTCTGTATTTCTTGATTGAAATCTGCTCTTTTTCAATGAAATTCCCCTTCTTCTTATTGAAATCTGCTCTTGCTTTTATGAATTCGCCCCTTCTAAGGAAATTTCTGCTTTTCTTTAGCGAATCTACTATTTGTTTTGGAAGAAATGTGAGGATCCAGCCTTCTTAAATACATAATATAGGTGAATTTCCTTCCTAGGCCAACCTTATCTAAGGTCTTTCTCAGGCCGACCTTGTCAGGAGATAAATGATTAGCTTTGTGAGGTCGACCTTGTCATGGATCACTCATATTCCCTTGGGCGGGATTTCATGTGTGAAGTGAAATATTACTTGAATTTCCAAAGATCC
This sequence comes from Cunninghamia lanceolata, assembly GCA_027924645.1. Classification (NCBI taxonomy): domain Eukaryota; kingdom Viridiplantae; phylum Streptophyta; class Pinopsida; order Cupressales; family Cupressaceae; genus Cunninghamia; species Cunninghamia lanceolata. The sequence goes on along the minus strand of BSBN01000449.1, from coordinate 4,849,110 downwards.
TAGGTAGATTTTCACTAGTCAATTGCAATTTCTTATGTTGGAGCGCATGAGAGAGGTGTTGAGGAAAGTTCCCTCCAAAGAGAGCGTGTCATGAATGCTAAGGAAACCTTGATGTTGAGCGCATAACCTAGGTGATAAAGAAATTTTCCTCATGATGAGTGCACTTGACAATGGGTGAAGAAACTTCTCAAGGTAGGGCGCATCTAGCCAAGGTAAGAGAAATTTTCCTGAGAGGCGCATATGATGGAGCATGAAGAAACTTTCCTACCACTGGGTGCATTTGGCATATGTTGAAGAAACTTCACAAAGGAGGGCGCATTTTGCAAGTTGTAAAGAAATCTCCTCCAAGGAGGGCGTATTTGAGTGGTCATGAAGAAATTTCTCCAAGTGAGGCGCATTTGGGGATAGGTAAGGAAATTCCTCAGGGTGGAGCACATGTGCATATTGTTAAGGAAACTTTCCTCAAGGTGGAGTGCATTTCCTAGGTGCTAAAGAAATTTTGTCTTGGCTAAGCTCATATGACAAGGTGAGGAGAAAGTTTCTTGAAGGTAGGTGCATATCCTAAAAGTTGGAGAAATCTTCTAAGTTATGGAGCGCATTTAGCTATGTGTGGAGAAATCTTACCAAGGCTGAGCGCATTTGACACTTGCTTGAGAAACTCCATGTGATGAGCGCATATGGCAGAGGTTGAGGAAATTGTCAAGAGGAGGGCGCATATGCCAAAGTCAGAAGAAATTTTCCCAAGGTTGGGCGCATATGCCAAGACCAGAGGAAATTTTTTATACTTAGCCAAATTTCAGTGCCTTGAAATTAAGTATATACTTTAAATATTTTGAAATATACTTCCAGGATGTTTGAGATAGGTCTTGGATCCATGAGATTTAACATGCAGATTTTAGATTTTTGAGGATCCACCAGATTTCAGACTTAGTCAATTTTCAGTATCTTAGGGACATGCTTAAGTATTCTCAATTGCACCTTGTTTGACGGATGACCTTCCTAATTTCTCACTTGCAAGGAAATTAACTCATTTGACTTGTTTCCCGTCGCTCCGGAGAGGCTCATTCTTCATTTCATGGAAGAGACTAGGTTAGACAACACTTCCTAAGGATTCTACAAGCCCAAAGTTGCAAAAAAAAGGTGGGTCCCCATTTGCAATGGGGCGATGTGTGAGGACGTCACAACAGTTAGTACAAAAAGGACATCAAACCTGACCAAACCAAGAAGATAGGAAGTCAAGGCAGACCCCAAGCATCAACCTTGCTTTAGGAAGCTTTTCACAAAAAAGTTGTCTACTACTCATTGTTGTCGTTCGCTCCTTTTGCTACTAATGCTTTTGGCTCAGGGAGGACAGGTGTCCACCCCAGGCACCCTGGGTTCACAAAAGAATCCATAGGGAACCCGGGGTGCTTGGGGCGGACCATGGGCGAACTTGGGCTGGACCTAGGAGAACCGAAGGCCTCCCTTTGTCAAAAGTGAAACAAAAACATTTATTTAACATTTTTAAAATAAAAAAAGACCCTCAACACTTAATTTCTCCCTAAAGTGAGGGCTTTTAACCTTTTTTTGCCTCATTTCACAAACAAAAGTGACTAAAACAACATTTTTGCCTCCAAGTTACATTGTTGATTTTTAATGGTTGCTGCATTTTTCTTCGAAGTGAAGGCTACAGGAGAGAAAGAGGTGCATGGGGAAGATTTATCTATCAAAGGTGAGTGAATTTTGTATTATTTTCATAGTTCCACGGAGTTTCTTGATGGGGGGACAGGTTTCGAGGACGTGGGGCCTAAGTTTGGGGACGGTGGGGGGACGATGGTGGGGGGGGGGGTGGCGAGAGGGTGGTGCAAATACTATAGTACTTGAAAAAATAGTTATAAAAACTTTCACATACTAAGTAAACTAGTAAGTAGTAACTACTAAACAATAAAGTCTAAACTTTAAACACATTGCAATGATTGCATTGAACATTTGTAATATCCCCTTTTGGTGCATAGCCGATTTGTGCGCATTTAGCCAGTTTCCAAGTCTTCCGGAGGCTATTTGGTTAGTTGGGGAGAACTCCAACGTTCTTGGAGAAGCTTCGATCAGTCTTGTGGAGCAATTGTTCTTGGCAGTGAGCTCAATTGGTCTTGAAGACCTTCATGACACTTTCAGAAGAGATTTCTGGCTTTCGGTGTGTTCTCCAAACTTCTTGGAGAGAGCGTCTATTTTTAGTAAGTCATCCGGTTGGCTCCGATTATCATTCTCCATCATCAGTATCATTCCAATATAGTCAGATTTTGATTCCGATACTGTTTCAGTGGTTTCTGCAACTCGGGTGAGTTAATGAGTAATTATTTAATTATTATTTTATTTCCTCTTGTCGCCCTAAAAGTGTATAAAAGGGGGTTTTGTGCTCTTTTGGAGGGTTATGCATTTTGAAATCTAATTTTCTATGAGAGCCTCCGTGCTTTGTCTTGTGGGTTTGAAACCCTCATTTCTTCTCTAGTTTCGGTTGTGAAAGATCAACCCTAGCTAGATTATTGGGTGATTTTGCCTTTGAAATCACATAGAGCTTCAATGGAGTCATTTTGTTGTGGTACTGAGAAGAGTATATTTGATGTGTTTAAGCTTGTCATTTTTGGTGATTTTGGATTGATAGTGTATTGTGTAGTGATTGATAGCTTGCGTTGTTGGCCGTACTTTCTAGAAGTTAGCAGTCATACCTTTATTTTCTCTTGCTTGCATTTCAGTTTATGAAAGCTGAAACTTTATAATATTGGGATGTTCACTTTGGAAGAGGCTTTGATAGAAAAAGACAAATAAATTTGTAGTTTGAATACCCATTTCATTCTTCCTTTGATGCCGTACGGATTACCAAGAATTGGTACATGGGAAAGTTTTTAAAAAGGAACTGCTCCATGTTTTGTCTTTTAGTGAGTATAAGTGGGGGTCGCCACTTCCCCAAAGGAAGTCGTTCCATTTGCTAGTGTTTATGTGATTCTTTACTGTTCTTGAAAGTGTCATAGGATTGTGGAAGGGAAGTCGTACCTGTTGGCTTGGTACATGGGTAGGTAGATGCAAATCGCTGCCTCATTTATCATCTTTTGTGCTTGTAAAGAGGCACTTAGTTCTTAGAAATAAGTTGCTGCAACTTTATGTTGGATGGTTTCAGTTCTATGTTAAGCTTTGAGGATTTGGGATATTCTTTGAAGCTGAACAGTGTTGATATCAAGCCACTTCATCTCTGTTTACTGACTTGAAGTTTGTTGGAGTCCTTTCTAACTATGAACTTGGCTTATGTGTGAGTTTGGAGTGTCTTTTCTGTTGTAGACAATGTGGTGCAATTTGTCATCACTTGTGAGAGTTCATATCAGCAATCAGGGTGGTGCTCAAAGAGTTTAGAATGGGTGTGGTTCTGATTTTCCAGTGTTGACAGCAGTTTGAATGTTAAGTCAGACTTATAGCATCCTCTTGCATCAGCAATTTGAGGTAACTTCAGTGGTCTACAATGGTTGTTTGGGCATCCAGAACCATCCACAACTATAGAACTCCAGTGGGTATGTTTCCTTGTGTTGTTTGAATGATTTCTAGTGCCATTTCTTCATGGTTTTATGTTTCAGCAGTGTACTTCAGTCTGAAATCAGTATTTGGAATGATATTGCAGCTTTCTCTAACATTTTATTTTCATTTATAAGTTGCAATGTTTATGTGTTTGTAACCCCGGATGGTAGCATCGCCGGTGGATGTTAATGCATGTCATTTTGTAATCAATTGGACGGCTCACCGCTAGTTTATATAGCATATTGCATTCAAAACCCCATTTTGACATCGAACGAGCTTATCAACCAATTTGGTCTTGATACAAGCCTAGACATTCTACCAGGGTTTATCTATACACATTGGGCCCGCTGAATAAGTGGTTGATAGGTCGGCTACGCCACCTTGCGTGTGTCTCTGGTTGGCTTGCCGCCTCGCATTCTATTTTTGCATTCAAACAACTAGCTATGTGATTTGAACACCGTATGCTCTTATCTTGCCCACTCTGGGAACTGGGTGATCAGAAAGTGTATCGGAGACTGCCTGTGCTTTGGATTTCAGTAACATATTTTGAAAAAAAAAACTAGGGTGTCATTACAGTGGTATTAGAGCTGGTTGTCTTGCCAGCCTGTGAGTTTTGCTAACCTTGCATGCAACACAAAAGTGATAGAGAAAGAAGATATCTGCATAGAGAGGAAAGAAAACTGAGATCAACTTTGGGTATAGAGGGTTTTGTTGAAGAGGTTTCAGCAATGGTAGAGAAGGACAAGGATATTTGTCCACCTAATAGCACAGGTGCTAGAATTGAAAAGAGATTTGATACCATGTTTGATATGATGGCTCAACTCATTAATAGAATGGACCAGAATCTGAATAATTTGCAGAGGCCAAATGGTGATGCTAGCAGTTCCCAAAGCAATGGTTCCCTAAATGACAATGTTGGGGCTGCAAGAAGTTTGGTGGGGTTGGCTGCTAGACCCCTTCAACCTGTCTTTAATCAAAAGGAGGAGGCTCCACCTGTGCAGAATTATCAAGTTGCTTTCATAGATGAAGTTATGTCAAATTATGATGAGTATAGGACTCTTCCTGATGAGGTCTGCTAGAATCTACCTCTTGATTAGTTCATGAACCCGAAGAAGAAGAGGAGAGGTGGAAGACAAGACAATAGAGGCCAAGGAGCTCAGAGAGATTTCCAACAAGCATTAAGTAAAGTTACCCTAGCTCACTATGATGCAAGTGTAAAGAAGAATCCTGAAGTAGCGAAAAAAGAAGATAGTAGCAGAAATGTGCTTAGAAGAAATAATCTTTACTTCACATGCAAGGAGTTTTGGGAGTCCAGCCACCATTGCGGAAACAAAGAAGTGAAAATGATAAAGGAACAAGAGTACGGGTGTTGTCTTGATGGTGTTGAGACAAAGACAGATGAAAGCATAGATGGAAGACTCTCTGAGTACTCAATGAGTCTTGGAAAACTCGTGAGTTGTTCACTACGGCGAGTAAGAGCAGTGTTTACTCTCCAAAAAACTCGCCGAGTTCCTGGCGAGAACTTGCCAGAAACTTGGCGAGTTTTTGGCACAGACTCTCCTACGTCAAAAAGTGAAGGCACAACGTTTTAAAATGCCATTTCAATGCCTTTTTTCTTCATTTAATGACTTCTTTTGCTCACCAAAACCCTAACGCTCCTCCCACTTTGCACATAGTAGTCCAACATCAACGTTTGAAGATTCAAAAGGATTTTTTACGAATTCAAAAGGGAAATTTGAATCGCAGGACCTTGTCTTTGTGCAATACAACCTTCAATGGCACACAAGAAGGGTAGAGGACAAATCAGATGATCCCATTGATTTGGATGAGATAGAGTGATTGGACAGGGCGGGATAAGCAGCCTCCATTGTTTACTAAAGATGAGATTCTTGATTTTGAGAGGCAGGCATTGGAGGAGGTGGGTGTAGGAGGAGATCTAGGATTGGATGACATTGATGAGGCTGAGTAGAAGTCATTGCCATCTACTACCAGGATGGAGGTCGAGCCACTACCTTCCATGCCAAGTGAGGAGCCACAACAGATTCCAAGGACTAGAACCTCAACCTCTCCCCTAGTTTTTAGTAGATAAGGGAAGAGGAAGATGTAAAATGTTGTATTTACTTTTAATTTTACTATTTTCATTTTGTCAGCAATCTATAGTATCAGGCTATCGGCCATTAGGATTCCGCATGAGGATGCGATTTTGTACTCCATTTGCATTCAAATCAATCAAATTTAATAGAAAACAATTTTGTACTCATTTATGGACTCATTGGATACATCTTGTCATTGAATTTTGCAAAAAACATGTGTTTCTAATGAATTTAAGCAATTTTTTAAGTTGTCGAGTCGAGTCTTTTGGGCCTGGCGAGTTTTTGCCGAGTCCGAGTTTTCCAACTATGGATGAAAGTATGAACTTCTCCGTTGATGAGGAGAATGTTCCTAAACAAGAAGATTGGCATATTGCATATCCAAAGGTATCAATGGAAGGGCATGCTGATTTTGAGAATGTTGAAATTTGCAAAACAACAATTTGTGATGAGCACATACATCACTCTAGTGATGACAATGCAGAAATTGAGTGGGAATTTCCCATGTCGGAAATGTTCCAGCTTGATTCGTAGACAGAATTCAATGTGAAGAACGATCCAGATGAAGGGTATTCAAATGATAATAATTTTGAAGTCACTAATGATAAATTTGAGGATGCTGAAGTTTTCAGATCAGCATATAGTGATGAGTACATACATCATTTCGATGATGATAGTTTAGTTGTTGATAGGGAACTTCCAATGCTAGAGGTGTACCAAATTGACTTCGAAACATAACCCATGGAGAAAAAGGTTCATGGTAGTGTTGTGACCAAATCACACATCACCCCATTAGGAATAGGGACCCCCCTTTTTTTTGAGCTCTGAGCTTTCAGTGAGTTTTCAATGAGTTTTCAACGAGATTTTAATGATGATTTGACTCATTTTCCTCTGCCGGCTCGGTAACAATTTCCTTACCTATGATCTTTGGTTCACAATTAAGGATAGATGAACTTGCAATAATGAAGAATTGTGATCAAATCCTATCTAGATATTGAGTTTTGAAGTCAATCCTTCAGAATGTTTGAGACCCTGAAAAGACTAAGCCTGGAGCCTGAAATCCTGAAAATCCTGAAAAATGGCTAAGTCTGAAATCTGGTGAATCCTCCAAATTCTATATTTTGCATCTTAAATCCGGTGGATTCGGGACCTATCTCAAACATCCTGAAAGGTATATTGAAAAATATTTAAAGTATAAGAAATTCAATCTCTAAACTTATACTTAAATATATTTTTCAATATACCTTTACTCGCGCGATCCTGAAAATGCTTGACGAAGTCAGAGGATTCAAAATCCTGATCTAATGCGACCAGACACTTAGATGGCGCAAATCTGGGCGCAAAATCACGAAGCAGAAGACACTTGAGCCAGAGGATTTGAAAACTTGATCCAGTGCGCCCATCTAATCCTTCATTCAGTGCGAAAATATCAGAGGATTTGAAAACTCCATCTAGTGCGCCCAAACCAAAAGTGTCATTTCGGAGGAGAAAATGAAGATTTCAATGTCTAGAACTAGTGCGAAAATGAAAAGGCAAGTCTTAGAGCAATCTTGGAGCAATTTTTAATGAAAAGTTACAGGATTTTTATCCTCCAAGTGATGCGCCATCAAGAAGGAGGAGGGAAATGTGAAGTTTGGACTTGAGAAATGTTTACTAGTTCAGAGGATTCTCCAACATGATGCAATGCGCCAACACTTTAGAGGATTCTCCAACATCATCCAATGCGCCATATCATGAGGAGATTGCCAGTAGATATCCAATGTTTGGTTTTCAAGGTAAGTTTAGAGGTTTCCAACAAGTTCATCCAATGCGCCATGTGTGAGGATTCTTACATAGTGAACTAATGCGTCCATTCCAAAGTTCATCCCATACGTAGTATAAGAAAAGTGCGACTTAAATCCAGAGGATCCTACAAGGGTAAGCATTGCGCCATACATCATATAAGATCCACATTAATTCACTCAAGATGGAAGACTTCAACCTAGCCAACCAATGCGCCATATCCAAAGGAGGAGGATGTAGTTTTATTTTGAAGATCTCATGTTGCTCATCTAATGCGCCATGAATGAAGTTCATTTTGAAGAGCTTAAACTACACATCCAACGCGCCCACACTCCACAGGATCCTACACCTTGATCTAGTGCGCCAAAGTTTGAAGACTTCAAAAGGGGTATCAAATGCGCCAAAACTTAAGGAGTCCTAAAACACTATCAAATGCGTCAAAATTTAAAGGAATCCAAGGTATGATCTAATGCGCCACTTCTTGAAAGCATCCAAATTGCCTAAGTAAAGCGCCAACCTTGTGAGAATCTCAATCTTTCATCTAATGCGCCAAAGTTTGAAGGCTTCAAAAGGGGTATCTAGTGCGCCAAAACTCAAGAAGTCTTAGGACATGATCAAATGCGCCAAGTGTCAAGAGGATCTCAATCATTCAACTAGTGCGAAATGTGTCAAGGGGAATCCTATGCCTTCATCAAATGCGAAATCACTTGAAGATCCTACCAACTCCATCTAGTGCGACTTACAACAAGAGGATTCTAATCCTTTAACTAATGCGAAACATGAAGGAGGATCATCAAGGAGTTAACTAGTGCGAAATGTTGAAAACAAGTTTTAGAGTTTCAAGACAGCAATACAAAAGGATTCCATGAAGGAGACTCCATTAGATCATCCAAGGCGAAGAGACTTGAAGATTGTTAAAACCTCATCCAATGCGGAATATTAAGAAGGCCTCGAAGACCTCCATCCAATGCGAATTGCTAAGGGAATTCGAATTCTTGATCTAATGCGCTTGAAAGAAGGAGGAAAACGTCCAACAATAAGAAGAAGATTATCAAGTCTTTATCCAATGCGTCCAAAAAGAAATCATAAACATTTAATAGTTGTTGCCTTCGTAAAACGTGAAATTGCATTCATTTAATAAAGATTAAAATTAAATTAAATGTTTGTGCATGAGGTCGGCCTAGGAAGAAGGAAAGTTTTTAAAAAAGAATTATATATATGTGCCTCATTTCTTTTTCATTTGATTCATTTTCAAGAGCAGATTTGTTCTCCAAGAGCAGAATTTTCTTCAAGGAGCAGCCACAAGAAGTTGATTTTAGAAGATAAATCTGATTTTATCAAATTTTGTCAAGTGGGAAATCAAATTGCAAGGTATCAAATACAAAACAGCTCATCAAGTAAGTCTGATCTGAGTTTTTTCTGATCTGATTTTCTTATTTTTCTTTCATTAGATGCCTTGAAATTGTCCAAATATTGATGAAATTCTGGAAGAATAAGTGGATTTTTATGATTTTTTATAGATTTTCTAAATTTAATAGTAATATTTCATAATTATAGAGGAAAATTTCATAATTTAATCCACTTAAGTTGCTGAAGTAAAATCTAGATTTTGTTTGCAATCACTTATTCGCGTCAAGTCTGCAGAATAATGGCAATGACTTCCAAGGAACGACAAGCCAAGATCCGGATGGATGCCAAAGGGAAGATTCCTGAATCAAAGCTCGTCTCAAGGTGGACCAATGTAAGCGATACAAATATGGGAAGCAGCAACCTGGAAGATATCAAGACAGTCCTTGAAGAACCTAACGGAGGAAGCCTCGCTCGAGCCATCATGAGGAGTGGAGCCATTGAAGCTGCTTGTTTTCCGCCAACTTTGCCATGTCCAGAAATGATCATCGAATGTGTCAAAAAGTATGAAAGAAGTCATCCTTATGGAAATGTTACCATTGAGAACATGAAGCAACAAGTTAAGGCATTCTACTTTCAATATGATGGACTTGATGAAAGTCAACTAGATAATATATTCACACTTGCATATCGTCTTGGGGAAAATAAGTCTTGGATAAACGACTGGGAGAAGACACTTGGAGTCTATGAGGCAGATGTAGCAGTGGCAGAAGGATCCATTAAGGCAGCGACAAGTGTACCAATGGAAGATATTATTCAAATTGTGTCCAGATTCATTGTATCTCATAGTACTACTACATAGTACTCGCCTTGATGATGTGGCTTCCTTATCCTCTTGGAAAGCGTGCCTTTGTTCTCTCTTTCATGACTTCTTTCATTTAATATGAGTAACCTCCTGTATTTAATAAAGTATAGTTTGTTGTAACTACTTGTGATGTGGCTTGATCTGATCCGCTGATTTCGCCGATCAATCTTGACCCTTCTCTCCTTTGAGGACTATAAAAGAGCTCTCATTGCTCTCATTTGTAACGGTTGGAAATTCTGAAATTGTTGTAAGAGCTCTCTGAGATAATAAAGGACTCATTGATTTGGTGATTCTATTTATATTTCTGAGTGTTTGCATGGTTTCAATTTTCACACGAATATTAAGTTAAGTTGCAAGTTTTCTTTTAAGTATAAGTTAGTTAGTGAGAGATTTTTATTGCCTTGTAGTGAAGTCTTTACAATTGAGCGTCAATTTGATCTTTATGCTTGTTGAATTTTCATGAGCATAATTGATTTAAATATCTTGCATACCTTTGAAGATAGCACCTCTCTTGTCTAGTTGTTTCATCTTGGCGAAACAAGATTTGGTTTGACTTCACTTTAAGCAGTAAACGTCCTTCCATTTAGGATTAGATTAGTATTCCTCAACCCTATATCTTTTGCCTTTTTTTATCAATCATTTAGATTTAGGATCAGAACGTCCATTGCTAAATCATACGCGTCAGTTGCAGTACCTAGATTTTCTAGTGTTCACTTCCAGAGTTTTTGAAACAACAAGTTGAACAATTGTGTAAGTCCCTTTGTTGATTAACAGCAGAATCATACTTAAATCATTGAGCTGTTTCCTACTGAAATTGAAACATTATTATTAGAAGGAACCTTGGAGTTATCTCGTTTGATCACTTGGTTTAGCATCCGAGAGGCTTTGCTCAAGAGAGAGTTAAATACCTAGTATTTTACTCTATTGTTGACTTGTCGAAAAACAACCATCAACATATTTGGCGCTAGAAGGAGGGCATCTTACAAGTTGTTTCAGATTAAGGAAGAACATCCTGGAGCGAATTGGTTCTTTCTCGCCAGAGAGGCACCAAAGAATTCTAAGGTCTGCACCAGGAGCATCCAAGGATTTTTCTGAGTTGGGGTTCCCTTCAAAGTCGAAGAAAGGAAAGAAAGGGACTTCAGCCAGCCAAGGATCTCCAAGTGGGGGTGATACTTCAAATTTATTTCAAACTCCACCTCCGAAGAATCAAAATCAGGGAGTTGTTCAACCAGGCAACGTCCAAGTAACCACCACAGGCACTCCACTTCAGCAAGGAGCTACTCAAGCAGGTCCAGGACAACCTAACATTCCAATGGCAGCACCAGCACAAGCTTGGCCTTTGGGAAATGTCTCACCCCTTGGGACTTTTACCGATTACCATGATATGCCCAAGAATCCCGAACACTTCTGTTCGAAATTTCATGTCAACGATCCGAGCAGGACAGCTGAGGAACATATTAAGATCTTTGAAGGTACTCTGGTAAATCGAAGGATTGAAGATGAAGATGTAGCATGCCGACTATTTCCCTACTCTCTCGAAGGAGATGCTACTTTTTGGTATGTCAATCTACCGGCTGGATCTATTACTACCTGGGAACAGATGAGAACCGCTTTCCTGGAGAAATTCAAAATTCTCATCACTCCTGCAGAACTCTATAAGCAATTCATCGAAGTTCGAAGACAGGAACACGAGCCTATTGCCGCTTTTAATCACAGGTTCCATAAAGCATATTCAAGATTGCAACCTCCCTATGATATCACTCCAGTAATGGCGATGGAGATTTATTACGCTGCATTGGATCGCCTTACTTCTATGTTCGTGAAAAGAGCAACAACCCCGCCGACCACTCTGACAGGGGCATATGCTGAAGCCGTTAAGGTGAACACAGATTTGGGTATGAACACGCATGGGCCACTTAATCACATAGGGCATGTGGCAATGCCAAACCAGATTCAGGGAATCAATCAAGCATTGGCTCAACATACACCTGTAATGAATCCAGTTCCTGTTTCCACTCCTGCTAATCAATTAGTCCTACATCCAGGAGTGCCAATTTCACAAGTTGTACCGGAAAAACCAGTGTATTTGCAAGGATCTTCATCTTCTGCGAAGGCTCAGGAGGAGAAAGATGAAATGAAAGAGCTGATTGATCAGGTAAAGAAATTGTCTACTGAAGTTACGCATTTACGAAATCAGAACAACTATCTGCAGAAGAATTTCCAAGGCAATCAGGGTGGGTACCAAGGAAACCAAGGAAATCAAGGATACAATCAAGGATATAGTCAGGGATACAATCAAGGTTTTAGAGGAAATAATCAAGGCTTTCAACGACAGAATAGAACTTGGAACACTGCACCAAACACCGGCACAGTTCCTTCACCACTTGACAATCCACCAGCTTCGGACCCAAAACCCGCAGAGAAAGTATTCTTAGCAGAAGCTGCACTATCTACATGGTGCCGGTTGCATAACACCAATCAGCATTCAGAACTTCAATGTCCCGAATTTAAGATAGCAGCCGACATCTTTCAACAGGAAATGCATGGTACACAGGTACCAGAGAATCCTCCAGTCACCGGATATGAAATTGTGCCTACGCAGAGGTATGATCAAGCTTTGATGATTGAAGATTTTACTTTTCCACCTATGATGGAATATGATATGACAGAATATAGCGGAAGATTCCCGCCAGCCTCTGCGAATGAACCAGTTGAGGATACATACTACACTCCGCCGTTCGAGGGTGATTTCCAAACCCAAGAAGCAGATGAAGTTCAGGCCTTTCAGCAATCTGCTGGCAATGCACCACAAAGAGTTTATCAGCGGAATTACCGGCCACAAGATCCTATTACCACGTCAACTCCTCCTAATAACTTGCACACTCCGCCAAATCCAAATGCAAGTAACAATCCAAGCTATCCAAGGGATGCACCCGAATACAGACAGCGAAATCCAGTTCAGAACGTTGTCCCAGCACAAGAAGTTCAGCAGCAGAATGTCTCTGCAAGGGTCGATCCAGTCAGGAAGGAAGTTCCTAAAGAGGATTTAAAGAGATTGAGTCAGTGTGTTGTCGAAGAACTCAAGAAGATTAAAATCAACCTACCATTGACAGAATTGATTCGAGTACCTGAAATTAAGGAAGCTTTTCTAAGAGGTGTCGATGATACCATCTCAAAGGGTGGAAATCAAAATGTGCAAGTCACCACAGGATCAGCCGGTCCATCTACTTCAAATGTACCAAGAGCATATGTAGGTCAAAATACAAATCCAACTCAAATGAGGCCACCTCACCCACAAGGCCAGACAAATGCTATTTTCATTGCACAGGAATCATCCAATATAACAGATGGCAAATCAGTTGCGATAAAGGAAGAGCCTACCGAGGATAACAATACGCCGAAAGTACACGTCAATTCAGATCCAGTAAATGACCGATACAGTGCCCCCAAGAAGAAATCAGTCGTCTTCTATCAAGGAAAAGATGAACAGCCTCCTTTCTTGATATCAGTTAGAATGTTTGGCAAATTATTACACAATTGTCTAATGGATTCAGGAGCCTCAAGCAACGTGATGCCTTTGGGTATTTGCAAGAAACTTGGCCTCATCCCAAAGCAGACAAATAAGAAAGTTACGCAATTAGACAAGACCGAAGTTCCAGTTATTGGAGAGCTACATAATATTCACATGCAGTTAGCAGCTGATCCCAGGATTCAGCATTACATTGACATTTCAGTAGTAGACATACCTGAAGGGTATGGGATGCTGTTAAGCAGAGATTGGTTGAAGAAGCTCAACGGATACGTCTCCACCGACTTTTCGCACATGTGGCTATCATGGAAAGGATTGCCTAATCAAATCAGGATAGATAGCACTCCACGTCTCAAATTGATGATTACTGAATATGGTGAAGACAATGAGATCCTTTTTGTACAAACAGACTTAGGTGTTTACAAGCCTAAGGTTGAAGAGATTCTAATGTTTCACAATTCAACAGAGGTCCTCATAGAAAGTGATCACAGCGCATCATCAGATGAAGAAGGGGAAGGTATGTTTGAAAACTTCCGGAATTTTGTGATGAGACATGTGAAGCAAGGAGTAGAATTAGGAAGTCACGCATCCGTTCAAGATCTATTGCTACCTAATTGGTGTAGGATACACAATGCTTTCCATTCCGAGTTCTCTTGCTCTATGTGCATAGTAGCCCTAGAACAAGTTAGAAAGAGAATTCCAGAGGCCATGGGCTTGGAAATCCCCAGTATGATGAAACTAAAAGAACCAGTTCAGGATACAGCCGTTACAGATGAAGCAAGCACTTCGGCATCAGCAACAGAACATACCCGAATTGAACCTACAAAAGCAAATCAAGGTATTGATATGTCAAATTCAGAAGATAATCAAGTATGGACTCTAAGATTTGATGGATCGAAATCCAAGCAAGGATCCGGAGCTGGCTTTGAATTGATCAGTCCGCTGGGGGAAGCTTATTTATCAGCTTTGAGATTACAGTTCCCATGCACAAATAATGTTACCGAGTATGAAGCTCTCGTACACGGGTTGCTCTTGGCCATAAAAAAGAAAGTTAAAATTTTGCACGTGTTCGGCGATTCAGAAATAGTTGTCAGACAAGTCAGGAAGCAATATGTGTGTCATGACAAGAGACTAAAGAAGTACAGAAACAGAGTATGGGATTTGATTGAAGACTTCGATGCTTTCAACATCAAGTCAATTTACAGGTCAACAAATCGAGTAGCTAATGCACTAGCACAGGCCGCAAGTTCCCTTGAGCCATTGGCTATGGAAGGATTAAAAAAGTTCACAGTGGAACTAACATCAGTACCATCAGTACCAGATAATATCACAAATTTTCAAGTGTTTGATGACGACAAACATATACTGGATTTCTTGACCAATTCAGGTATCTTCACCACCCAGGTCATTGACGAAAGCGAAGTTGAAGCTGAGTTTGATCTAGATGGGATCATAAATCTGAAGGACAATAATATCCCAAAGGGTATGATTGAATTAGAAAGACTCTTCGATTCAGATAAGTTGGGCACTCCTCCTCACCACAACGAAGATGGAAATAAATGTGAAGCAGTCAATCTGGGAACCGACGAAAATGTAAAAAATGTATTCATAGGGAAAGTTTGCACACCGGAAGAAAGAGAAAACATCCTCAGTAGTATGAGAGAATTCCACGATGTTATTGCTTGGGGATATGATGATTTGAAGACATACGATACATCCATCATTACACATACTATCCCTCTCAAGCCAGGAAGCAGACCTTTCCGACAGAGGCAGAGGCCGGTCAATCCTTTATTGGAGCCACTTATTTATCAAGAAGTCAAGAAGCTGCTGCAGGCAAAGATCATATTTCCGATCAGGCACTCGACGTGGGTCGCCAATTTAGTTCCAGTTAGAAAAAAGAATGGAGAAATAAGATTATGTGTTGATTTCAGGAACTTAAACAAAGCATCAGAAAAAGATAATTATCCTTTGCCTTCATTGGACGAAGTGCTGCAAATTGTAAATGGTTCACAGATGATGTCTTTTCTGGATGGATATTCAGGGTATAACCAGGTCATGGTTGAAGAAGAGGATCGATTGAAGACCGCTTTCACTACCAAATGGGGTACTTATGCATACAGAAGGATGCCTTTTGGCCTAATCAATGCAGGAGCCACTTTCCAGCGAGCTATGGATATTGCTTTCAGAGATATTATTGGAAAATGCATTATTATTTATATGGATGATCTTACGGTGTTCTCCAAGGTCAGAGCAGATCATGTAGAGCATTTAAGGAAAGTTTTCGAATCTTGTAGAACATATGGAATTTCCTTAAATCCAAAGAAGTGCATCTTCGGGGTGACCGAAGGAAAGCTCCTGGGTCATGTCATATCAGAACACGGTATCTCTATTGATCCAGATCGGATAGAAGCCATTAAGAGAATTAGCATGCCTGCCAGTAAAAAGGAATTAAAGTCATTCTTCGGTAAGATTAACTTCGTCAGGAAGTTTATTACCGGATTTGCAGAAATTATTAAGCCATTGAATGATATGTTAAAGAAAGATGCGAAAGTTGAATGGACTCCTCCAGCAAAGAAAGCATTTGAAGAAATCAAGCAAGCAATTGCTAGGGCTCCTGTCCTCATCAGTCCAGACTATTTGAAGCCGTTTTATTTATATTCTTTTGCATCTGATCACACCTGTGCAGGGATTTTGACCCAGAGGGTAGATGATAAAGATGAACATCCCGTTGCATTTATGAGTGCCCCTTTTAAGGATGCTGAGCTGAGATACCCGGCAGTGGAGAAACAGGCTTATGCTCTAGTAAAGGCTATCAAGAAATTTCGGCACTATATCTTGCGGAGTAAAGTGTATGCTATAGTTCCAGATGCCGCAGTGAAAACATTACTAATGCAAAATGAACTAGGCGAACGAAGAGGCAAGTGGGTCGCCACTATTCAAGAATACGACATCGAAATTCAACCAATGAAGTTGGTTAGAGGACAAGCATTGACTCAGACTATAGCACTTGAAGAACCTGGATTAGTTCAGCAAGCTTACGTACTTGAAGCAGTATCACCAGATGAGTGGTACGATGATATTGTTTATTATCTACTATCTCAGAGATGTCCAGAACATATGAGCCCAACACAGAGGAGAGCATTGAGATACAGAAGTAAACGTTTCATGTTGCAAGGATCAGTTTTATTCAGACAAAATCATGAAGGCATCTATCTAAGGTGTGTTGGGAGGAACGAAGCTAAAAGTATTATGGAACAATTTCATGATAAATTCGGAACTTGCCACGGTGGTGAGCTAGCAACGGCAAATCAGATATTAAGGGCAGGCTACTATTGGCCAAAATTGTTTCAAGATGCTCATCAGCATGTCAAAACTTGCCATATTTGTCAAGTAGCAGCTTCAAGAGAACGAA
The DNA here is from genome assembly GCA_027924645.1 of Cunninghamia lanceolata. Taxonomy (NCBI): domain Eukaryota; kingdom Viridiplantae; phylum Streptophyta; class Pinopsida; order Cupressales; family Cupressaceae; genus Cunninghamia; species Cunninghamia lanceolata. Next base: position 4,832,539 of record BSBN01000449.1, on the reverse strand, counting down.
ACCCAGCTATGCCTTTGCAGCCAGTTGTTGAATTCAGACCTTTTGCTAAGTGGGGATTAGATTTCATTGGTATGATAAACCCACCATCTTCCGCACAGCATAAATATATTTTGACTGCCACAGACTACTGTACCAGATGGACAGAAGCCCATGCTTTGAAGTTTTGTACTTCTGAAGTAGTGATCAAGTTTTTAGAAGAGAATATAATTACCAGATTTGGTTGCCCCAGTGCCCTTGTATGCGACAATGGCCCTGCATTTTCATCACTCAGATTTTCAAATTGGGCCTTTGAATATGGTATAACCCTGAAATTTTCATCGAATTATTATCCACAGGGAAATGGCCTAGCTGAGTCCACAAACAAGAACCTTTTGAATGCAATAAAGAAATTACTGGATAAGAATCCAAGAGACTGGCATACACAGCTGAAGTTTGCTCTTTGGGCAGACAGAACTCGAGTTAAGTCTTCTCTGGGTACTTCGCCATATCACCTGGTTTATGGGCAGGATCCCATCTTCCCAATACAATTGAGGATTCCAACCTTGCAATTCATGCAAGAGTATTTAGATGAAGATGAGCAAGTACAAGTAAGATTATCACAGCTCCTGCATCTGGAAGAAAAACGAGACATCGCCTTAAATAAATTTATGAAACATCAAGGAGTGGTCAAGCGTTGGTTTGATCGACAGGCAAGAGTGAAAGCCTTCAGAATTTCTGATCTGGTTTTATATTGGGACAAAGCACATGAACGGCGAGGTGATCACGACAAGTTCGATTATCTCTGGAAGGGCCCATATCAGATCGCTGAGATCCTAGGAGAGAACGCTTTCAAATTGAAGACTCTGACCGGAGAAGATATCCCATTGCCTGTCAATGGGCAGTTCTTGAAGCACTATTTCCAGCCATGAATTCTTCGGAACACTGGTTTGTACATAATTAGATAGGATTTCCTTTCAGTTATTTTGTTTTTTTTCTTAGATTAGATTTGTTTGTCTTGATGTCATTTGACTCAAGAATTTTTCAAGAAGTTTTCATAGTTTAGTTGTTTTTGTTTCTTTCGTTTTTAGAGTAGTTGTTTTTGAAGGGTTCTAGTTCTTGACAAGGTGGTGTGTATCCAAAACACATTTGGTATACTTTCACTAGGATATGTGAGCGCATTTCTTAAACATTTATTCACGAAACTCTTAGGATTGATAGATTATTGTTTTCAATTGTTGACGAAGCGAGCACTGAGCTTGACTGGGACATTAATCATATATTGTGTCTTGACACCATTATCTTTTGAACATAATATTTTAAAATGTCAAATCTAATTTTACAAATTCTTATTTGTTCTTTTGAGAAACTTAAGTCATGATTGATGGATTTCCCGTGGATTCCATCGCGAGTATTAGATAGCATGACTGCTTGCTCCTAGGAGATGAGTCATTTGTTCGGTATTGACTAAAGTATTTTGAGGTTTCTTACACATCTTAATGATCCCGAAGTTTCTAGGAAAACCTTTGTAAGCCTGGATCAAGTGAAAATCATAAGGTAATTCATGCCTCCATTTCCATTCCATAATAAGTATTTTGCATATTTTCATATCCGTCATTTCATTTACCACATCCCATATTACAATAAAATTGTTCATTCATTTCATTCCACTACAGTTAAACCTCCATCTGCATTGCATATTTTCAACCAAAAATGAATTCGAGTCTAATGACTGCATCATTTATATGACTCTGTGTTCATTATACTCTAGAAGGATACAAGTTGAAGTTGAAATCAAGTACTTGGAGTATTTTCATTATCCACTGTACGGGATAAAATCAAATGTTGGTACTCCCACTCCATTCCATTTGAAATCCACTTCATATATTCACTTCACTTTTGTTACTATGCAAAGTCTCAAAGCATGTAACTATTCATCCATTTTACCTCCGCCTTCAAATCACATTACTATCCACACCTTTTCACCCCTCTCCTAATCATGATTGATGAATGTGAGTGTCGTCTGAATGAGAAGCTTGCAATTCCTTCCGCCCATTCCCCCATCTTTCCATAAAATAAATATTTGGATGCTTTTACCTTTTGAGCAAAGAGATTCCTGAAAATCCAAAAATCTCTATGTATCATGATATAAATGCCATAATTCCTAAACAAGGCATGTTCGAAAGATATTTCGTGCTGTACTTTCAAGTCAAGGAATCCTGGCGAAATAAAGTTCTAAGTACCTGTAGCCGAATCCAAAGAGGCTACCGCATCCAATCCATCCATTCCATTTCTATTCAATTCTATTCCACATTACTTCACCCCGCGAACCAAAATTAAAGGGAGAAATCCTAAGTTCGTGAAGGACATGAAGGCATCATTACTAGTTATCATTAATTCCCGTTCCCTACTTACATTCCCTTTTCCACTTGCAAGCTTCGAAGTTTAGGTTGATACAAACAAACGTTGATCGTGATTTCATTCCATTTCATTTTCCTTGTTCACCGTCCATATTTGTTTCTTGCTGTTCAACATATCCCATCATTCCTTTGGTTTATGGTTGAATACGCTTTCACACAGTCATAATCCGCCATCATCCAACTCCGTTCCCTTTATCCCATCATTTCCTACCAACATTTGTCAGTATCAGAACGTGACATGATTTTCTGTGTGGATTATCGCGTCCTTCGCAGAATCAGACTCTTGAGTTCTTATCATTCGTTACCTCGGTGAAAACCTGGCAAACAGGCGCCGTGTGTAATGGTCACTATTTAAAAAAAAAAAAAAAAAAAAAACGAAAAAGAAAGAAAAAAAAAAAACGAAAAAAAAAGAGAAAAAAAAAAGAAGAAAAAGTAAAGAGAAAAAATTTTCGTTCACTGGTGAAAACCCGGCAAACGGGCGCCATGAATAAGTATCTTGGCGAAAACCTGGCAAACAGGCGTCATGATAGGGCCACATTGTTTCATTGCATTTTCACTATCATTCTATCACCACTCCATTTGACATCATTTACTTGTCATTGCATATTATCATTACCTATGTCATCCATATATATATCCGTTCATCCGCTTTCATGAATTTACCTAGCTTGATACGGGTCAGCTTAGTCGATCCTGGTTTCTAAGGGATGGGAATGAACCTAAGTGCTTGCACTTCAAACCTCAGATATGGATAGTCGCGCTGGCAATTGATTTTGATTCTTTGATTGAGTAGTCGTGTTTATTTGATCTCGTGTGTGGGTGTGCATGGAAATGTTGAAGCTTGACGTTTGTTTATCTTTAGCACATTCAAGAAGTTGTTTTAATTGCAATCAATCTTTAATCACACATCAGGAGATGCAGTGTCTTGATCCAATTTATGATTCCTTTCCCTTTTAAGCTCGTTTTGTATAGTTTACGATTGAGGATGATAATTTGATATTCTTAGAGTGAGCTTTGCATTTTTGTTTTAGAAATGTTCAGGAACATTCCTCCAGTGGAGTCGCCAGATGTTGTGACCAAATCACACATCACCCCATTAGGAATAGGGACCCCCCTTTTTTTTGAGCTCTGAGCTTTCAGTGAGTTTTCAATGAGTTTTCAACGAGATTTTAATGATGATTTGACTCATTTTCCTCTGCCGGCTCGGTAACAATTTCCTTACCTATGATCTTTGGTTCACAATTAAGGATAGATGAACTTGCAATAATGAAGAATTGTGATCAAATCCTATCTAGATATTGAGTTTTGAAGTCAATCCTTCAGAATGTTTGAGACCCTGAAAAGACTAAGCCTGGAGCCTGAAATCCTGAAAATCCTGAAAAATGGCTAAGTCTGAAATCTGGTGAATCCTCCAAATTCTATATTTTGCATCTTAAATCCGGTGGATTCGGGACCTATCTCAAACATCCTGAAAGGTATATTGAAAAATATTTAAAGTATAAGAAATTCAATCTCTAAACTTATACTTAAATATATTTTTCAATATACCTTTACTCGCGCGATCCTGAAAATGCTTGACGAAGTCAGAGGATTCAAAATCCTGATCTAATGCGACCAGACACTTAGATGGCGCAAATCTGGGCGCAAAATCACGAAGCAGAAGACACTTGAGCCAGAGGATTTGAAAACTTGATCCAGTGCGCCCATCTAATCCTTCATTCAGTGCGAAAATATCAGAGGATTTGAAAACTCCATCTAGTGCGCCCAAACCAAAAGTGTCATTTCGGAGGAGAAAATGAAGATTTCAATGTCTAGAACTAGTGCGAAAATGAAAAGGCAAGTCTTAGAGCAATCTTGGAGCAATTTTTAATGAAAAGTTACAGGATTTTTATCCTCCAAGTGATGCGCCATCAAGAAGGAGGAGGGAAATGTGAAGTTTGGACTTGAGAAATGTTTACTAGTTCAGAGGATTCTCCAACATGATGCAATGCGCCAACACTTTAGAGGATTCTCCAACATCATCCAATGCGCCATATCATGAGGAGATTGCCAGTAGATATCCAATGTTTGGTTTTCAAGGTAAGTTTAGAGGTTTCCAACAAGTTCATCCAATGCGCCATGTGTGAGGATTCTTACATAGTGAACTAATGCGTCCATTCCAAAGTTCATCCCATACGTAGTATAAGAAAAGTGCGACTTAAATCCAGAGGATCCTACAAGGGTAAGCATTGCGCCATACATCATATAAGATCCACATTAATTCACTCAAGATGGAAGACTTCAACCTAGCCAACCAATGCGCCATATCCAAAGGAGGAGGATGTAGTTTTATTTTGAAGATCTCATGTTGCTCATCTAATGCGCCATGAATGAAGTTCATTTTGAAGAGCTTAAACTACACATCCAACGCGCCCACACTCCACAGGATCCTACACCTTGATCTAGTGCGCCAAAGTTTGAAGACTTCAAAAGGGGTATCAAATGCGCCAAAACTTAAGGAGTCCTAAAACACTATCAAATGCGTCAAAATTTAAAGGAATCCAAGGTATGATCTAATGCGCCACTTCTTGAAAGCATCCAAATTGCCTAAGTAAAGCGCCAACCTTGTGAGAATCTCAATCTTTCATCTAATGCGCCAAAGTTTGAAGGCTTCAAAAGGGGTATCTAGTGCGCCAAAACTCAAGAAGTCTTAGGACATGATCAAATGCGCCAAGTGTCAAGAGGATCTCAATCATTCAACTAGTGCGAAATGTGTCAAGGGGAATCCTATGCCTTCATCAAATGCGAAATCACTTGAAGATCCTACCAACTCCATCTAGTGCGACTTACAACAAGAGGATTCTAATCCTTTAACTAATGCGAAACATGAAGGAGGATCATCAAGGAGTTAACTAGTGCGAAATGTTGAAAACAAGTTTTAGAGTTTCAAGACAGCAATACAAAAGGATTCCATGAAGGAGACTCCATTAGATCATCCAAGGCGAAGAGACTTGAAGATTGTTAAAACCTCATCCAATGCGGAATATTAAGAAGGCCTCGAAGACCTCCATCCAATGCGAATTGCTAAGGGAATTCGAATTCTTGATCTAATGCGCTTGAAAGAAGGAGGAAAACGTCCAACAATAAGAAGAAGATTATCAAGTCTTTATCCAATGCGTCCAAAAAGAAATCATAAACATTTAATAGTTGTTGCCTTCGTAAAACGTGAAATTGCATTCATTTAATAAAGATTAAAATTAAATTAAATGTTTGTGCATGAGGTCGGCCTAGGAAGAAGGAAAGTTTTTAAAAAAGAATTATATATATGTGCCTCATTTCTTTTTCATTTGATTCATTTTCAAGAGCAGATTTGTTCTCCAAGAGCAGAATTTTCTTCAAGGAGCAGCCACAAGAAGTTGATTTTAGAAGATAAATCTGATTTTATCAAATTTTGTCAAGTGGGAAATCAAATTGCAAGGTATCAAATACAAAACAGCTCATCAAGTAAGTCTGATCTGAGTTTTTTCTGATCTGATTTTCTTATTTTTCTTTCATTAGATGCCTTGAAATTGTCCAAATATTGATGAAATTCTGGAAGAATAAGTGGATTTTTATGATTTTTTATAGATTTTCTAAATTTAATAGTAATATTTCATAATTATAGAGGAAAATTTCATAATTTAATCCACTTAAGTTGCTGAAGTAAAATCTAGATTTTGTTTGCAATCACTTATTCGCGTCAAGTCTGCAGAATAATGGCAATGACTTCCAAGGAACGACAAGCCAAGATCCGGATGGATGCCAAAGGGAAGATTCCTGAATCAAAGCTCGTCTCAAGGTGGACCAATGTAAGCGATACAAATATGGGAAGCAGCAACCTGGAAGATATCAAGACAGTCCTTGAAGAACCTAACGGAGGAAGCCTCGCTCGAGCCATCATGAGGAGTGGAGCCATTGAAGCTGCTTGTTTTCCGCCAACTTTGCCATGTCCAGAAATGATCATCGAATGTGTCAAAAAGTATGAAAGAAGTCATCCTTATGGAAATGTTACCATTGAGAACATGAAGCAACAAGTTAAGGCATTCTACTTTCAATATGATGGACTTGATGAAAGTCAACTAGATAATATATTCACACTTGCATATCGTCTTGGGGAAAATAAGTCTTGGATAAACGACTGGGAGAAGACACTTGGAGTCTATGAGGCAGATGTAGCAGTGGCAGAAGGATCCATTAAGGCAGCGACAAGTGTACCAATGGAAGATATTATTCAAATTGTGTCCAGATTCATTGTATCTCATAGTACTACTACATAGTACTCGCCTTGATGATGTGGCTTCCTTATCCTCTTGGAAAGCGTGCCTTTGTTCTCTCTTTCATGACTTCTTTCATTTAATATGAGTAACCTCCTGTATTTAATAAAGTATAGTTTGTTGTAACTACTTGTGATGTGGCTTGATCTGATCCGCTGATTTCGCCGATCAATCTTGACCCTTCTCTCCTTTGAGGACTATAAAAGAGCTCTCATTGCTCTCATTTGTAACGGTTGGAAATTCTGAAATTGTTGTAAGAGCTCTCTGAGATAATAAAGGACTCATTGATTTGGTGATTCTATTTATATTTCTGAGTGTTTGCATGGTTTCAATTTTCACACGAATATTAAGTTAAGTTGCAAGTTTTCTTTTAAGTATAAGTTAGTTAGTGAGAGATTTTTATTGCCTTGTAGTGAAGTCTTTACAATTGAGCGTCAATTTGATCTTTATGCTTGTTGAATTTTCATGAGCATAATTGATTTAAATATCTTGCATACCTTTGAAGATAGCACCTCTCTTGTCTAGTTGTTTCATCTTGGCGAAACAAGATTTGGTTTGACTTCACTTTAAGCAGTAAACGTCCTTCCATTTAGGATTAGATTAGTATTCCTCAACCCTATATCTTTTGCCTTTTTTTATCAATCATTTAGATTTAGGATCAGAACGTCCATTGCTAAATCATACGCGTCAGTTGCAGTACCTAGATTTTCTAGTGTTCACTTCCAGAGTTTTTGAAACAACAAGTTGAACAATTGTGTAAGTCCCTTTGTTGATTAACAGCAGAATCATACTTAAATCATTGAGCTGTTTCCTACTGAAATTGAAACATTATTATTAGAAGGAACCTTGGAGTTATCTCGTTTGATCACTTGGTTTAGCATCCGAGAGGCTTTGCTCAAGAGAGAGTTAAATACCTAGTATTTTACTCTATTGTTGACTTGTCGAAAAACAACCATCAACAGGTAGTCCAAGTTCGTTTGATTTAGATAAGTTTGAAAGTGAATTGATGAAGAAATCAGCCATTCATGGAGAACATAATGAGCCTTCAATTCCAAATCAAAATCATCAATTCATAAGACCATGGGACTTAGGTGTTTTGACACCAGATTTCATTGAGAAGCAAGCAATGGAGTCATTTGAAGATTCATTGGTTGACTAGGGTGCCAACATACCATTTGACCAAGAAATTTACCAACCAACATTTAGAGAGGAAGCTGAATTTGAAGGTCATGCAGACAAAGACAAATCAGAAAATTTGTTGTGTGGTGTTGATCTTGAACAAAGGCCAAAAGACTTACAAGTATTGAAGAGTATACTTTAACAAGACTTGAGTGCACACGCAACCTCCTTGATGAACTTTATTGGAAGGCATGGGTAGAAGAGAGACATAATGGCATTAAGAATGGAGTTTTTCTTGCAAATCTGCAAACTGTCAAAGAAGCTTTGGAGGTAATAGATTATTTGCAATTGCTTACTGATAGGGATCATGCTATTAAGTTTGCAAAAGAGACCTTGGAGGCACCAAGAGAAGGAGAATGAGGTTGATAAGCTTTGCCTTGATCTTAGCTTAGCTCACTACTCTCTTTACCAAGCTAAAAGTCAGTCATCAGTTGTAGCCATGGCCAAGGAGCAAGTAGCTTATGCAAGATTTTTGGAGATCAAGCAACTGATTGAAGGTATTGATAAGCTCCAAAAGAACTGTAATTTGGAGCCAAGTTATTCATGGAGTCATGAAGAAAAAAGGACAATGCAAGACTGTCCTAATGAAAAGTATAAAAATGATTCAAAATTTGAAATCACTAAGGATATTAGTATGATGGTGTTAGAAATTGTTGAGCATCCAGAAATTGAAGAAGATGTGCAAGAAGACACCATTGAAAGATATGAAGAAAATGTTGATTCTATGATTACAAACAACATTCCATTATCTTTACATGATAATTATAAAGTGATGGATAAGTTCCAGGTGGATGACAGTGATAAGAGTCATTATCTTGTGGATATTCAAGATTTTAAAGCTAAGCATGAGTTTGTGTTTGAGGACCCAAGCTACATACAAGGACACAAGGTATGTAAAGATTTTGATATCATGGATCTGAATGAGTTAATGATAAACTTTGTTTCAATTGAATTTCTGCGAAGAGTTGGTACTACCATGAGAAAGTGAATGGTAGCGAAAGTGTTCCTCCTAGTAGTGATGTCATAAGCATCACCAGGAGATCTTTAAGATAAGATATCATGAAAATTAGAGTAGTGCAGCATAATCATGGTGGAGCTACTTCTTTGGAAGTCTATGATTGTGAAAGAAATGTTTCATGGAGGACTTCAATCCGAAATTTCAAAGTTGATGTTGCTGATTTCTTTTCAATCAACCACCATATGCATTCTTGCAAATGGATTGGAGAGAAATCTTAGTCAAAATTTGGAGCATATCTCAATTTGTGACTATGGAGGTAATTTCAGCCAATAGAATGCACACATTTCTTGTTTTGTCTAACAGGTTTCAGTTTTGCAGCAGTTGTTTCATTTATAGGGTGCCAATTTTCAGAAAAAAATTTATTGTGAGTAGCTGATTTCAGTCTTGAACAACTCCAAAAAGATTCATTTTGTATGCCACTTAGGCATTGGAAAAGAATGGCATATGCTTCTAGTTGAAGAGGATGAATGCTTCAGCCCGTATAATTCTAATTTGGGAGAAAAATCAGAAGTTTCAGAAGTATTAACAAAGAATTTTAGCACCAACTTCCTAGATTTTATCAAAATGGAGCAGTAGAAACATGGAAGGATATAACAGTTTGATGGAGAGTTTGCTAATTCATACAGAGAATAGCTATACTTCTGTCCAAAAGAGTTAAGGAGGTCTACCTTGAAGGTACATTGCAGCATAGCATGACAAACAAAAGGATTCGCATACCTCCTAGATTGATTTGGGATCCTGGAGCCACATTGATTATTTAGAGATGAACTTTTGGTTGAGACTTGCAATTGCTTGTGGGCAAGCAATTCTGGGGACGGAGGACTGTAATGTCCCCTTTTGGGGCATAGCCGATTTGTGCACATTTAGCTAGTTTCCAAGTCGTCTGGAGGCTATTTGGTTAGTTGGGGAGAACTCCAACGTTCTTGGAGAAGCTTCAATTAGTCTTGCAGAGCAATTGTTCTTGGTAGTGAGCTCAATTGGTCTTGAAGACCTTCATGACACTTTCAGAAGAGATTTCCAGCTTTCGATGTGTTCTCCAAACTTCTTGGAGAGAGCATCTATTTTTAGTAAGTCACCCGGTTGGCTCCGATTACCATTCTCCACCATCAGTATCATTCCAATATAGTCAGATTTTGATTCCGATACTATTTTAGTGGTTTCCGCAACTCGGGTGAGTTAATGAGTAATTATTTAGTTATATCACTAAGGTTGCTTAATTTTGTGAAATAATTTTAAAAGCAACTTAGTGTAATAGCTCTTTGGAAAGGTGTTGAAAAGTATTATTTGATGCTCACATAAAGGGAATGCTAGGCAAGCGAGACATAAAATGAGCAATTACAAAAGGCTATTTTATGTGAGGAGGAAATTAAAAGAAAAGTGAAATTATTATTTTATTTCCTCTTGTCACCCTAAAAGTGTATAAAAGGGGGTTTAGTGCTCTTTTGGAGGGTTAAGCATTTTGAAATCTAATTTTCTGTGAGAGCCTCTGTGCTTTGTCTTGTGGGTTTGAAACCCTCATTTCTTCTCTAGTTTCGGTTGTGAAAGATCAACCCTAGCTAGATTATTAGGTGATTTTGCCTCTGAAATCATAGAGCTTCAATGGAGTCATTTTGCTGTGGTAATTTAATGTGTTTATGCTTGTCATTTTTGGTGATTTTGGATTGATAGTATATTGTGAGATTGTGCAGTGATTGATAGCTTGCGTTGTTGGCCGTACTTTCCAGAAGTTAGCAGTCGTACCTTTATTTTCTCTTGCTTGCATTTCAGTTTATGAAAGATGAAACTTTATAATATTGGGACGTTCACTTTGGAAGAGGCTTTGATGGAAAAAGACAAATAAATTTGTAGTTTGAATACCTGTTTCATTCTTCCTTTGATGCCATACGGATTACCAAGAATTGGTACGTGGGAAAGTTTTTTTAAAGGAACCGCTCCATGTTTTGTCTTTTAGTGAGTATAAGTGGGGGCCGCCACTTCCCAAAAGGAAGTCGTTCCATTTGCTAGTGTTCATGTGATTCTTCGTTGTTTTTGAAAGTGTCGTAGGATTGTGGAAGGGAAGTTGTACCTGCTAATTTGGTACATGAGTAGGTAGATGCAAATCGCTGCCTCATTAATCATCTTTGGTGCTTGTAAAGAGGCGCCTATTTCTTAGAAATAAGTTGCTGCAACTTTATGTTGGATGGTTTCAGTTCTATGTTAAGTTTTGAGGATTTGGGATATTCTTTGAGGCTGAACAGTGTTGATATCAAGCCACTTCATTTCTGTTTTCTGACTTGAAGTTTGCTGGAGTTCTTTCTAACTATGAACTTGGCTTATGTGTGAGTTTGGAGTGTCTTTTCTGTTGTAGACAGTGTGGTGCAATTTGTCATCTCTTGTGAGAGTTCATATCAGCAATCAGGGTGGTGTTCAGGGTGTGTCTTTGATCATCTTGTCGCCTTCCATTTTGTTTTTGCATTCAAACAACTAGTTGTGTGATTCGAACATCGTATGGTCTCACCTTGCCCACTCTGGGAACTAGGTGATCAGATGTAATGTCCCCTTTCCATCATTAAACATTGGATAACGTTAGCCTTTTATTTATTTCCCGGTGTTAAAAGGGAAATGTGTTTTAAAAAGATTGTTATGAGTATCTTATGTTTCATTTTACAAATCCTTTATTGGATAACTTATATTATTTTTAAAACAAATAAATTGCACTCCTCTATATAGGCGTTGGCTATTGGTGGGGCCCCCTTTGTGTGACGCCTATTCTAGGAGTGCATGTTGTTGAGTGGAGCGCTCAGGTTATTAAGGGAATGAATATGCTATTTTTGTGCTTGGAGCATTGGGAATCTTTAGGAGGCCTATTTATTGGAACTTGGGCTCACTTAGAAGTTTTTTATGCTGTTTGGATTTCAGTTTCATTTGGTGAACTTATGTTGTTTAGTAGAGTTTTTCTGTGAGGTTGTTCAGCCTCAATCTTCATCTGGTTTCAGTTGTGAAATATCAACCCTCGTTGGGTATTTGGTGATTCACCTAGAAATCACACTGAGCATCAATGGAGTTCGATGTTGTTGATCAGTTTTGGAGTGAAAGCCTTGTTTCGGTATTAGAGTTTTGAAGTAATATTTTGGTGTGGGTTTCTTGCATTTGGAACTTATGTATTGTTTGCTTTCCCAATGGTGGTCCTACATACCCAACCATACAACATCATGAGCTTTTGAAGTGCACGTTGAGGAAGAAGTTTGAGAAGTGTTTGTGACTGAAATACTATTATTCATGGTGAGACGCCCAGTTCTGGGCAGTTTATTGTTCATTGTTGATTCTATTTGTTAAGCTCCAGCCTGAGTTTGAGATGTGTTTGTGATTGAAATACTATTATTCATGGTGAGACACGCCCAGTTCTGGGTAGTTTATTGTTCATTGTTGATTCTGTTTGTTAAGATCCAGCTTGTCGTACCTGTCAGTAGGGTCGTACTAGCCATAGGGACGTTAGAATGGATGAGATGAAACACTTGACTTCTGAGTGATGTTTTGAGCTAGAAGGTGGCGCCTAGGGTAGAACTAGTCATGGCAAGCATTTTAGTGTGATTCAGGACTGTCGTACCAGTGTACCGACAAACTGAATTTTTGAGTTTCATCAGTTATGTGGTGATTGCTTCAAACAACCTTGTAGCATCATTATCCTTGCAACAATATAGTTTTCTGGGTTCCAATTTGCCAAGGTATGGATTGATCCTCAATTTGTCCTATGATCATATGAAGTTACACAATGATATTTTTAACAAATTAGACTTGTTAAGTTGTTGTAGCATGTCTCATGATTTTGTTTAAGATGTTTGTGATTAAACTGGGGTGAACATTTCAGTGGTATTAGAGTTGGTCTCCTACCAGCCTATGAGAACTTTCTAACCCTGCATGCAGCAAACTAGTGCTAGAGAGAGAAGGTACTAGCAGAGAGAAGAGAGAAAGTTGAAATCAGCCTGTGGGACAGAGAGCTCTGTTGAAGAGAACCTAGTCATGGCAGATAGAGATAAAGAAAATTGTCCACCTCATAGTCCGGGTGAACGGATAGACGAAGTTTGATCAGATGTTTGATATGATGGCCAGATTAATGAACAAGATGGACCAGAACTTATTTCAGGGCCCAAGAAATAATACTGAAGCCAGCAGCTCCCAAAACAATGGTTCTAGAAATGACAATGTTAGAGTATCCAGGACTTCGGTGGGATCAGCTGTGAGTCCCCTTCAACCATACACCAATAGAAGGGAAGAAACACCTCCTGTGCAAGAGGATCGAATTGCATTCACTGATGATATTATGATGTCATGATGAATATATGACACTCCCTGACCAAGTCTGCAGGAACTTAATTTTTGATCAATATATGAATCAAAAAAAGAATGGTGGAAGACATGACATCAGGGACAACAAAGACTACAAGCATGCTTTGAGCAAAGTATCTTTAGACCGTTTTGATGGTAGTGGGAAGTGTTTTGCAAGAGCTTGGGTTCAGAAACTCGACACCTACATTACCTTGAAGCTTATGCCTAAGGAGACAGCCCTAAACTTTGCTACTTTACACCTAGATGGAGCAGCTTACGAGTGGTGGTACCACGGATTGGTGACACAAGGTCACAATTTGATTACAACCTATGATGAGTTCAGCAATAGACTCATCGAGAGGTTCGACAAGCAAGATCCAGAACAAAGTTTCAAGGACCTAGCACAACTGAAGCAAACTAGCAATATTGATGCATACATCACTGAGTTTCAAAGACTTAGTGTAATGGTTTTGGATATTTCTGAAAGAAGGCTCATTTTTCTGTTCGTTGAAGGTCTGGCTGAACCAATTAGAGGATGGGTCAAATCCTTGGCTTCACAAACTTTGCAAGAGGCCATTAAAAAGGCAAGAAGCATGGAGTTTTCAGCTCCAAAACCCAAGATGACAGCTAAACCTTTTTCATTCAACAAAGACAAAAAGATCTTCTCCAAATTTCCCAATCAGTAGTAGCCACCTTTGCAAAGAATGAGTGATGAAGTAAAAAATGAGCTGAAAAAGAAAAAATTATGTTTTACATGCAAAGAGCCTTGGGCCCCAGGTCATAAATGCTATGAAAAGGGCCAAGTAAGACATTTGGAGGTCTATGTTGATGCTGAAACAGGATCAGAAAAATCAGAACAAGGTGAATTTGTGAATTGTGAGGAGGTAAAAGACTTTGAGGAGGTTGAAGAAGTGAAGGAGGATAGTGGGATTCTTGCTCAGCTGTCTAGTACTCAAAAGAACAACCCATTTCGTGTTCGAGGAGTTCTAGGAGGGCAGCGAATGATTGCTCTTATTGACACAGGTGCCACGCACAACTTCATAAATGAGGGCTTGGTAGCCAAGCGTGGATTGAAGATAGAAGAATTTAAGGGATTCAAAGTCATGGTTGCTGATGGCTTTACCATCACATGCAGAAGGAAGATTTCCCAACTTTGCATCCAATTGGGAAACCATAAGGTCAAAGATGAATTTTATGTTGTAGGCATTGGTGACACATATGTGGTTGTAGGAATCCAGTGGCTGAAATCACTTGGAGAGATCAACTTGAACTTTCAAACCATGGAGTTGAGATTTGAATAAGAAGGAAAGAAGGTTACCCTCCGTGGAATGTCAAATGGGGGTCCTCGAGTGGTTACTGCTAAGAGAATGGAGCGAATCTTGAGGCAAGGCCAAGATGAGTGGGTTGTTGAATGTGTTGTCTTACTAGCTTCTGTTCATGAGGGGAAGAGAGAGCAGCATCCTGATGTGCAGAAAATTTTGACCAAGCATACCAAAGTTTTCAGTGGGTTGCCTCCTGGAAGGTCACCTGAGAGGGGGATTGAGCATGTGATTGAGTTAGAGGATGGAGCCAAACCTGTTATGACTACTCCTTATAAACACCCGAAGCATTTTAAAGATGAAATTGAAAAGACCATCAAGGAGTTACTTGACATGGGATTCATCCCCGCCCAAGTAAAAGCCCTTTTGCATCTTCAGTTGTACTAGTAAAGAAGAAGGATGGGACTATGTGATTGTGCATAGACTACCGCAAGCTCAACAAATGCACCATCAAAAACAAATATCCAATACCCAGAATAGATGAGCTCATTGACGAGTTACATGGAGCAGTCTATTTTTCAAAAATAGACTTGAGATCAGGTTATCATCAGATTTGCATGCGTGAATCTGATGTGGAGAAGACTGCATTTAGATGCCACTTTGGGCATTTTGAGTTTTTGGTTATGCCTTTTGGCCTAACCAATGCTCTTGCAACGTTCCAATCATGCATGAATTAGATTTTCAGCGAGCAGCTCCGCAAGTTCTTGTTGGTGTTTTTTGATGACATCCTTATCTACAGTAAAACTTGGGAAGAGCACTTACGTCATCGAGATGAGGTGTTGGGAATTCTTGAGGCAAGTTCCTTGTTTGCCAAGGAATCTAAGTGCAAATTTGGCATGACTAAAATCTTATATCTTGGTCATGTAATCAGTGTAGATGGGGTTAGAGTTGACCAAGAAAAGATTCGTGCTATCATTGAGTGGCCACCACCTAAAACTCTTACTCATCTGAAGGGTTTTTTTGGTCTATGCAGCTTCTACAAGCGTTTTGTGAAGGGTTTTTCTCAAGTGGCAGCTCCTCTTACTAATCTTACTAAGAAGGGGGCCTTCTCTTGGTCTGAATCAGCGTAGAAATCATTTGAAAATTTCAAGAAAATCATGAGCAATTGTCCGGTGTTGGCACTTCCGGATTTTACCAAGCCTTTTGAACTAGAATGTGATGCTTCAGGGGAAGGTATAGGGGCTGTCTTGATGCAAGCATCCAATTGCTTTTGAAAGTAAGAAGTTGCGGGGTGCAGAGAAAAGTTATTCAATTTATGATAAAGAAATGCTTCCTATCATGCATGCATTAATCAAGTTCTGTCAATACCTGGTGGGAGGCAAGTTCATAGTTAAGACTGATCATAATAGTCTTAAATATTTCTTAAATCAGAAGGATTTGACTGAAAGGCAGCAGCGTTGGGTAAGCAAACTTCAAGCCTTTGACTTTGATATAGTCTACTTGAAAGGGAAGAAAAACATTGTGGTTGATGCACTCTTGAGAAGACCTCGTGTCACATCCATTGTGGGAATAATAGCTGATTGGAAAGATCAGATTTTCGCTGAATATGCAAAGTGTCCTTTGGCTGCTAGCATCATTGATGGAGTCACATCTGAAGATAAGTACAAGGTAATTAATGGTCTGATTTTTTATAAAGAACGTATCTATTTAGTGGTAAATTCTAAGGTGAAAGAGAAGATTATGAGAACATTTCATGGTGAACCCTTGGCTGGTCACCAAGGATTCTATAAGACGTACAAACAGATTCGTGAGAGATTCTCATGGAAAGGGTTAAAGAATGATATCATGAATTATGTTAGAGAATGTTTGGTGTGTCAACAGAATAAAAACGAGCATTCTTACCCCGCTGGTCTGTTGCAACCTTTGCCTATTCCCACTCAGAAATGGAAGAGCATTTCGATGGACTTCATTACTGGGCTGCCTAAGGTTCAAGGTAGAGACTCTATTTATGTTGTAGTAGATAGATTGACAAAATTTGCTCATTTTTTTGCAATTGCTTCAGTATTTAGAGCAGCCCAAGTGTCTGAACTGTTTTTTAGGGAAGTGTTTAGATTACATGGGTTGCCTCAGAACATAGTCAGTGATCGGGACATCAAGTTTCTAAGCCTTTTCTAGCAAGAGTTGTTTCGTTTGATTGGTACTGAGCTTACTTTGAGCACTAATTATCATCCACAAACTGACGGGCAAACTGAGATTGTAAACAAGTGGTTGGAAGGATATTTGAGAAACTATGTTTCTGGACAGCAGTTGGCTTGGGTTCGTTGGCTTCATTTGGGAGAGCATTGCTATAACTCTTCTTATCACATGTCTATCAAAATGTCTTCGTTCATGGCTCTTTACAGTTATAATGCACCAAGTTTTGTTGATCTAATTTTTGATGAGTGCAGAGTACCCTAGGCCAAAGACTTGCGACAGCAAAGTGAAGATACCATGAAGGCTCTGAAAGACAATCTTTTGCATACTCAAAACCAACAGAAATTTTATGCAGATCAGCATCGTATTGAACGCACCTTTGACAGCCCACTCTCAAGAAGAGTGGAGCAGAAAAGTTGAAGCCACGTTTTTATGGACCTTTCATGGTCAAGAGGAGAGTGGGTACAGTAGCTTATGAGCTGGAACTTCCGGTGAACAAGAAGGTTCACAATGTTTTCCGTGTGTCTTGCCTCAAGAAGGCTCTTGGACACAGTGTGGAAGCTTCCTCTGAATTACCTCCATTGGATGAGGAAGGCAAGCTGGTATTGATTCTAGAAAGAGTGTTGGAGTTCAGAGAACAAACAATAAGAAAGAGGACTATAAGTGAGTACTTGATTAAGTGGAAGAACCTTCCACTGGAGGATGCTACATGGGAGTGTTGTGATGTTCACAACACGCCCCATTATGCTCCTTAGCAAAATGGGGACCCCTGCTGTTGCTTTGCTTTTTGCTTCTGCTTGTGTTTGTTCTGTCTGGTGGTAAAGGGAAAACAGAGTCAAATTTGCAAACCTTGTTAAAAATATGGAAAATTGCATTTTCAGTACCAATGCATGATGTGGTTGGATTCCTTGCGAAAAATGAGCCAGGGTTGCTTTTTGAACCATCTTAGAATTCATCATATCTTGCAAGTTATGATCATTTAGGTAAAATGAACTATTAGGTTTTGCATAATATACGGTCAGTTGTTTGCCTTTTTTTTGTTGGCATTCGTTTTAAATTTCGAAAAAATTCATACTTAGTGGTTCCGGGTCGTGGGCAATTTTGTCTGGGTTCCACTCTGTATGTTGCATTTGATTGTTTTGCAGGGAGTGCATCAAACACTGTGGTCACCATTATTTATTCATTAGAATTGTTTTTTCACAGGTTTGAACCTGCGCATTGAACCTCTTTTTTGGTTCAATAGTTCAATAGTTCGGAAGCTTCGGTGAGACTGTGGCCGATGTGAGGTATCGGCATAACATTTGCTATCGGGGCTGTGCATTAGGCTTTCGCCGATAAAACGAAGACATACCGATGGCCTTTTGCCATCGGTGTAACAAATGTGATCGGCAGTGTTTGAAATTGTCACCCCGAGGGGGTATCTCTCGCCGACGTTATTGTCATCGGCATAGCTTACAACGTCGGCCAAGTGTTTTTTGCCTTCACCGATGGCGAGTCTCACGCTGATGGCGAACAACGAGGGCGATATCGGCAACACTCTCGCCGATAAAGGTATCGGCCAAGGTAAGGCCATCGGCGGAGGGAAATCATGAGGCGCCGATGGGCGATCTCTCGCCGATGGCAATCAACGAAGGGTCGTCGGCAGGAGTCAGGCCGACGAAGAGCATCGGCGGAAAAGATTTGGAGTTCGCCGATGGCGAATCTCTCGCCGATGGAACTAACAACTGACATCGGTGAAACTCTCGCCGATGAAATGAACATCGGCCAAAGTAGTAGCATCGGCGCAGGAGGTTTGGAGTTCGCCGATGGGCGATCTCACGCCGATGAAGGATGAGCAAAGGGGACATCGGTAAGAAAAGAGTGATCGGCGGAAGGGTTATAGAGTTCGCCGATGGCGAAACTCTTGCCGATGAAGAGAAATACCTGCCGAATGGAGGATGAACGAAGAGGCCATCGGCCAAACCATAGTGATCGGCCCGAATATTTTTGGACGTGCCGATAGTGTTTCTCACGCCGATGGGCGGGAAATGGAATGCGATAGAGTTTTAAACCATTTCTTTTGGGCGCCCGTGGCATTTTCCCGGTTAGCGATAGTTGACCCGATGGGTTTTGAACAGTCTGTGTACATTTTGAACGCAGTTTCTGCTAATTTTGGACCCGATTTCCACATTTTGCACAGTCACTTGGATTTAAACGATTATTTTAATTTCCTGCTGTTCATTTGGAAAATTTGATACTTATTGCTTGTCTTGTCTTGCAGGCTTGCAGTTGAGGAAGTAGTTGGAACTTGATCACAGTGACATCATGAAGGAAGGAAATCCAATCTCAGGAGCAGGAAGTAAAGATGAAGTGCGAAGAAGTCAAGGCCAAACCAATGGAGGACAGAGTTGCAGCTGAAGGTATTACTACAACAGACAAACAAAAGTTATTGCCAAGCTGCCGGAACTTCTTAGAAGGGGCAATATTTCGCCCAGATTTGACACTGCTCAGAGATATTTTGGAAGAGCTGGTTCACCTGTATTTATTGCTGTAACCAGGGGTTTGAACCAGGGGTTTAGTTAGGTTTTTTGCTGTAGTGAGGACAATCAGAATGTCTTCATATTGTGCCTCTCTACATTGTAATACTCTACAACAGGGGCTACAACAGGGATTTTTTTAGAAGCACACAGTGAGTTAGCTTAGCATAATTTAGAAGTAGAAGAAGGAGGTCGCCTGTTTGTCTGCAGTAAGGTGCGCGTGGAATGTCTGGCTGCCTTACTGTATCTGTAAAGCTTGTAAGTTCTCTGTAGTATGATCAATGAAACTAAGAGTCATTCCTACATTGTAAATCATGTATGACTATTCGTTTCTAATACAATAGAATCTGGAGTTCTGCATCTATCTTCTGAGTGTTCTCCTGCTCTTCTTTGTGTTTTGAAATATTTTCTTTGAGAGCTTGCAATTTTAAATGTATGTTTGTGAAAATGCTCAGAACTTGCATTTAAGGTTTTTACTGTGGATTTGATCAAATTACTGTGGTATTTACATAGTGCATAACAGAAACAATTAGATCCTTCGGTAGATTTAATGAGGTATAGATTAGATCTTTCTAACTTTTCCCAACCCATCTGAATATTTAGCTGAAAACGTAGAAATCTAAAGGAAATTGTCTCAAATTTGAAGAAGCATGCATAACAGAGTTAAAAGTAGACAGTTTTCATAAATGTATAAAGAAGAAAGCTGCAATAATTCAAGAAAAACCATCTAAAACTTGCAGCACAGTAACACTTGTATGCAAATGAACAAAATACTTGTTGAAATCTATGATTCTTTTGCATATTCTTAGTCCAGTAAACCACCAAAGAAACTCTAAACTACATAAGGCCCCTTGAACATTACAGCTTCACATTGACCAACTGAACTTGACCAACCGAACCATTGTAGACTTGGGATTAGTTGAATCTCAAATGATTCCTTCTTATCTTTCAAGTATAGTTTCAGTTCATTATATGTGAATTTTAACTTATTGTTATGATTGCATCAAAACAATCATCAACAGGGAGAGTGAGCAGATTTTGCAACACCCCGAGTTGCAGTTGCTTGAGGGCAAGCAACTTCAGGGAGGGAGGATTATAATGTCTCCTTTCCATCAGTAAACATTGGATAACGTTAGCCTTTTATTTATTTCCCGAAGGCTAACTTGGGTCTTAAAAGGGAAATGTGTTTTAAAAAGATTATTATGAGTATCTTATGTTTCATTTTACAAATCCTTTATTGGATAACTTATTTTCTTTTTAAAACAAATAAATTGCACTCCTCTATATGGGCGCTGGCTATTGGTGGGGCCCCCTCTGTGTGACGCCTATTCTAGGAGTGCATGTTGTTGAGTGGAGCGCTTAGGTTATTAAGGGAATGCATATGCTATTTTTGTGCTTGGAGCGTCGGGAATCTTTAGGAGGCCTATTTATTGGAACTTGGGCTCATTTGGAAGTTTTTTATGCTGTTTGGATATCATTTTCATTTGGTGAACTTATGTTGTTTAGCAGAGGTTTTCTATGAGGTTGTTTAGCCTCAATCTTCATCTGGTTTCGGTTGTGAAATATCAACCCTAGTTGGGTATTTGGTGATTTCACCTAGAAATCACACTGAGCATCAATGGAGTTCGATGTTGTTGATCAGTTTTGGAGTGAAAGCCTTGTTTCAGTATTAGAGTTTTGAAGCGATATTTTGGAGTGTGATTTTGGTGTAGGTTTCTCGCATTTGGAACTTATTTACTGTTTGCTTTCCCAATGGTGGCCGTACATACCCAGCTGTATAGCATCATGGGCTTTTGAAGTGCACGTTGAGGAAGAAGTTTGAGATGTTGTGTTTGTGACTGAAATACTATTATTCATGGTGAGACGCCCAGTTCTGGGCAATTTATTGTTTATTGTTGATTCTGTTTGTTAAGCTCTAGCCTGCCATACCTGTCAGTAGAGCCATACCAAGCATAGGGACATTGGAATGGATGAGATGAAGCACCTGACTTCTGAGTGATGTCTTGAGCTGGAAGGTGGCGCCTAGGGTAGAACTAGTCATGGCAAGCATTATTGATGGGGAATCTTCAGCCTGGTGATAGTATTGAGCATTTTAGTGTGATTCAGGACTGCCGTACCAGTGTACCAGCAAACTGAATTTTTGAGTTTCATCAGTTATGTGATGATTTCTTCAAACAACCTTGTAGCATCATTATACTTGCAACAATATAGTTTTCTAGGTTCAAATTTGCTAAGGTATGGATTGATCCTCAATTTGTCCTATGATCATATGAAGCTACACAATGATATTTTTAACAAATCAGACTTGTTAAGTTGTTGTAGCATGTCTCATGATTTTGATTAAGATGTTTTGTGATTAAACTGGGGTGAACATTTCATCAGAAAGTGTATCGGAGAATGCCTGTGCTTTGGATTTCAGCTAACATATTTTGAAATAAAAACTAGGGTGGTCATTACAACATTAACAATGAAAATGTGACATGTCGAATTTTTAAAATTTTGAACATTAAGGGGAACAGGCTTACCTCTAGGAGGGCAGAGAAGCTTGTGGTTGGGGGATTGGGGGTGGAGCCCCTAATGGGGTCAAGGGGCAGGCACCCCTTGTAGGGGTCTTGGGGCAGTGCCCCCAGTGGGGTCGCGGGGCAAAGCCCCTCACGGGGGTCTGGGGGCATTGCCACCAAGCCCAAACTAAGGCCTTCGATACCACACAAACCTTCATGGTGCATGTCATTTTCACAATTTTATCGCTATGTTTTATGCAATACCGAGTCCTAACTTTTCTTATCCTAATACTCTCAATCTTGCAGCCTTTAGCCTTTCTCATTTGATTTTTTTCACTTTTGTGATTTCTTAGGATGTGGATAGGGCCCATAGACCATTAGGGCTAGGGTTACTAGCATGAAGATCCAAAAAAAATCTGATTTAAAAAAAAATGAACTTTTTATCTTAGTTGCCATGGGGGATGTCTGGGAGTCTCGGGGACGGTTAGGAGACGTCTGGGGGTCCCGTGGGTGTCTTGGGGACGTTGCAAAGTCTCCAAGAAGACCAAAATAAAAGGGGACATCTCGGAAATGTCCCTAGGTCATGGGTGGCGTTGGTGGGACGGTGGGGGGATGTTTACCCCAAGTCCCCGCATCCTCGAAACATCCCCGTCTCGGAAACACGGGGTTTTTGGGGGGACGCGTCCTCATGGAACACTGATTATTTTTCAAGTTTTGAAGAATTTTTTCAAGATTTTTCAAATTTTTTCAAGTTATTTTTAAGAAATGTTTTAAATATATTTTTAAACCTTTTATACATAATATAGGGGTTATAATGTCGATCTTTTTTTTGGAAGTTGTAGGGTTGTAAATTTGTAATTTTTTTTTGCTTTCTTGTATTCATATAGAATTGTTGGTAGTTCTAGTTTAGTTACCCCACATGTAGAGAGCTTGCTTAAATTTGACACAACGTCACCTCTTTGGTGACATACAACCATGATTGAATGTGTTGGTGGTGGGGATTATTGTTGGCGTTGTAGCCAATGTGAGAATGAATATAAGAGCTCGTATATTTGAGTGAAAGCTCACCTGTGCACTATTTCTATGGTTGAAAAAATAAGAACCATAATAGAAGCCAAGGAGCATGACCAAACATAAGCATTTTTCGAAAGAGTGCAAAAGACCAATGTTGACCATTGGAACAAGATGACCATGCCCTTGCATCTTCTACCATTTGCTTTGTTCCTGTTGTCACGTGAAATTGCACCCTGCTTGAAGCTTGTTCAAGCATTCCAGTGACATAATGGGACTGATCTCAAGGTGTGGGACCTTGCAGATGAGATCAAACCTCCAGAGAAGGCTAGTTCCTCTTTCTGAGCTTAAGGCTCAGAGAATTAAACTAAACCTATGCTAATCATCACCAGGGGAAAACGGATAGAGGGAATACAAAAAAGGAAATGGTGATACACTAAGATTTAGGATGTTTGAATGCAACTGATATAGCACAGTAATGATCTCAAACACTTAAGGGGATTCACACAGACTCATGCAGGCTCAAACAGAGGTTAAGGCAGAGAGATGAAAGTATGAAAGGGACCATCTTATCCACAATACACAACTCACATCTATCAAATAAACACAGTGCAAGAACAATGAGAGGCAAAATTCAGTTTATATTGATCATAGAGGCTAAATAGCCATTACAAAAGAAGAAGAATTCATTACAGGCGTGAAATAGACACAAAATGACAGACTCTCCTTCATTGGCAAACTAGTGCAGAGACACAAGAGGCTCAACAAAAGAGCACAGTAAATCAAATCCACCTAGTTCTGGAGAAAACCACAAGGCTTGAACCTACAACAAACTTTCTGCCTCTGGAAATGACCCAGTGCAGCCAACCAACCCAAAATACATCTTTCTTTCATGTATATATAGCTTATACAAATCGCTGTAGCAACCCTGAGCATTGAATTCTAGTCAATCCATTTGATTTATGCGCCCATGCTGCATTCAATTTTGGCCTAGAGGCTCTGTCAGAAGATATGCGGAATTTTAGGAGTGCCCATACTTGGCGCATTAAAGAATTCGCAGCCTAAAAGGCCGCCCATATCCTATACACCAATTTGTCCTTGGAAGGACCTGCAGAAGCATGGCTGTAGAGGGTACTTCATCTTACTCATTCATATCTGGTCCTTTTGCATTGAAGTTTTCCACTGTTTCAACTACCTAGAACCTCGACCTGCAGCTATGGCATCACCTGGAAGCGCATTTTTAGGCACCTAGAAAAGTCATGCCTTTTAAAAGCCTCTTACAATACTTCAAAATTTTTTAAACTGACTTTAAAATATTTCAAAGCAATACATTATAGTACATGCTTTAATTTTACATTGATTTTCACTTTTCTAGCTTTTATTTTGCCCCATCGGCAAAAAAATCCATTCTTGCGAACTTTTCTCCTTTGTCTCCCTTTTTGCCTTATCGGCAATTTTTTATATTTCACGAACTGGGCTCCCTCTATTTCTTCACCTTATCGGCAAATTCACACTTCTTCAAACTTGTTGGCAAGTTCTCTTTTTCGCCGATCTCCCGACTAGCCAGGCTTATCACTTTTTTTGCCTTATTGGCGAATCCTGCTTTTCGCGAACCAACCCCTGCCTTATCAATTTTTTCCATTTTGTCTTTATCGGCAAACTTCATCTTTTAAGAACCACTGAGCTGGCCCCTTTTCACCTTGTCGGCAAATCCTCGAAACTCGAACTACTTAGAAAGTTTGATATCTTGTTGATTTGCCGCTGGCCTTTGACTTTCGTGCCTTAGGTTTTCTTGGATTTTGATGAAGAGATCCCCATCGCCTTGCTTTATACTTTTAGTCGGCGAAATGCTCCTCGGCAAAACCGTTGATCGACGAACTATGAAGTTCGCAAACCTTCAATTGTCAACAAAGCGCGCCTTTTTGTCTTCTTTCTCCTTGCCCTGCACTGTTTTATCTTAGCCAATTCGCCCTTTAGTCGGTAAACCGGCGAATCGGCGAACTTTTGAACTTGTGAACCAAAGGTTTGCCAAATTGAACTTTTGCTGACTAAGGCAAAGAAGGGGCAAAAAACTTGGAAATTTTTGGGGATTTTTTCTGGGTTTTTTGCTGAGGGAAACTTCTTGCATATTAGGTGTCTCAGATCGGATAGTTTTGATGGAAGAAGGGATTTTTTGAGATATTTTGGCTTGGGCGAAAATATGACAACAGTTCCAAAGTATTATAGCAAAGAGATACTTTCCTTGCCGAGGAGGGTGGCACCATATAGAGATGAAGAGGTTGCTATTGGCTACAAGACTGCATTTAGAAGAATATTCCTAGATGTAGATATACAAAGTGTTGTCTTCATTGAGTTTGGCCACTTCATATCTTCAAAGAATCATGATGTTTGCCTTTTTTGAGACAAGTACACGAAAGATGCTCATGAATGTTGGTACCTACGTGGCCAAGGGTCTATTTACCAGCAGCCTCTTGCAATAAAAGTTCTATCTCAAGTATGCATCTTTTTAATTTTAAATTTTTAACTTCATTTTTCTTTCATTGCTATATATTATAATCTATGTTTTATAATTGTAAATGTTGTATGTAAATTCAACAAGTTGCAAGTTCTTCAACTCAGTAGAATTGGAGTACATACTTCTTTGTCCACTCAGTCAAACACAACCAATTGGGTGCAAAAAAAGTTGAGGATTTGGTCTTTGTGCACTCCAACTTGCGTCTCTTGTCACATAAGAAGCTTGATTATAGTGAGTGGCTGACAAGGAATTGGGATCTAACTTCTGAGTGTGCCGGCTTAGATGCTACTATTGCACAACTTGTCGAAGTCTCTATCATTGAGGCAACTTCTACATATGATGTGGGTAGTGGGAGTGGCATTGTAGTTGATTGTGGTTTAAATGAAATTGAACCAAATGTGGACTATCACGCTCTCAATGAAGACATTGAAGAGCCATATGAAGATTATTGAATATTGATTGTAATTTTCATTTTGTATTGACATTTGACACATCACTAAATTATGACTTTTTTTTTTTATGAATAAGCGTGATATATTACTTAATTAAATAATATTACACATTCACAAAAAAGTGTGGGCGGAAGATGTCACACCCCAAAGTCCAACGGGGAAAACCCGGAACAAAAAGAAACAACAAACCGCTAAGCGGCAAGAGCTATAGCATTAGTAGGAGGAGGAGGGTCCCGGTCTACATGATTTCCCCATACATTGGTGGGGTCTGGAGTGACATCAAGAATCTACCAACCATCATTATCTTCTTCATCTTTTTTTATCTTCAACAACAGAGGGCTGATTGTCTCGAACAAGAGAAATAGCAAGAGCTAGGCACGAAAATTTGTTGGAATCCGACCAACTACTAAGCTTGTGGCCAGGGGCCTGGAGAGAAGCAGAGTGGTGGCAAGTGGGCTGAGACCACCCACACTAGGATCGATCCCTAGAACGCCTCATAGGAGGAAGGGAAGCATGGGAGTGGGCATCTTGGTCCCCATGGGCCGAATGACTGCACCGGTAGAGAATGGCCTCGAATGGAAGTAGGAGTCAGAGGGACCCTGGCCATAGTGCACAAGGCATTTCCCCAATGATGCAACAACACTTGAAGGTGCGCCACCTCAAGTGCAACCTTGTTGGCTTGCACTTGAATCTGCTTGAGCACATTAGAACAAATTATAGCTTTAGTGTATAAGGAGAAATTATGATCAACATAATCAATTGAAAATAAAGCTGAATTTCTATCCTTCCAAATGCTGAGAAGGATCTCCACCTTGAAAGCATGGCAAATCTGATTATATTTGGAGGGAATTTGAGACCAATCCTTGAATAAAATCATATGCAAAGAAAAAGGTTTAGGTTGGAAAGGCCTAAAAAAATCATGAATCTAGGCCCAAGCAGCTTGAGCTCTGGGGCAAAACCAGAAAAGATGCTTGAGTGTCTCTTGTTGACCACAAAAGGGGCATCTTGGATCTCTGATTCCAATATGGGTTAACCTGGACCTAACTGGAAGGCCTTGAAAAAGAATACACCAAGCAAAGTGAGCAAGATTTGGCTCTAAAATAGCTGACCAAACTATTTGAAATGTGTGTTTCAAATGCTCAAAGGGGATTGCAACAACCAACGCTGATTTAAAGTGTGGGCACCATAGGCAATTGAGGAGAAAGCCAGGAATAGCCTTTTGAAGACTTGTAATTACGAAATGGTGTATCAGGATACCATTTCCAATCTTTCCACCATGGCTTGCAACTATAGATTCCCACTTTGTGAAGCACATCGGGGGGAACATAGCCTATAACGACTTGAAAAGTTTCGAAGTCTTGATTAAACAATTGAAACTTAGCTTTGGCTTCAGGCCAAGAAAGAAAATTCCTAGTAGTTCTGTTGAGAAGAGCTGGAAGAGACTTGATTCCCTTCTTAAAGAACCTCAGAGCCCAGACCCAAGGCGTTTTGGCAAGAGGATGATCTTGACAAGAAATAACAGGAGACCACCAAATACAATGCTCATTAATGGATACATTAGAGTGTAAGCCTTTGCCATTCTAGATAAGCCAAGGCTTGATAGCTTCCCAAGCTCTCCAAATGCTTTTCATCATAAACGTACTTTGAATCTGGATGGGTTCTTGCATAATGAGAAGGGTTTGAAGACCAATCCCCTTCCAAGCATGTCTCCCATGTAGGATACCTGAAGAAAAGCAATGATGCACCAGAATTATGAATTCCAATTCATGAGTATTTTCTTTATTGCAAGTTATGAGGCATTTAAATATTTTGTTTTTTATTGGCAATTATGAACTTATTAGTATTATTGTTTTTAGAATTTGTAATATATATATATATATATATATATATATATATATATATATATTACAAACCCTTTCCCATCCCCATACCAGGACCGGCAACTTAGCTTATTATTAATATACTTACAAAGTTTGTGCAGGATATGCATAAGTTTCATTAATTATGCTTCCTATCATTACAATATAAACAGAAAAAAATTCCAAATACCCTTCAAAGTAATGTAAATCATTCTGTTTGTAAAATGTCCTTAGTCAATTCCTACTGATTTGATCAGTACTTTTTGAAGAACTGATTTTTTGCTTGCCTTTTTCATCAGACAGAGAACAATGCTAGTACTGAGGCAGAAAAGGATGAAAGCAATGTGAAAATAAAGAGGGTAAAAATTGTTGTCAAATGATTTGCAATCTTCAGAAATAATTTTATTGATATCTCAGTTTTTTACGAAGTATAGCAATCCTATCAATTTTGAGTTGTTTCACATTAACAGTTGATGATGTCTTTTCAGGCACATAAAGAATCTGACAAAATGAGGGCAAATGCAGCAAATGTTGCAGCAAGAGCTGCAATTGGAGGAGATGACATGTTATTGAAGTGGCAACGGATGGCTGAGCAAGCTCAACAGAAGCACAAAGGTGCCTATATATGTACATATCCTCATTCATTTGTAGAATGATTATGTTTTATGTTTTCTGTTATGCTCTTTCATGATTTAGGAGCACCCTAAAACTGTATCTTAAAAGTTGTCTTGTGCTTAGGTACATTGTATCAAACATCCAACACTTGCACTAATAGAGATGTGAGTAGGAAAAATATGGCTGGCAGGCTGGAGGCTGGAAATATATCCGATCATCTAGATGCTCCCTCAACTGGTAGCTCTCTTCTCTATCAATTCAACTTATACAAGCATTTGTTATAAAATTATTTTTCTATCAATATATAATAGTCAGATCAAATATTTTTGCATTCTAATTAGATGCCTTCAAAAATAATTATTGGCAGATTTTCTTTTATGTAGGGATAGTACAAAATTTAGGGAGAGAATACCCAAGTTCAGAGTGTACTCAGACTGAAGCTGTCCATGCAATATGTGTAAAAGATGTAATTGCTTTGCTGGAGCAGGAGCCACACATGACTAAATCAACTTTACTTTATCTCTTGTATGAGAGACATGCAGAATGAAATAAGGAAAAAACATATGAAAACTAGAATAATGATGACACATCACAAGAATTTCAAATGATGAGATTTAATCTTTTCTTAACACATCATTATCACAAACCTTATGCGTGGTCAATGTGCTGCCATGTACAGTACATATCATACTCTGAAGACCTGTCCTTGCATGTCTAAGAAACAAAAATGCTGATGTCAAAGCAATATGAGATGTCAATAATTTTTTTTCTTTACTGAATCAGATCTGTTTTGCTTGCTGGTCATATGTTCTAAGTTAATTTTTCTTTCTAGTGCGGTAAATAACTTAAGCCATCTATTTGTCCATACATGTAGCTGAGCAGATTAAACTTTTTCGTCTTTTTACAATTCTTATCAATACGTGCAGTGAATCAGAGATGACAAAATAAAAATAAAAAAAATAATAATTAGATATAAACAAATAGAAATAAGTAAGGTTATTGGGGTGTGCTTACTGGACTAAATCTGGGGTGAACGTAAGATGTGCTCTCACCTGATACATGGGTGCAAGAGAGAGAATCAAATCAGCACCTGAGCACCATGTACGGTCTAACACACCTTGACACAACTAATGAATTTATCCCAATTCGTTTCACTTCTTTTGTATTGCTATAATTTGTACCAATATGTGCAGTGAATCGGAGATGACAAAAAAGGAAATAAAATATAAATATTTATTTATAAACAAATAGAAATAAGGTTATTGTGGTGCATGTACTGGACTAAAATTGTGGTGCACCTAAAATGCACTCTCATCCATTATGTGGGTGCAAGAAAGACAACCAAAGTGGCATCTGAGGTTCACTGGGTACAATCTAACAAAACTTGATACAACCAATGCATTTACCCTATTTCTCACTCTCTGCATTACAATAAAATTATACTTCAATTTGTAGAAAAAACTATGACTTGGAAGAAAGAAAGTGTAAAAATATATACATGATTTCAGTTTTATTATGTTTCATGATGATGTTATGCTTCAACTTTCAACTTTCAATTTTTAAGTTGCAGTTAAAATGTTACAACATACCCAAGTTTATAGCGTACTCAAGTTTTGAGGGTTCACATCCTACATAACCCTGCATTCTTGCACCTTGCAGACCAAAGATTTGGAGGTTTACATCAGGTGGCTGCAAATTCCCACACACGTGCACTTATAACCTTGGAAAGAAGAAAAAATCATGGATAGTGGAAATAATAGTAATACATATTCATGATATTTGAGTGCATAGAAAAGTTCACAGCCATTGTAGGTGACTGTTGAGTTTAATATGTTTACCACAAGTTCTCCCGTCCAAAAAATGCTTTTCCCTCAAAGTATAGGAAGTGAGGGAAGAGCATCTAGGAATGTAAAGTTTTTTACCAAAAGGTGCCAGTTTTTGGAAAATTTATTTATTTAACCAAATAGTACACAATGTCTTGAAGGTTAGGTCCTACTTTATTTTTCCAAAATTCTGTTTGTTTCAACAAAAATTTCTTATAGTTCTACAAAATCCTTAGTTCTGATTGCCTTCGTTGATTTCCTTTTTTGAGTGATGTTGATCTTCTTGTTTCATTCGATTATGCACATGTCCTGGTTCATTTTTAAAAAATGGACTATTTTTAAAGTTATGCCATGCTAGAACTTCTGCTTATGTACAACTTTCTTATGTATTGGAGGCTCTTAATCATTTAAGGCTTTGAATAATCTCATTTTGGCAGATGTGTGTTGTAAGTATTATACCACTATTCTGCCAAATGTCCATTTAAACCATTGATTTTGTTTGTTGAATAAGATTAGAGATATCCTTTTAAACTATTGATAATCAACTTTTGTATACCCATTTTTTTAAAGGAAGTAAGTAGATTTCATGCTCAGAGATATCCTTGTTTGAACATATTGGAGGAAACTATCCAGATGCCCTATATGCAACGGCTAGATTTACCTACATATTGGGAGCAAGGCTACTGCCATTGATGGAAGGGCAACTTGTTAGTCAATTAGTTTCAGCAAACACATCTCTTTCCAAAGACTACTCTCATTTAGGGGACGATCACCTCTGACATTAGGAATACCGTTGGGGTTGTAGAAATTCTTTTACATAGCTTTTGCAATTTATGCTTGATTCAAAATTGGATCAAGGAAGCATGCTAGAATTTAGTTGGTTGAGATAATCTGCTTTATTTCATAGTTTGTAATTGTATGACTAATGTCATACATGTTTTCACCCATTACATGACCACATAAGCTGGAAAACAGAGACCGTTGAGGTTGAGCATTTTTGGAAAATGCTTAGGAATGAATCGAACATTCTAGGGTGTGCATTTGAGAAAAAACATGGTATGTGTATGGATTTGACTTGAGTGAGATTTTCTATATTTTGTATGTATTCCTCACAATCTGAATATGCACAATTTCTGGTACACATTTGTCTTATTTCGAAATTCCTAAAAAAAGACAAAATTTAACTAACTAAAATGAAACATGGAACAATTCCTCTTCTGTCCCTTGGGCCATTTGGAACCTCTATATGGTCTAGTGGCTCAGATGAATGCATAAACAAATCCCTTGAGGGGCATGCACTTCATTCATTCTAGTGTTAGTAAGCATTTTGGAGTTGTAGGATGATTGTGTAGTTGAGTGTTGTAGCGAAACATGTTGTGTAAGTGTAGTAGAGCATTGTAGAAGCGCTACAGAAAGGGAATGGTGTACTAGGAGGTTAAAATTAAGTATTTGGCTTTTAAATATTGCATTACGATACTAGAGACAAAAAGGCACAACTCCACTAGATAGTTTTACCTATTAGGTTTCTCTTGGATAAATTCTTATGTTAAATTATTTTTTAAATATTTTTTTCAATCTTTTAGTTGCTTAATTTCATCATATGTAGTTACTCAAAATTCAAGTACCTAGGCAAGCAGACAAATTATATGTTTGCAACAAGTGGAAGAAGAAATCAATCATATGCAACTTAAAAAACCAACAAACTTCTTTTTGACACCATTGATTTTATAGAGGTAAAGGGTCGCATTTGGAAGTAGATGGTAGCCCATAGTTGTAGCAAACATCAATCTTCCCACATTATATATGTTGGTTTTAGTGGCATATTATATGCTGCAAGTACATAGGATTAAATTAAATGTGTTGAGAGATTGTACATTAAAATTTTCAAGTCAATTGTGTATTAAGGGGTACTATATTAGGTTTCCATATGACTTGTGTAAGGGTTTTGCTAAGACATTTAAGTTGTGTTTATATTTGTCTTGATGCTTGATTATCAACAAAGAATTGCAAGCTATTTGGTTGCATATTTAAAGCATGGGCAAAGTTTTGAACATGAAAACTTTAATAGCTTGAAGATTGTAACTAACTAATTGAAGCAAAATATTGATTTTGTGTAGGTTTTCTATTCATTTGATTGGGTTGTTATGTATTCTCCTACACCTAGGCTTAACTTGCTTAGGCTTGTCTTGGAGTGAGTCATGGGGGTTGAGTTGTCGGCATCTTCCATACGAGTTACACTTCTAATTGGTTGTATTTGCTACCTCCTCTCTCTTACATATGTTATATATGTTCTCCCTCACATTTACTGTAGTGTGCAAAGTGTAGGCATTTTGAGTTTATGCATTTTTGTTTGCATTTATTGCATTAAATGTATTTGCTCTCTTGATTAATGTGAATAACATTAGTTTGCCTATCATCATGGTCTTGAATAGTGTTGTGGCTATCACTATGACGTTAGGTCTTGGTTAATTTTTGTTGGTGTGAACATGGATATTTCCTATTCGGTTTCCCCTTTGTAGTGTGAACAAGGCACATTATCTAACTAGTCATTAGTTAAGACATATTCACACATGTTCACATGTTAAGTTTACTTGAGGCATGTATACTTTTCATCTTTCTAGTACATAGGTGATCTTATCCTATAGTTGTCTCATGTCATAAGATTAAGACATTTGTCATCATCCTCATTAGTCTTATCTTATCACTTGTCTTTATAAGCAAGGCATATCATGTACATTTTGTATATTTGCATTCTTTGATAGAATAAAATCATTCTCTCATTTTGGATCTCTTTTGTGCTTTCATTGAAACTCTTAGATCTTTGGTGACTATCTTCATAGCCAACTCTTACATGGTATCAAAGCTAGTAGGATTGCTTTATGTTTTCTTTTTTTGAGAGATTTAGGATGCAAATCATGGTAGATCTTAAACAGTTAAGAATGCTCTTCTTTTGCATCATATGATAACCTGGAGAATTTAAAAAATTGATAGAAATACCAAATTTGGGAGGGTTTCCTCTTTGTGGCCTTGTATTGCAGGTTCATTTTGGAGGATGTTGGTGCAAATGTGAACTCACCATTGAGTTTAGGGTGTCCAAGAAAGTTAGTTTAGCCTTTTGATTTGTCTAAATTGGACATTGGAGGCAAGATCTACAAGGGCTTGAAATTGGAAGGTGGTTGCCAGACCTAGGAGGTAGTTGCAATTTTGGAGCATTTTGGGTCAAATTTGACCTTGCCATCACGTCTAGAACATCCAAGAACCTAAGGATAGTCTGTCAATTCATCAAAATCAAACACCTTTACCCCAGGTCATCAAAATTTTTTTTGCCCTCTTCGACCATACGAAATCTTTGTAGAGCAGAATCAATGCTTGCGTATGGAATCTGAGCGCTGGTGTCGGTAGAATCTTGGGCGCAATACTTTAAACATTGGGTAAAACTATTAATCATATCATGGGCGCAATACTTTAAACGTTGGGTAAAACTATTAATCATTGGGTAACAGTTTTATTTTTTGGTTTTTGTTTAAAAAAAATTGAGTTTATTATTGCAGGGTCGTACCTTGTCTTCGTAGGGTACCCTATTGTAGTACGTATTTGTAGGTACAGCATGCCCGTCCCAAGGCGCCATGTGGCCTTGCGGGCCCCTAAACCTTGTCACCGGTAGATAGGAATTGGCAGGGTAATATCCCCGGCCGGTAGCAACCAAAATTGCCTAGCGACCATTTAAAATCCTCTAGCAATAATTAAAAACTCCCCAATAGACTCTTAAACATGTCGGCTCTTGGAATCCAGTGACCATAGGCCAAAAAACAATCTTTTCAACGTCGAAACCACCCTCTTCTAGTCAATAAGTTGTTTCATGTATCCCATAGGCAGTTTCCAGGCTAGCAAACAATGGTTTTGTGTTTTCTAAGCTATTTTTGAAAAATCAGACAACGGTTTTGGCGTCAGGGGAATATTTTGGCCATATCAAGCATATTTCGTCGCCTGAATTTGCTGACGTCATCAATCTTTGCCCCTCCACTCAACCCCCCTCTCCAATGGAGTTTTGACTTTTGCACTTGAACTTTGGAGGCCATTTTCTCAGTCATCTGAGCTTCTTTTTTGGCGCAATTTTTTTTTTTAAATTTTATTTTGGCTAGAATTTTGTAGGCTTTGTAGTGGTCTCTACAATTTTTGATTTGGTGCTTGGCTTTTCTAGAAATTACAGATTTTCATTGTTGTTGTTGAGTAGTTCTTTTTTTGGGAACTTCTAGGGCTTCGTTTAGGCTCATATGGTAATATTTTTTGGTGTTTTTTTTAAAGTGCATAATTTTTTGTGTGTTTCTCAAATCTGTAATCAGTTTGATCCAATTTCGCACAAAAATTGTAATTTTAGTTTAAGGCCTAATTTGACATTTACATTGTACCAAGGTCAAAGACCACTTTGTTGTTTAGGCTAATGGCAATTGTAATTGCACTAAGTGTAAAGTGCCAACAGCATATATTGTTGGGGGGGTTCTCATGATTGAGTGAAATTGGGGGGTTATCTTGTGAGCTTTTGATCTCTAATCATTTGAGGAGATAGCATAGGTTTTTCTATTCACCCTTTTGTGATAAATTTGAAAAGGGATAATTATGAGTCTTGGCAAAATGCATCCTCACACAGTGCAGGTGGCTCAATCTTTTGTCTTATCTTTATGGACTCATACCTGAACTAGATACACCTCAAAAGAAAAATGCATGGGCAAATACTAATGATCATATTGTAGGATTGATTTGATCTCATGTTGATTATGACATTATGTGGGCTATGTCGAACATTGAATGTCCGCACACACTTTGGACTAAAATTTGGGAGATCTATGGAGACCCTCATATCTCTCCATTCCCAGATGATCCTGCAATGGATTGCCTCATACTCATTGATGATATAAATAATATGCCCTTTGATGATGATACAAAAGAGAAGCTTGAATATTTATCAAGTCTTGATTGTTCAGATGACACAAACTTCTCTTGCTTCTCCTTCTCCTCCTATTGAGATTATTACTCCATCACTTTTGTGACTTTAGAGTTCAAAGTTCCTTTCTTGAGAGCTTCCAGTGATTCTTTGTAGCAAGATTATTTCAATCTTCCTAATCCACCTTATTGGGATTCCTATTTATCAGACATTTCATCCTTGTTTGTGGAGTTTCACATTGTTGATTTGGAGGATACATTTGAGGGGTTATCTCTCCTCTTTGATGGTAATGATATTATCACGTCTTTAATGTTTTCAGATGCAGTTCACTATCCTTCCTCTCCTTATACTTCATTGATTGGGCATTCAATTCCTGATTTGGTGAAGACATTTTTCCCAGCATGAGGTCACTAGAGTTGTACTCTGAGACACACATATTGATTTGGATTTCCTTTTCATATTCTTTGTGGGAGTTGCTTCTACGTCCACCATTGCATTTGTTTTTTCCCAAGGGGAGAAACGTTGTTTGTAGGCAGTGGATTGTATTATGTTTTCGAGCATTCATTGGCACAGGAGCTACTTCTTTAAGGAGGGGATCTATCATCTCATTCCTTCTCTCCTATGGGGGGTAATTGATTGTATATTGGTGACATAAGTAGTCCTTGGGGTCATGTTGAGTCATCCTTCCTTCTTTCACTTTCTTATTTTCTCTCTTTTGGAGAGGGTTTTTCTTCTTTACTTTGTTTATGAGAGATTGTTTGTATATGGGTACTTAACATGGCCTTGTAGCTGAGATCCATCATTGTATCATTTGCATGTTTCTCATTCTCCCTTTGTTGCACTTAAGGCGAGGGGGGTGTTGTGTGAATAAGGGTATTTCCTATTTGGTTTCCCCTTTGTAGTGTGAACAAGGCACATTATCTAATTAGTCATTAGCTAGGACATATTCACACATGTTCACATGTTAAGTTTACTTAGGGCTCTAGGAATCTTTCTAGTAGTTTCTAGTGCACATGTGATCTTATCCTATAGTTGTCTCATGTCATAGGATTAAGACGCTTGTCATCATCCTAGTTAGTCCTATCTTATCACCTTGTCTTTATAAGCAAGGCATATCATGTACATTTTGTATATTTCAATTCTTTGATAGAATATAATTATTCTCTCATTTTGGATCTCTCTTATGCTTTCATTGAAGCTCCTAGATCTTGGGTGGCTACCTTCATAGCCGACTCTTACAATTTCTTGTATTTGCAAAATCCAAACATAATATCAAAGTCTGATGTTCTAGTTTAGTCCATCTTTCTTGTATTTGAGAATACATGATTTCCAGGTTTTGAGTGTAGAGCTGATTTTTGGTGAATGGTGCAGATATTGATTTCACTATTGTGACCAGAAGGCTTAGAATAGTTGGTTTTGGTTTTGCTTAAAATGGATATCTAGAAGTTCAGTTATCACTGTTCTTGGGTGCTTGATTTACATTTTTTTTTGCAAGCTACAAGTGTTTTTGGGCCATCTTAGTGAGTTTTTAAACCTGCTATTGTGTTTGGAAGTACTGAAAACATCGAGATTGATTGTTCAATTGTTGAAAATATAGCATTTGCTTAGGGGCTCTTGGAGGATTTCTCTAGTCTGTGTAGCTATATGAATTTCACATTGTTTAGGAAAGATTCATTACATGGTTCAAGGTTGATAGTCTATTGTACCATTTAAATTCAATCGAGGTTTGATGGAGCATTTCTTTTGTAAATCCAAGGTTGTTTCGAGCTTCTCATACCTTAGGCACTGATTGTGAAACTTCCATGGACAATGGTATTGCGTATCGAGAGGAATTTTCAATAAATCCTATTGCAGACATACTTGGTACTTGACCCAACCAATATTTCCCATGACCTATGTTTAATACCTATATTTCTATGAAGGATCCATCAACAATTGTACGTTGGCCATTAAAGGGGCTTGTCTTTGGCGACCTTGATACCCTACTATTTCAAACAGATGTGTTAAGAGAATTGTAAGGCATTGTATAAAGGACTGTGGTTCTTCCAAACTCACTGGTGTCTTTTACTTTTTGGTGGATAAAAGCATCGGTTAGATGCACCTACTTGCATTGTTTGGTACATCCTTCAGTGCTTATATTACCTAGCGAATTTCATGCCATTAACACTTGCACATGAGATTTCTAGTACTTGTCTTCCTATCAATAATACATCGTGTCGACTTGCATGCATTGATAGCTACCACCACCTTTATTGCAATGAGTACTTTGTCCACTAGATACCAGTTATAATGCCCATAGAGACTCATGACCATGGATTAGGTGACCTTTGGTTGGTCCACACCACCCTTCCACTTGAATACTTTTACGATGCCTATGCATGACTTGGTCACATTCTGTTGATTAGTTAGTGATTGTACTTGCCATGGCATTGATGGCATCATCATTTTTCTTGGAGAAGACAATGTTCACTGATGAGCTTTTCCTTTTTCACAATTGATCTTTTATAGGGCATATCTCCATTATTTGAGAGCCTTTTTTGGTGATCTTTGGAAATGGGCCAATTTTATGCTACCTTCACAATTACAATTTATTTTTTGTTTTGATTCCTTGTTTTTCCATAATTTATGTTTTTAAGAGATTTTTCTCTACAGTTCTTATTTTGAGAACTCTGGAGTGCCATATCTTGTGCAAACAAACTCTTTTTTGGGTCTCATTTTTTGAAAGTGCATCTTTTTCTGTGTACTTGTGCTTGTGTCCTTTGTTTCTTCTCATTTTGCATTTGAATTGTAGTTTCTCCATTATGCTCCACTTGAAAACTTAGGAAACAAAATAAGGTATTGTAAACGCATTGATGATGAAGTGTCATTTTTTGTACTTGTTTGGAGGGTCTTATATGGGGATCCTGTATTCATCGAAGTAATATAAATTTTTATTCTGGGAGGTCTCTAATTAGTCTCTTTTTTGACTAATTTGAGGAATCCATCATAGTTAATAATGGGTATAAAAAAAAGTCATGCTTCTATCATCACCTTGAATAGACGGAAGTTCTGGTGAGACAAAATCTTGAAGCACTATAGATGGACTAAACTCTTGCCCTATCTCTATGAAACTGCCTTTTAACTATTTTTTTTTACAAAAGCATCGGATGACAAGAATGATCATATCCTAGGATTGATTGGTGGTTGTGATGATAGTAACATAGTTTTTGCCACTTCGCACATTGAGTGCCCTCACCCTCCTTGGACCAAAATTTGGGAGATGCAAGGAGATCTTGATGACCCTCCACTCCTAGATAATCTTGGATGGATTGTCTTGTACCCTTTGATGATTCTCCACCATGACCATTATATAGCTAAGGAGCTTGTTGATTAGGAATATCTTAAATGTGAGGATGATATTGAGACTCCTATGGATTCTCCTCTTGTTGAGACTTCACCTAATGCTCCTCCTACATAGACTTTTGTTGATTCTTTAGCTTCATTGACTCCTATTATAGATTTAGAGGCTTTACCTTCTTTGTTTTTTATTCATTATTCTGAGGCTAATGACTCTTCTCCTTCAACATGTATGACATTGATAGTTCATATTTAGGCATTTGATGTGGATACATCGTGGGATGAGCAATGCAGTCACATGACATGCATTGAGATTCCACCTTCACTTGTTGCTTCCATAGAGTTTAGTGTTGTTTCCTCGAGGGTTTCAAGTGATTCTTGCAATGTGATCATGTCTTCTTGATACACCACACTTGGACACATTTTTATGAGACATCTCATAAATGTTTGTAGAGTCCCACCTTTCGGATTTGGACACTATTGTGGACATTTGTCTCCTCTTTGATGACAACTTTGATAGAGTTGCATCCCTTTTTCTTTGGATGTTATGAGGGAGCATTTTGAAGATTTTGTTCTCTCTCCTCCTTTTCATGCTTTCTTTGTCTCATCTTCTACAATTAAGCATGAGACTCCTAATCAAATTTCAACACGTTAAGCATCAACATGGAGATATGTGAACATTTTTTGGAGATCTTCATCTTATTCTAGCCTTTTATTCCACCTTTTGAGTGCGAATTTAGTAGACTTGTAGCATAGGGTGTCCTTCCAAAAGGAAGATGCATCATTTAATGTAGAGGGACCCACTTCAACACTTGTTATGAGACCATTTGTTCCTAATTATCTCTTCTATGTGGAGGAATTGATCTTGTAGGGATATTAGGAGGCTATTTTGTTTTGGGGAGGTTGCATAGTTATTTTCTCTTGCCTGTCTCTCTTCTTGGGGGCTTCTCTCCCTCCTCTCTCTACTTTGTGTGGGGTTTGGGGAAGTGACAAACATGGGTGCTTCTCTATATTTTGAGTCAAGGATGAGGATAGGGCTTGTCTTCTCTACGGAGGGAGTCATATGTATATGGGTACCTATCATGGCTACACATTTCTTGTGACTCATATTTCACTCACTTAAGTTGCACTTAGGGGGGTGTTGGTGTAAGTTTTTTATTCATTTCATTAGGTTGTTATGTGTTTTATTACACCCAGGTTTAAATTGCTCAAGCTTGTCTTGGAGTGAGTCATAGGGGTTGAGTTGTTGGCATCTTCTATAGGAGTTGTACGTCCTATTGGTTGTATTTTTCACCATCTCCCTTTCACATATCCTATATATGTACTCATTCATTTGCATTTATTGCATAGAGTGGGCATAGTGTAGGTATCTTGAGTTTATGCATATTTGTTTGCATGTATTGCCTTATATGTATTTATACTCTTGATTAATGGGAATAACATTATTTTGTCTACCATCATGGTCTTGAATGGTGTTGTGGCTATCACTATGACATTAGGTTTTGGTTGATTTCTTGCTTATTGCAAAAATTAATAATTAAGAGTTGAGAAGGATGAGAAGGATGATGCAACACTAGGGAATGAAAAATTTAGAAGTTTAAGATATGTTAGTTATCCATAGAGGTTTTCTCATTAGTATCACATGGAAGACTTGCAACAATAGTTGTTTGCAAATGAGATCTTCAAGAAGTTTTAAGAAGATGGTGAAGGAGTGAAAAGGATGGAAGATTCTACCAAACAAAGGACACTAACTCAACTAAATATACACAAACCATGAGCAAGGTGTGAAGTGTAAATGCCTCACCATATGCTCTTATTCTCAATGAAGTGTTGAATAAGACCTTTGACAGTTTTCAAAAACATATCAATGGACTTGACTCTATATTGTTGTAAAAAATGGGATATGATGGAATAGTTCTTGAAAAGAGTGGCCAATGAATAGGATTTCCCATAGTGGTTGAGGAAAGAACTCAATATGCAATATTGAGGTACTTTGGTGGCAAAGAAGAAGTTAGAGATTGCTCAAAGACAACTGAAACAAGACAATCTTTTTTTGGTAATGATTTTAAGCCACTATTTTAATGAAATCTAACTTAATAAGGCAATTACATTACTTACAATATTTTTTGTGAAATATTAGGAAAATTGTAAAGAGGTCTTCAAAGAAAGAAAACTTGTTAATGGAAAGGAGAAATATTCAAAAGGTGAAGAGGAAAGGGACTTGCAATAATAAAAGTTTTTGTGGTCACATGTGAATGAATAAGACCCTGATCAACTAATTAGTGTTGTTTGTTTCTAACATTTTGGGATGTTAGAACTTAAAAGGAGTGTTGGCCATTAGATTAAAAAGAAGTGGATTAAATCGTAGAGATTTACCCTAGGTTGACTAAGTTTCTTAAGTGAGATTAAATCAAGTCCTTTGGTTTTTAGAAAGATCAAATGGTCAACGTTGTTGATTTGAAGCTTTTAAATTTTGTATGAATGAGAAAATGATGACTATTAGAATGGTTTCAAATTAACAACTATAATTAGATTTTGAGCTCAACTTTTATAAAAAACACCATTTTTATGAAGCTTTCTCTTTTTTTTAATGAGATGAAGTGAACTAAATATCATCTTCTTGCAAATTACCAGAATAAAATAATCTATCTTATGAAAGACCATGTTGAGCATTGTAGGATTTTTCTGTGTCCATGTTGTAAGTTGTAATATTTTTCCATGTATGTGTATTGCAAGTTGGTGTAGCCTTTTTTCATGTATCTTATAAATATTTCACCCTACTATTATTGTGAAAATTGTTTGAATGCTATCCCCCATCATTGGAAACTTATAGAACCTTTCAATATATTATTGAACCAATGGTAAAAAATTATCCAAAACTTTGCATGCAAGATAATCTATCTTTGATTGACCACATTTTCAACCCTTTATAATATCACAATTTTCTCTAAAAATTGATTTGACTAATGACTTATCAAAACTACAAAAGTATCATTGATTGAAATTTACCATAAATTTTAGACTATGAACCTTTTAAAGGACTATGAATGAGAGAGTCCACATGACCTATACAAATGAAAAAAAAAATGAAGTGTTGTCCTCAATGACAAGTTATGGGGAGTTGAATCCAATTGAAGGATTCAATAACTTAAAAATAACAACAAAACTTGTGGGTTATTAGATGGAAATTAATATCTATGGTAGAGTTCAAGGCAAGGTAGAAAATAATGAAGGCAATGCATAGTGAACAAAAAAGTAGCATGAATTATCAAACATTTTGTAGACCTCTTTGAACTAAGCTAGAGAATATATAATCTTGAGCATATATATGATGTTTTCATTTTCAGTTTTTAATGACTCAAAGGTGAACCATTTCATCTTCCCTGATGAATGATATGAATTTTGTTGACTTTCTTTTGGAGAACCAATACTTTGGATTTCATAAAAGAGTGAAAGTTAACAAGTGAGGGAAGCTTACAAGGTACTAAATGAGTGTAGAAAATAGGTGTAGAATGTGTAAGTTAAAGTTAAAGTGTAGATTGTGTGAATTGAGTGATAAATCAAAGAAGGCCAACAATGTCAATTTTGTGTAATGTACTTAAGTTTAAATAAAGTGACTAGAGTGGTGTATGTTGATGCAATGTTTTGAAAGTATTTGATGCAGTAAGTCTATTAAAAACTAATGAAGAATACTATATGTTTCCATTTAACCATATTCAAGTATTGCCTTCAACTATGTACTCTAATTAAATTATTGATTGATGGTTGTTCATTCAACCCCAACCATCCCATCAATGTTGTTAGTGTTGGAAAATGTCATCTCTTTCTCAATTTGAAATCGTATGGGACTCACCTAATGGGCAATGACAATTTTCACTAACAATGTGGGGGAAGATGATAAAAATTGATACGATTTCCCTTTGCATTGAAAGGGGCATCTCCCTTCTATAAAAATAAATAAAATTATCCATAACAATTGTAATGTTCACAAGCTTTGATATGGGGGTTTGAAGTTATATAGATTTTTTTTTTGAAATCCGAGTGTAACTAAACAAGTGAGATATGTTGAAACTTAATACAACAAATTCAATAACAGTGATAGATCATAATGGAAATGGAAACAACCATAAAGAGATAGAAACCATAACACGAGATATACACGGAGAAACCTTTATGGGAAAAATTTCCACACCAAAAGAGACCCTGAGCTTGTATTAATGATAAATAATGTTATAACACATCTTCTCTCTTAGAATTTTGGTAACACTTCAATACCTGTATATCCTGCAAAACAACCTATGCATCCTCTAACTCCAAGCTCCAATTTATAGAAGAATTACAAAGAGAAACTAT
Organism: Cunninghamia lanceolata; assembly: GCA_027924645.1. NCBI lineage: Eukaryota > Viridiplantae > Streptophyta > Pinopsida > Cupressales > Cupressaceae > Cunninghamia > Cunninghamia lanceolata. The sequence continues at coordinate 4,789,974 of BSBN01000449.1, read as the reverse complement.
GGGATGGTTTTGTTAATCCATTTACAAGCTTAAAGGAAGTATGACTTCCAAATTGGTTTGACCCAAATTTCAATGCCCTCCTTGGTCTAAGATGCCCTCAGCTATTATTAGAATATTCCTTAGTTATAAACAAGGAATATTTGACTACCCAACTCGGGCATCTAATTTGTCTTCATCCTCCTATGCATTAGATGTTTTGTGATATATGTCCAACTCTATCATAAGGCTAGCCAAGATTCCCATGTAACCTTCCTCTTACATGCTTTTATGTGCCATACGAATATGTCATATGTAAATCCCAAGAAGATTAGTCAAGATGCTCTTACACTCCTTCCAAGATGCCGACACATGGAAAAACATGCCAAGACAAAAGATGCCTACCTCCTCATGTAAGGGAAAAATCCAATAAATGACGAAATCCATCTCATCTCCAAATGGTATGCCAACTCTTTATGTGAAGGCAAAATACACAAAAGACAAAATAGTGAATGTATGCAAAGGCATTTAATTTGAACATTAGTATTGCAAGGTTGAGACACCTTATCCTAACATTCTCCACCATTGAAATCTAACAACAATATCAAATCAAGCTCTAGAGGATACGATGCCCATGGCTTGTCTACATCAACCAAACTTCTTTGTACTCATTGGCTTAGTGAGAGAATCTGCAACATTCTTTGAAATGTCCACATTTTGTAACATGACTCTTCCACCTTGAACTATTTCTCAAACAAAGTGATTGAACATCAATCTGCTTCGTGTGGGCATGATACATTAGTTTTTTAACCAAACAGATGGCACTCTGCCACTATCCCATCCAATTCTAACTTGTTTACTCTAAAAGCCAATACCTAAACACATTCTTTTGAACCAGACCACCTCCATAGAAGCATGTGTTGGTCATCTACTATGCTTCAATAGTGGACAACATGACTATAGGTTGTCATTTTCTCATCCAACTAACTCCTTCTCCAAATGAAGTAAAGACATAGCCACTTGTAGACCTCCTACAATCTAGATCACCAACCCAATCAAAATCATCGAAGCCTTGTAAATCAACCATCTTGCCCACATCATAGTCCCATTATACAAATGCAATGATTAGATGTTCCTCATAAATATTTGAAAGCCATTTTAACATAAGTCCAGTTTTCTTTATTGGGGTTTGACATAAACCTACTCGAAACTCCCACTACTTGGGTAATATCTAGTCTCATACAGACCATGGCATACATGAGGCTTCCCACAACATTGACATATAGATCTTCTGCATCTGTTCAAGATCATCATCCATTTTAGGACATTGTTCAAGAGATATCCTAGTGCCAATAAAAAGGGAATACTAACCGGGTTCCAATCTTGCATGGAAAAACATTGCAAAATAGTGTCAACATACTTCTTTTGATTTAACCATAATTTTATGTTAATTTGATCCCTATAGATTTTTAGACCTAAGATATATTTTGCAACCCCTAAATCTTTCCTATAAATATAATCTCCTTACCATTTCCAATAAATAACATATCATCAACATAAATGACAATGATTAGTAACTGATCATCAATTAATTTAAAATAAACATAATGATCTTCACTTCTAATAATGTCAATGATTCAATGCAAAAGCATCGCATTTCTGACACCACATTCTCGGTGACTACTTCAAATCATACAAAGACTTCTTAAACCTACAAACCAAGTGCTTCTATCCTTGAACACCACAAAATTTTTAGTCTGTTTCATAAATATTTCCTCATCAAGATCCCCATGTAGAAAAATTATTTTTACATCATTTGCTCTACTTCTAAATCAAATGCAACATCAATAGATTAAAAAGAATCTAATAGAGGTTAATTCAGCCATAGGAGAAAGTTTCTCACTAAAATCCACTCCCTCAATTTGGGAGTAACCCTTTTCCACTAATCGGGCCTTGAACTGCTCCAACTTACCTTTTTTTCTAAATTTATTTTTAAATACCTGTTTCCAACCAATGGATTTTTTTCCCTTAGGTATCTCAACTAGATCCCATATGTCACATTTGTCTAAAGCCTTTATTTAATCTTTCATGACCTTTGACTAGGAATCATGCTCATTTGAAGACAAAGCCTCCTTCATAGATGCAGGTTCAGTGTCAGTACATGATAAAGCAAATACACAACTGTAATAAGAAGGACTATAACTTTCAATCAAATTACATTGTCTAATGGACCTTCTAAGAGGTGTATCAAGAGGCTCTTGTTGTTCCTAATTGGAACTCAAATCTAAACCTTCTCCTTCCTCATTCTATCCATCCTACTACTGTTTTGTACGTGCACCTTTCTTTGAATTAATCTTAATATTAAAATGCATTATTTTGTTAGGCTTCGCATGAGGTTGTTCATCATTCTTAATTTCCCTAAGCTCCCTGAAAATAATATCCTTAGAATATAACATTCTCATTGCTACAAGATCCTAAAACTTATAACCCTTAATATTTTCAACTTAACCCACGAAAACACACTTGTTAGCATTGAAATCAAGCTTAGAACATTTTTCTTTTAGAACATGAACATATGCCTCATTGTCAAAAACTACGAAATGAGAAACTGATGGTTTATTGCTTGTCCATACATTGTCGAGTGTTTTATCAACTAGAGTAAAAGTGGAGACCTATTAATTAGGCAACATGCAATGTGTACATCTTCATCTCAAAAATGTTGTTCAAGATTTGCACTACTTAACATGCTTCTATCTTTGTCCATCAAAGTCTTGTTCATCCATTCTACCACTCCTTTTTTGTGGAGTATACAGAGTTGTTTTTTGTCTAAAAATTCTTGCGTGACTACAATAGTTGTCAAATTACCTAAAGTAAATTTCACCACCATTATCTATTCTCAACACCTCCAAGGTGCTCCCTACGGATGTGGTTTTGATGGTGGAGAATAGGCCATGGACGCAACCGATTGACTACAAAGGTATTCCCTTTTGGTATAGAAGATGTTTTTCTACTAGACGCCTAGCTTCAAAATGTTCTCTCTTTCACTGTATGAATGCAGGTTCGGCTTCATGGTGGCATAATGCTCTTCATGACCACCCAAATGTTGATGTCCATGTGGCTAATTCACAGGATGATGAGCCTTCCCCTTAGGCATTGGATGTTGTGGTCCCCTTGGTGATGGCTGCTTTCGAGCTTGATGTGGCTCCAGAGCTTTTGACTATTCCTTCTAACCCCCTAGCAAAATGTGGGGTTCCTCTAGTGATGTATCAACCGTTGGTGGCCCTACAACTCCCTGTTTCTTCAGGTTCCTGTTATCACCTGAAATTGCACCCTTTTGTTGAAGCTTTGACAGTTCCAACAATTTCAGAGTAACATGGGATTGGTATCAAGGTGTGGGACCTTGCAGTTGAGACCAAACCTCTAGAGAAGGTTGGTTCCTCTTTCTGAGCTTAAGGCTCAGAGAATTCAACTAAACCTATGCTAATGATCACCAGGGAAAAGGGGGAGAAGGAATACAGAAAGGGAAAGGTGATAGACCAAGATTTAGGGTGTTTGAATGCAATTGACATAACACAGTAATGATCTCAAACGTTGAAGAGGATTCACATAGACTCATGCAGGTTCAAACAGAGGTTAAGACAGAGAGATGAAAGTATGAAAGGGATCATCTTATCCACAATACATAGATTACATCTATCAAATAAACATAGTGCAAGAATAATGAGTGAGGCAAAATTTAGTTTATATTGATCATAGAGGCTAAACAACCATTACAAAAGAAGAACAATTCATTACAGGCATGAAATAGACACAAAATGATAGACTCTCCTTCATTGGTGAACTGGTACAAAGACATGAGAGGCTCGGCAAAAGAGCATAGTGTTGATGGGTGTTTTTGCACTCAACAACGTAGGTATGATTGTTGGTATCACACCTCTCTTGAAAAGTATCCTACCTTAGGTAAGACTACTTCAAGGATTCTACAACTAGGTCTTAGCTTGCTTGGAATCTCTTGATTGGAATGTACTGGCTGTGCCAACAAGGGGTCTTACATGCAGTTGATAGATTTAGCCAGTTTGAACAACAATTCATGCAAACCCTTTATGATTTCAGCTGATAAGACAATTTGAAATGCTGCTAAAATACCTAAGCTAATAGTTATTTTCAAAGAAAACGTAAAACGGGATAGGGTTTTAGAGAAATCCTAAGTGACTTTCATAATATATGGGCTGCTATAGGTAGACAAATGTTCTGAAATCTTAACCAATTTTTTGAGTTACCAAACTAAATGGATGTTATAGCACTGTAGAAAATGATGCTATCTTCAATGGAGATTTAGAGGTTTTCAAATTACATTCATTCGTCAAATACCCAAGTGTTGGCACAATTTAACTTATGAAATGCAATTGAACTAAGCACAAAATGATCAGCCCAGGCTAACTTTGCACAGTCACTTACAATCAGCAAGCAACTAGAAGTATGGACTAAGAACATTCATCAAATACCTTTAACAAATCAATAACATTGCAAAAGCACAATTAACTAACTAATGGAGATCAAGAAGCGAACCATGAAACCAAATAAGTAACACAATAGACAAATTCTCAACAAAATTGTAGAAACTTGCTTTGTATTAACTTCAAATGACAGAGCATCAACAATTCGGCATCAAGAGTCTTACAAATAAGAGAGAGGGCAGCCCTTTATATAGGAGAGGCGCCATATTGAGTTTTTGAATGGACGGTGGAGATTAACTCAACACCAACGGTCCAGATTTCACATCACTAAATGCATTTATAACAGCTCATTACAATCCCAGATTATATTTTGTCTCTTATGAAAAGGACGAAAAAGGACCTCTAGATACATTGAACCTAGACAATTTGACTACCCATTTGAATATATATATAGGAAAGATCATTTACAAGGCATAATAAGGACAAAATAGTGTCACATGACCTTCCAAATATAGCAATATACAAAAGTGATGGAATTACATTTCAAAATATTCAAAAATATGCTAATGTTCTTCATTCAAATCTATTTTGTCTTCTTCTTCTGCCCTCTTGTTGCGGTAGCTAACCCAAGATGACAATGATGGATTGATATCTGTGGGGTCCGAGTTCTTGAGGTGGTTGGCTCGATATTTGAACATCTCTAGCTCTTAACTATGCCGATTATATATTTTTTCCACATCCTTCTTCCCTTTATGGAATGTAATAAAGTCAGTTTAGAGGTCACTGACTCTATCCAATCTACCTTCAACATCTAGTTCAGTATCTTCAAAGACCATTTTATGCAACTTATCTTTGCATCCATGCACATCATATGGCGCTAGGTCATCACAAGCCATCACAAGGCAGTCCTTCAGGGTGTCATTTATTTCATAAATAAGAGTCAATGTATTTTCATCCGCCACTTTGTAGGCTTCCCTGATGTTGTCAAAAACTTCCTTTCTCAATTTGATTTGTTGATACCAAGTTATGGCTTTGTGCAGTCTATCTCCTGTCAATATGTTTTCAGACAGCAGTGTCTGAGAAGGTAAATCTTTGATCGCTTGTACTCAAGGGAACACCTGAGAATAGTATTCATCAAAAGGATCACATTCCTCGTACAAATCTTTCCAATGTTCCTGCAGTTGGCACAAATTCTTATGAAATTCAGTTGCGGCATCAATTGCCTCACATCCCTTTTCACACACTTTGATCATCCATTTCTAAGTTCTCGTGGATAGAGTCCAAACTTCATCGAGCTTGGACACTTCATCTTTTGACAGAAAAGTAGGCATTGTCCTTAGCTCACCCTCAAAGTCTACAGGTTTTATCAAAAATTGCAAACAGGCTCTAAATTCCTCATTTTATTGTTTCAACTCCTTCGTGAGTTCATCTTTGTCTAATTGTTCCAGGATTGAAGAAATAGAGCCCTTGAACTCATCAACCTTTTGAGCCCTTGTGGATGGTCCCAAGTTCACCGTGGTTACAATATAATCTTCAGCTCTAACTTGTTCTCTGTTTGCATCAACTGGTGGGACAACTACTTCTGCTATCCTAGACCTGGTTGCATCCTTATAAATTCTAGACTACACTTTTTCTTTCTTCTGCTACTTTGGTTTTTGTGCTTGTGATAGAATAGCACTTAGATCCAATTTCATAATCTCTACCTGAGGCTAGGGATATGCAAGTCTACTTTGCAACCAATCAGGCACTAAGGAGGAAGGCTCTTTAGACTCACCAGGGTTCTCATTATCTGCACTAAGTGGCCCTTCAAGTAATCTTTGTTCTTGTTCTGGTTCCTCATTCATATCCTCTTCTTCATTTGTAAGATTTCTCCAGTTTACCAATACATCCTTTTGAGTTGCTCTCAAGATTGCTTCTGTTGCGTTCTTCTCTAGAGGACTATCAGATATTTCAATTATTTTAGTGTTTGTTGTTTCATCCAAAGGTTCATCAGGTATATCCTTCTCTGTCTCTTCAAATACATCCTTCTCTAGCTCCTACTCTTGAAGGCCCAATTCAGCACATACTTTCTCTATGCCTAGCAATAGTGGCACTGCCAAGGGAGTTGAATTCTGATTTATGGCAACTTGAGAAATAAGAGCAACAGATGACAAGGGTGTTGCAAGTGAAGACAAGCTGATTTGTGTTAAATTGGCAAACGTTGCAGACCCCAAAGCTGGTGGGATGGAATAAGTTGGCAAGACAGAAGAAATGATAATGGGTGAAGTGATAGACAAGGTAGGCAAGGGGAGAGAAGGTAAAAGAATGGTAGAAATAGGAGGTAAAGCAAGGGAAGTGGAGAATGAAACAGAAGATATGGAAGGCAAGGATGTGGTGGTGATGGAAGAACATGAAGAGGCAGTAATGGAAGAAATGGGGCTGCTAGGAGTGCTTGAGTCTACTGCCAATGGACAAGAGACGGTTGAAATGGCAATTGCAGGTGAGGAAGCAGCAGAGGTAGCTTCCCGAATGATAGTTACGAGAGAAGTAGGAGTAACAGTGGAAACAACAAGGGAAGATGCAGTAGTGGAAGCAATGGGGAAGACACATTAGCACTTACAACTATAGCAGTAGGAGGTGGAGAAGCTGGCAGGCTTGTGTCATCAGCAATTGTAGTAGTAGCAGCCTCCATGGTCTCGCTAGCACTCTTTGCTTTAGCTTTCTTTGTTTTTGACTCTTCTCCTGGCCCACTAGGCATATCTCTCTTCTTTGATGCTCTTGTCCTAGTGGAGGGAGGCATATCCTTCTTCTATGTCTTTGGAGCAACCTTCTTACTCTTCTGTGCTTTGGCTTTCTCTACCAAGGGTACATGATCTTCACTGTCTGATCTCATGGAAGGTCCTTGAGTTGGCTTTGCTTCATCAGTTATCTCTATTGGTGTATCTTCTTCTCCTCTAGACTCCTCTGATTTAGGGTCAGTGTATGTGAGTTGTATTCCTTGCCTTTCCAAAATAGTAATCTGACTCCTTACCCAGGTTTTACTCAATCAAATTGGTTCCTTCATCATAGCATCTAAGGAACTCCCTTCTGCATTGGCCCAATTGGGCAAGGGGATAAGATGGTGATATTTTGCCTCCTAGGCTTCTCTATGCATTACATTTTCATCATCCTCCAATTGATTTGGGATTGCTATAATGTGGAACTTTCTAATGAGTTCCAGGGATAATCTAGAATGGGCTCTTTTCATAACTTCATAATCATCTAGGCAGTTGGCCCAAAAATCTTCTAAGTGCATCTTATGAAATAGCTTCTTACTTACAAATCTTTCCATCACCCTATTCAGATCAAAATGATCTCTCTTTGTATATAATGGAGGTTGAGGAGTTGGAGCTCTGTTTCTGAATGCTCAGTTGCTCCCAATGAGGCACATGCATAGTTTCCCTTACCAAGCAAAATGGGGAATTGAACATTTGTTCTATGCAGATGTTTTAGCTTTTCAACACAAGTTATCAATTGTCTAGACAATTCCAAAAGAACTACCTTATCTGTAGGGTACCTGGGTAGTCTATAGGCTGCTCCAGTGAAGCCTTGAACTCTCAAATATGTGAACTTCTCAAATTGTATATACCACCTTCTGTATTTGGTGACTTCATTCATGGCCTCAGTGGATATCCTGAGGGCTATGTTTCCTTGCAGTAATCTGGTTATATACATAGTAAAGGCATCATTTACCCTCTTAAAATGAATGAGAGATTGGGTAAAAAACTCATAAACTTTGACCTGATGTTGCTCATCATTTCTCACTTCTCCAACTTTGGACAGTCCGGGATACTCAGTCCTCCTTGCAAAATGCATATACCACATATGAAGTCCATCTGAAAAACTATTTGTCTTTAAAGTCACTGAAAGATTTATGTATGTTGTCACTTAGTATCTGTACCCAATGGAACTTGGTGCCCTTTAATATTTCCTCAATCATAAAGAACATCCACCCTTCAAAGATTGATGATGTGGGCAATCCAAATATTCTACTCAACAAGGTTACTAGATCCCCTCTCCTCATGAAAGTCACTCCTATACAGAACCTGAGGAAATTTGACAAGGGCAAACCTCTTACTCTTTGCCCACTATTCATTCATCTTCCACCATCTATTTTCATCTTTCTTGTATGTGGCCTCTGAATTTGCCTTATCTGGCATGGTCATCACTGGAAGCCATGGAATCCCAAAGATCTCTACTAAGGAAAGAGGAATTAAGTCTGCTAGGACAACCCCATTAGCAATTTGTATGGTCCTAGTCACGATGTCATACCTCCCTGCACATGCAACTATCAATTCTACACATTGGGCTGATGTAGGGAAGGCAGCAACCTCTACAATCCCACTATCTTTTACTTTCTTGGTTCTCGGGGTTGGATTTTGTCCAAACACTCTAAGTCTGAAATCATCTAAGTCAATATGACCTAGGTCTGTATCTCCTATATCCTTCCATCTGGTGGAGATCTTTCAAATCGTACCTTATGGTTTGGGCCCTCGCAGTCATTTAACCTGCATGACCAGACCTCATAAGTTCTGATGCCTCTGAAATGGTTTCCCTAACTCCTAAGTTTAAAACCTATGATTACCAAGTCAACTATTACATCACTAAGCCATGTTATGCTAAATGAGTTTTATATGCATCAACTAAGTTACCAATGCATACCTATGAGAACACATAAGTCTGAGATTTACCAACCATTACATTTATCACATGATCAAATGATGAAACAATCTTACTTTCTTACTCTAATACATGCAATAAATTCTTAAATGTTGCAAAATTGTATCTAAAACATACAAAACATCATGATTTCATAAATACAACTATTATTTCATCTTGACAAACCCTTCACCTTTCAAAAATTCCCTTAGAACAATGATTTTACCAATTTTGCATTGATTTGGGGGTCAACTGACCTACAAAGGGTGTGTTGGTTTTTGCTTCTGAATCAGCATTAGGGTTTGCCAGTTCTAATGCACAAGCAGATTCAGCCAACTGAATACAGGAGGTTGCGTGAGCTCCTCCCCTTCACTTCTGGTTCTGCCGCACCAAGGGGGGTGTCCCTATTTAATAAAAGTATAACCTTGACTAGCTCAATGACAAAAGGATTTAACTTGACGGCAACAAGGAGAATACTCTCATGTATGGACCAAGATTTGTGTAACAAATCACAAGGTTGGCAACATTCTTGGACATAATGTCTGGTTAGGTATGAGAGCATGTAGAGGTTCCTAATCCTAATCCTACAACTAACAGGTGGAAGTGATGAGATGGGTTGATTTGATTTTTGGATGCAAAGCTAGACATGGTGTATAACCTCAACACAGAGCTAGATTGGTGCCTATCCAGGGCTTGGAGTCGGTAGACATACACCTGTGAATGATCAGCATGAACAACTAAAACTGGATTTCAGGGGGATATACATGATATCTGCTTTACAGATATCTCCCAATACAGAGTGTTAAGCTGTCTATACTTATGGCATCCCTATTGCAGTATACCCTTCCCAATATTCAATTTGAAAATAGTTTAATCTACCCCTTGAGCAGAAGTTAAAAGATTAAACATTCAACACAGGAATTCTATGTTCTAGAATCTCAGACATTCCTTGAATGCCTGGACTTAGAAGAAAGATACATGCAAAACTGGAGATAGAATCAGCATAACACATGCAAACATAGCATTATTCATATAAAATTGACCATGAAATCAGTGGATTCATGCACAAACGTACAACAGGAGATACATAAACTCGCAAGTTTTGCTGCACAGAGCAACCAAAACCAGTTGTATCTTATTACAGAGCCAAAATGTCCAGTTTTCAACAACCTAAAATGAGTAACACTTCCTGCTTATAACAGCCAAAGAAGCGTACTCAGCATTAATTATATGGCTTTGACAAAAAATTCGCCAGATACAGATCCTTCAAAGGAATGGCACTAAAAATTTATTGCTGCAGAGACAGAAAGTAGACAATGGTGGCCTCGAGCCTTGCGCCGCCATCTGGGAGTCTTCATTCACAATCGAGCAGTTTAATCGCTTGTACCATCGCCCATACTCCTGCTACAGTCGCCATTGATGGCCCAACAACCCGCAACCATCGAGAAAACTATCGCTGCGTTCAAATGGAAGTTTCTCGCCAAAACGCCCTCTTCGCAGGCTCAAACTACACAGGGGAATAATCCCATATGCACGGTGCCGAGACCACACTAACACTTTATAAACATAGTTGCATGCATAATAGGTGTCGAGTGCTTTTGCCACGCTCGACACACGCTCCTTCACCCAAAGCCCATCACCGAGATCAACACCATCGGCCAAGCCCACAAATCTCCTGCCGATCTATCAAGTCTCTCCGATGGCAAACAAAACACAACCTCCGTCACCATGACTCCCTCCATCGGAGCATCCAAAAATCCTCTGGCCAACCTCATGTGTTACACCGATGAAGCCCATCACAATCCCCTGTCGGCCAGACCAATCCCGTCGGCCAACCTGAAACTCCTCTGACTGACCTCAATAGTCTCGCCGACGCCATCGCAAACTCCATATTTCCCATCATCGGCCAGAGATAGACCATCGGGCCAACTTCCATCGACTAGGCCGATAAAACAAGTCTCACTGATGGCCAAGCAAAAAACACCCGTCGCCAAGACAAAAACCATCGGCCAACCCAAAAGCAACGCTCGCCGACAACAAAAGTCACGCCGATGGCAACTTGGCTTCCCATCTCCGTCGGTGTGACTTAGACCGTCGGAGCAAGACCACAAACCTATGCCGATAGCTGCCATCACGCCGATGAAACCAAAAACATAAAGCTTTGAACCATTGAATCGGTTCAAACAGATGGTTCAATGGCGAGGTTCAACACTGAGGTTCACCGGCGAGGTTCAAACCAAAAGTTTAAAGACACAATCGGAGCACTCAAAAAAACAAAACTTTCACTGATGGATAAAACATGATGACCCCTTCCTCAGGAAAGATGAAGGGGAGCCAAAACTCAGAACCTTTTGGATTTTTTGGGAAGGTGCCTGCATGAAAAATTGCTCGAAAACTGACAGTCAATTCAGGCACCAACAGTGGCTCTGATTGGGGATGTGCAGGTGCAAGACTGCAGCGAGAACCCCAGATCTCTGGGATGCAGACCAGTCCCCTATCCATTGGGCACAGAGTCAAACTTGCACCAATCTGCATCACCAAACACATTATTTTAAAATAAACATGGTGGCCCAGGGCCACCAAAAAGGAAAAACCAGACTTTTCCTTTGTCAAACACCTGATTTTCTTTTAATTTCTTCAAATGAAGCCTAAAAGCATTTAACTGTCTGCAGCAAGCCCCTTGGCAATTATTTGTGCTGCTGCTCATTTCTTTTTCTTCAACAAATCTACAACTAGCTTCATCAGCATATATTATTATCAGTTGTAGAATGTCATCATCATATGAGTCACTGATGTTGCTTGGAAAAATAACAGACTCACATGAAACAAATGAATCCACATCAGAATTTTGCCCTTCCTCAAAAAATAAGAGCTCCTCTGTATCAAACATGCAATATTCAGGCACAAGCAACATCTCATAATCAAATTTATCTTGATGAACATACAGATATCCATCATCATCATGCACGGCAGTTTTGTCATTAATATCCACCTGAAATGTCTCAAGAGAAGGCAGAAATAACTCAGAATGCAGCCCTACACTGAAAGCTTCATAGTCACCCCTGCAATCAACACTATCCCCAACTGTATGAGCACACACATCTGCAATTTTCCCATCCACCTCTGAATAGTGACCTTGTTTTTTATCTTCACCAGTGCCCTGATAATCAAAAGCAAAGTTTTCAACCTCTGCACTATGAAGGTGGCCAAAATCTTCAAGGAAACATTCATAATCAGCATCCAAATATATTTCATTATCTGAAAGGATCACATATGCATCTAAATGCTGGCAATCACTAGCATATTCACTGCCATCCCTTGAATCAATGTTTTCTATATTTAGAGTGAAGCTCTGCATATCCACTTCATATAAATAATCAGGCATAACTGGGATATGCACACTGCTGCAAGACACAACTTCATGTATGTCTCTCATTTGATCAATTGGAGGGCACCTTGTGTCTGCAGGCTTGTCTTCTAAAGGCTGATAACAATCTTTGTTTTCATTATTACAAGATGTGCTTACATTTTCTACAACATTTTCTTCATGCATCACATCATGGCTGCACACATTATTCTGAAATATATTTCCCTCTATACAATCATTTCTCAATGCACATACTAGGAGAGCTGAAATATATTCACTTTGATAACTGCTTTGACAACTTGCAGCCATGAAACCTACTGGCATTCCATATTTCTCATTGTTTTCTATGTCCATAGCAAATTGGAAAGCCTGGTGAAGTGTGACTGGTTCTTTATCTCTCAACAAATAACTCATTTCTTCATCAAATGCAGCCAAATAAATTGTCAAGCACAATGCATTATTAGGTCTCATATATTCAGGGATCTGCCTGAGCAATTTAATAAACCTAAGATTAAAGGCTGGAACCAGCTCCTCATCTTCCCTTTGGATATTCATAAAATGTATGATTAATGAGGCCACATCAAACATTTCACCAAATTGCCCTAGGAATGCAACTTCTAAATCTATCCAGGAAGAAACTGAACAAACAGGTAGGTCTGAAAACCATATCCTAGCATCATCTTCCAATGACTGAACAAAGAGTCTCATTACTACATCTTCATCCTCTACCTCATAATCTTCTATTAAATTACAAAATCTTTGCAGATGTTTGTTTACCGATTCAGAATCTGATCCACTATATTTTGGCAAACATCTTCTAATTTTATTGGGAATAATATTTGGGTAACCATATATCCCTGTGAAATTTAGGGCTTTATATCTTTCAATAAAGAATGGTCTTCTCTGAGAGCACGACCAGGCTTGCTGTTCTAAACTCAACATTTTGAATCAAAGATGACTACCTGGATATATGTTGCAGCATTGATAGGTTCTTTCAACAGAGTCGCCACCTCTCAGAGAGAGGACAGAATGTCAGCAAGGCACTTTTGTTTTCTGGATTCATCACCCCAACAGAGCACCACATGGTTCCTTTTTGCTGCAACAACTTCACTGGAAACTAGATTTTCCAGCCCTCAGGTTACTTGACTCTCTCTTTCCCCAGTGGAGTCGCCAATTTTGTTGGTGACTCGGATGGGCACACAGATATTTCACCAGGGAGGACAAAAATATCAATTTTCAAATCACCATCCCCAGCGGAGTCGCCATTTTTGTTGGTTTTTGCTTCTGAATCAGCATTAGGGTTTGCCAGTTCTAATGCACAGCCAGATTCAGCCAACTGAATACAGGAGGTTGCGTGAGCTCCTCCCTTTCACTTCTGGTTCTGCCGCACCAAGGGTGGTGTCCCTATTTGATAAAAGTATAACCTTGACTAGCTCAATGACAGAAGGATTTAACTTGACGGCAACAGGCAGAATACTCTCATGTATGGACCAAGATTTGTGTAACAAATCACAAGGTTGGCAACATTCTTGGACATAATGTCTGGTTAGGTATGAGAGCATGCAGAGGTTCCTAATCCTAATCCTACAACTAACAGGTGGAAGTGATGAGATGGGTTGATTTGATTTTTGGATGCAAAGCTGGACATGGTATATAACCTCAACATAGAGCTAGATTGGTGCCTATCCAAGGCTTGGAGTCGGTAGACATACACCTGTGAATGATCAACATGAACAACTAAAACTGGATTTCAAGGGGATATACATGATATCTGCCTTACAGATATCTCCCAATACAGAGTGTTAAGCTGTCTATACTTATGGCATCCCTATTGCAGTATACCCTTCCCAATATTCAATCTGAAAACAGTTTAATCTACCCCTTGAGCAGAATTTAAAAGATTAAACATTCAACACAGGAATTCTATGTTCTAGAATCTCAGACATTCCTTGAATGCTTGGACTCAGAAGAAAGATACATGCAAAACTAGAGACAGAATCAGCATAACACATGCAAACATAGCATTATTCATATAAAATTGATCATGAAATCAGTGGATTCATGCACAAACGTACAACAGGAGATACATAAACTCGCAAGTTTTGCTGCACAGAGCAACCAAAACTAGTTGTATCTTATTACAAAGCCAAAATGTCCAGTTTTCAACAACCTAAAATGAGTAACACTTCTTGCTTATAACAGCCAAAGAAGCGTACTCAGCATTAATTACATGGCTTTGACAAAAAATTTGCCAGATGCAGATCCTTCAAAGGAATGGCGCTCAAAATTTATTACTGCAGAGACAGAAAGTAGACAATGGTGGCCTCGAGCCCTGCGCCGCCATTTGGGAGTCTTCATTCACAATCGGGCAGTTTAATCGCTTGTACCATCGCCCATACTCCTGCTACAGTCGCCATTGATAGCCCAACAACCCGCAACCATCAAGAAAACTATTGCTGCGTTCAAATGGAAGTTTCTCGCAAAAACGCCCTCTTCGCAGGCTCAAACTACACAGGGGAATAATCCCACATGCATGGTGCCGAGACCACACTAGCACTTTATAAACATAGCTACATGCATAATAGGTGTCGAGCGCTTTTGCCACGCTCGACACACGCTCCTTCACCCAAAGCCCATCGCCGAGATCAACACCATCGGCCAAGCCCACAAATCTCCTGCCGATCTATCAAGTCTCTCCGATGGCAAACAAAACACAACCTCCGTCGCCGTGACTCCCTCCATCGGAGCATCCAAAAATCCTCTGGCTGACCTCATGTGTTACACTGATGAAGCCCATCACAATCCCCTGTCGGCCAGACCAATCCCATCGGCCAACCTGAAACTCCTCTGACCGACCTCAATAGTCTCGCCGACGCCATCACAAACTCCATATTTCCCATCATCGTCCAGAGATAGACCATCGGGCCAACTTCCATCGACTAGGCCGATAAAACAAGTCTCACCGATGGCCAGGCAAAAAACACCCGTCGCCAAGACAAAAACCATCGGCCAACCCAAAAGCAACGCTCGCCGACAACAAAAGTCACGCCGATGGCAACTTGGCTTCCCATCTCCGTCGGTGTGACTTAGACCGTCAGAGCAAGACCACAAACCTATGTCAATAGCTGCCATCACGCCGATGAAACCAAAAACATAAAGCTTTGAACCATTGAACCGGTTCAAACAGATGGTTCAATGGCGAGGTTCAACACTGAGGTTCGCCAGCGAGGTTCAAACCAAAAGTTCAAAGACACAATCGGAGCACTCAAAAAAACAAAACTTTTGCTGATGGACAAAACATGATGACCCCTTCCTCAGGAAAGATGAAGGGGAGCCAAAACTCAGAACCTTTTGGATTTTTTGGGAAGGTGCTTGCATGAAAAATTGCTCGAAAACTGACAGTCAATTCAGGCACCAACAATGTGAAGCGGGGATTTGGAGGTCAATTGACTTGGCGGGGAAATCGGGGTCATCCGACCCGTTGGTCTATCAGCATTCAAGTCATTGGACTATTGTAGTGTTTGCAGGGTTTCCATGATCAACTGACTTGCGGGGGTTTTGGATGGGATCGACTTGGATCAGTTGTTGAGGTCGGTCGGTTGAGTTTTTAGCGCAAGTCGATGCGAGTGAGATTCAGCGCTGGATGATTCCATTATGCTCTCTGCGCAGATTTTGATGTCACCTAACCTTGCAGGGATTTTGAGGATGACCGACCAAGTCAGTGAAGGTACATTCTAGTGCAAGGTTGGAGGGAGTTAATTTCAGCCCTCAGTTGCTTTGCCACATTTTGCAGAAGGTTCGGGTCTCATGAACTTGTGTAGAAATTGGATGCGTCCGACCTAAGTCAAAGAAGTCACCTTTTAGCGCTAAGTTGGAATACTTAATTTTGAGTGCAAAGCAAATTTTGGGATTTTGCGGGACTCTAAAGGTCATCTGACCAAGTCGATTGGAGCGATAAATGGCACTAAGTCGGATGACAAGGTTTTCAGCGCAAAACGCGTCGAAGACTTTGGAGGGAGATTTCAAGGTCGTCGACTAACTCAATTTGATTGCAGGGTTTTAAAGGTTAGTCGGATGGATTTTAGCGCAATCTTCAAAGGGTTAATTCTAAACTTAACAAATTACCTTCAATGATTTACCCTTTTTGCCATGGTAAAGTAAGATTTTCAGTTATGACTTAACAAATTTCATTTTCTAGCTTCGCACACAGGGATTTGAAAACATGTTCAACTATTTCCCTCCCCTAGGGTTTCAAAATAATCATCTAAATCAGGAAGGAAACCCTAAATCCTGCCCTTGAACTTAATCTTCCATGGCACAAAGTATTTTCAAGGTGATTCGAAAGAAATGGATTTTGCTGAATTCACGTTTACACGAAACACTAACTGGCAAAAACAAACCCTAAACAGATGAGAGGGGTACCTACCTAGTTCGTAAAGATGAGATGTGTTGAAATACGCAGGTGAAGGGATCTTCTGGGGTCGAATCCGCAGGTTGCGTGCAGGAGAATCAATCTCAAACACCATTGGAGAGCTCCTAAGTTGTTCTTGAAGTGCAAAATGAGCTTGAGATTATGCAAAACTCCTTTTATTTCCCTTTGTTTGATCACCATTAATGCAGAGAGTACGGGATGTCAGTCGTGGCGTTTGGTAGTGAGTTTTAGGGTTTGCACGGAATTTGTCGCTACTGACTCAGCGGGACTTAGGCATGTTACCGACTTGGTTTGTGGTCAAGACGTTAACGCATGGTCGATCAAACACATTTTAAGCACTTTGTGGGGGTTTGGGGATCCTCAGACCTACGGAGGTTTAGCCAATCTTCGACTTAGTCGGTGGATGATCTTTGCAGCGCGAATTCAGATGAAGACATTTTTAGCACTAGGTCTGCGAATGATGAAAGCAGCGCAAAGGGCGGTTAGGCAGGAAAACAACGTTGAGTCTGAGGCAATGGATTTTAGTGCAAAGGTCGGATGGAAGTATTTTTAGCGCAAAAGACATTCAAACCTAGTTTTATTCAATGGAACAACTTAGACTTAGCAGATTTTTGAATCACATATTGACATCAACTTTCTAACATGGCGAGAAATGCATTTTGACCATTTTGACAACTTAGGAGATGAAAAACCTAATTGATACTCTAAACCAAAGTTGCAAGAGGGGGGTCCCTATTTTGCGAAATGGGGCTTGTGTGCGAGGCACAACAAATAGTCCATCAAATCTACCCAATTCTGGAGAAAACCACAAGGTCCAAACCTGCAAGGAACTTTTGCCTCTAAAAGTGACCCAACGCAGCCAACCAACCACAAATACATCTTTTTAACATGTATATATAGCCTTTACATCCACTACATAGCCCTGGGTGTTGAAATTAAGTCAACAAGTTATGCCCAGTCGCACATGTTGCACTAAACTCAGCCCAGAGGCCCTATTAGAACCTGCAAATTTTTAGTGTCATCCATGCTTGGTGTGTTGAATCTGCAGCCTGAATGGCCACCCATATACTGCACACTGATTTTGTCCTTGGAAGGACCTGTAGAAGCTTTGACCATTGAAACACCTCATCCTCCTCATTAATATTCAAGTACTTGTGCATCAAAGGCTTGCACTGTTTCAGCCACCTTTGTGACCTTGACCTACAACAATGGCGTCACTGTGGAAGCGCATTTTTAAGGCACTCAAAAAGTTGTGCCTTTTTTATCTTTTACAGCACTTCAAAATATTTTAAACTTAACTTAAAATATTTTAAAGAAATACATTATATTACATGCTTTAATATTACATTGATTTTCACTTTTCTGGCCTTTATTTTACCTTATCGGTAAAATCTCTTCTTTGCGAATTTGGCTTGTTTCTCTTTGTCAGTGAAAATTTCATTTCGTGAACCACTTCTTACTTCCTTTGTCTTTCATCTTTTCTTTCTTCCTTTGGCTCTCCTCTTCACTTTATCAGCAAAATCACCTCGCCACGAACCAACCATGCCTCCGCCTTTCGCCTTATTGGCAAATCCTTTGTTTGCAAACCATCACCTCTGTCGTTCATCTTCTTTTTCTTCCTCCTTAGTCAGTGAATCACCCCATCGGCGAACTTTGGAAATTATGAATTGATCGGGGAGTTTGTATCTTTGCTGATTCCCCTACTCCTCTTTGTTTCTTTGCGAACGACTTTCTTTCTATCTTCCTTGGTTGGAGAATCCTTTATCGGCAAAACTGCCAATCGGTGAACCTACCGATCAGCGAACTTAAGGTTTTAAAAACCTTAAGTTTGCCAAGAAAGGAAAACCTTGTCTTTGACTTAGCCTCATCTCTTTGTTGAATATTTCTTGTTGTCTTCTTGTCTACTTTAGTTAGCGAATTCATCGATCGACAAACTTGTCATTCAACGAACCTAAGGTTTGCAGAACCAATATTTTTTTGATAAGGCAAAACTTCTCTCCTTAGTTAATCTTTTTCCTACTTTTCTCCTTTTCTTCCTCTGAATTGGCCTGTCAGGAAACCTACCCGTCGGCAAACATGCCCATCGGCGAACCGAGAGGTTCACGAACTTTGAACTTTGCTGACTGAAGAGAAAACAAGGCAAAGGACTCAAATTTTTTTTGAGATTTTTGAAGCGAGGATTCTTCCATTTAGACTTTCTCAGATCGGATATATTTGATGGAAGAAGAGGGGATTTTTGGGCTATTTTGGCCCAGGCAAAATGACAATAGTTCCCTTACATCCTCTTTTAAGGAGTCTAGGGTTTTGGCATCTTTTGAGGACTCCCCTCTTCCTTCTCCTCGCTCTGACAATCTGGAGAATGGTGTGTCTTGGACCATCATCGAAAGAAAGAAAAAAGGTCTCCCCAAGTTGGTTCTTTTGTCTCATACTTGGACTATAGGCGTGCGTCAGTATAGATCAGGGTCTAGGGTCTATTGACCCTTTGTTGTTCCTCTAATGCAGCTTCCGACTTGTAGTTGTCATGTTAGTTTTTTGGTTTTTTTTTCATGTTGTTTTTGTCCCATATCTCATTGCACATTATATTTGCCTTCTGGTTGTTTTTGTACAAGGGTCTGAGCCCTTTCAAAATCCCATTTTTACCAATATAAAAAACAACCTTATGCTTAAAAAGTAAACACATGAATATCTAGAGAAATGATCAATAAATGAAACATAGTAGCGATATTTTCTAATTGAAGGCACATGCACATGACAAAATACATCACTATGAATAACCTCCAAAACTTGTTTAGCTCTAGTACTACTAGATTTAAAACTCTATGTTGTTTTCTATACACATAGTGCTAACAGAAATCAAAGTCAAAAGAATAACCATACAAACCATCAACCATATTTTTAGACCCTTCTCACCAATGTGACCCATCCTATGGTGCCACAATTTATAAGATATAGAGTTATCAATTACATTCACATAGTTATAGAAAGTAGATGCCTCAAGCCTAATAGGGTACAACACTGAGTGCCCATAACCAACACTAAATTCTCTTTGCTCAACCTGGAACCACTCTTCTCAAAAGTAACGTGCACCCTTGAATCATTCATTTTAGATACATAAATCAATTTCCTAGCTAAACCAGGGGTATACAATACATTTATAAGGGTTTTAACCCTTCCATCACTAAAAATAAATTTTACCTCCCCTCAGTCCACAATCTTCATGTGTTGTTGTCCCTAAGGGAAACTTACCCACCATCATAAGTTGTATATGTTGAGAACCACTCCTTTTAAGGAAGTAAATCTAGAGAGAATATAAAGAGTGTACTTGGCTTATGCAATGAAGATACCAGACATAGACTAACCAATCTCAATCACCAAGAAGTAGTGCAAAAGGCCCAAGTCTAACATCATCAAACGATCATGAAGGGAAGTTTTCACTACCTTGATGGTGGATGAGTAACTCCCTATCAACAAAAAGTCATCAACATAGAGAATAGGAAAGGTGAGAGTATCATCCTATTGTAGAATATACACATTCAGATCAAAATGGCACCAAGTGAACCCAACTAACAAAAGGAAGGAATCTATCTTAGCATACCAGGCCCAAGGGGCTTGTTTGAGGCCATAGAGAGACTTCTAAAGATGAAAAACAAGTGAAGGATCTTGTACAAACCACTGTGGCTACTGCATGTATATCTCCTCCTTAAGGTCACCATGAAGAGAGGCACTCTTCACATCCATATGATGAACTTCCCAACGATGGGTTGCAGCAATAGCAAGGACAAGTCAGATGGAGTTCATTCTGGCAATTGGCACAAAAGTCTCAGAGTGGTCAATCCTAGGAACCTGAGAGAATCCTTTGGTCACTAGGTGAGCCTTATGCTTATCAACGAACCCATTTGTGGTAAGTTTTGTCTAATAGATCCACTTACATCAAACAAGTTTCCTTCCCTTAGAAAGGGGGACTAAATCCCACGTATGGTTCCTCTCGAAGGAACTGAACTCTTCCTAAATAACAACATCTCACTTGGGGACACCAGAATCACTGAAGAGATGTGGAGCATGCTAAAACTATGACCTTGTTCTTCTAGCATTTGAAGGATGACCAACCCAATCACCTGCTAACTCTGACAAGCCCAAAGAGGCCCAATAGCTGAAGAATCAAGAGAATCTAGAGGAGAACCATCACCCTTTAAATGATGACTAGGAGAGGAGGAAGATGAATCCTCATCATCATCGTCACCATCTAAAGTGGAAGAAGAAGACTCCTCATCAAGATCAGGAGGATTAAGACCCTCAGAAGAACTATCATCATGTCATAATGTCTCCAAAGTGATGGCAGATGGAGAAGTGGTAGGAGAAGAACTAAAAAAAAACACTCCTCTCAATGAGCAGCTCATGAGTGGTAGGGTGAAGAAGCGTGTAGCTTTTGACACCATCTAGGTACCTAACAAATATGCAAGGATTGCTCTGTAGATCCATAGCCTTGCATTTATTTGTTGGAATGTGGGCCCATACAAGAGAACCAAACACTTGAAAGTGCTTTACTGTGGGTTTTCAATCGATACAAGATTGAAAAGGAGTTACCCCCTTCACAGCTCGGTGAGAAACTTGGTTTTGGATGTAACACACACAGTTGATGGATTCCATCCAATACTAAGGTGCCATGGACCTGGAGTGAATCATACAATTGGACATCTCTTTCAAGGACCTGTTCTTTCACTCTGTGAAACCATTTTGTTGTGGACTGTAGGGAACCATGTGTTGAAGATCAATGCCTTCAGAGGCACAAAATTGTTGAAACCTTTGGTTGACATTCCCCCATTATCTATACAAAAAATCTTGATGACCTTCCCAGATTGTTTCTATGTAAAAGATTTGAAGTCTTGAAAAGACTCAAAGAATTCAGACTTTTGTTTGAGAAAATATACCTAGGTGTATCTAGAAAGATGATCAATGAAAGTCTGAACATATTGAACCCTGCTAAAAGAAGGATGCAAAAATGGCCCTACCAAATCACTATGTTCTAACTCTAGAAGTTGTGTGGCCTTCCATGCTTTGACTTCATCATATTTCTCTTCAGGATGCTTACCAAGAATGCACCCTTAGAAAACTTCATCAAAAAATCAAATAGAAGGAAACCCTGAAGCCATGTCCCGTTGACTAAGTTGCTGCAAGTAGCGGTAGTTCAAGTGGCTAAACTGTTGATGCCACAAACAACTCACCTCATCTGAGTGAGTGAGAAAGGCAAGTGAAGGAGAATCAAGATTCAGGAACAAAATGTGAAAAGTGATACAGTCTGGAATGATGATCAACTTTCCCAACAACAACTATAGACCCATTGTGCAACTCACTGATTATCACTGTGTCTAGAGTGAACTCAATGCACATGCTAGAGCCAATGTGAGTGATCTATTAGATAGATAGGAGATTAGTTGAAAAATATGGAACATAGAGAACATCATGAAATGTTCCTTCACCCACATGAACAGACCCTCTCCCATGCACCTCAACATGAGTGTCATCACCCATTAGGATAGATGGCATGGTACATGGCTCCAAAGAGGCAAAACCATCTTGTGACGAAGCCATGTGGTGTGAAGCACCCAAGTCAATGATCCGGGTATTGAGTTGTGAAGCAATAGTAACTAGGGCATTGCCCTTTCCTTTCCCCTTACTTTTTTCTATGTTCTTTGAAGATTCCTGAAATGAACTTTGTTTGACAGAATTGGGTACCTTAATATTGTTCTTTTCAAGATGTGTAAGGTGATCTATTTGTTTCTTTAAGCACTTATGTTCATCATGAACAAGTTTCTTACAATAGGCACACTTTGCCTTCTCCTTAGGCTTGTCACCTTTGGAAGAAGAGGCAAGATTTTGATCTTGTTTATTCTTTCCTTGGTTCTATTGTTTCTTACTCTACTTACCAGACCCTTTTCCATCTTTAGTGCCTTGATTTGCAGCCAAGGCATGAGATTTAGAGGGCATAATTGTGCCCATTTGAACCAATTTATCTTTATCCTTCGTGAGTTCATTTGCAAAATCATCAAGAGAAGGCATTTAATATGTGGTTCCTAAGGCACTTTTAGTGACATGAAATGTGGAAACAAACATAGAATAGTTAGGACCAAGTTTTGAAAGAATACTTAATATCAATTGAGAATATTTCTTCTCAATTCCACATTATTTTAACTACAATTTTATGGCCTTCATTTTAGTGAAGAAATCCTGAATAGTGAAGAGACCTAGTGTCTCATATTACTGCTTGGAACCTCATATCATTCACATGTTCTTCATCAGGTAGACTTTCACTATTGGCAGACCTTGTTAATGTTATACTGACAGTTTTGTTCACACGGATGAGGACTAGCTATCGGGTTGACTTTCTGTGTCGGCAGAAGTCAGGAGCCTTTGGCTGATATGCAAGGTCTCACCAACGACATATGTCTATCGGTATGAGATTGGACATCGGCTAAAGTTGTGGTAGTCACTCCGATGTTAATGGTCACTTCGATGGAAGACCATTGGAGTGAGAAGCTCTATCGGCTTAGTGGTAATGGCTCTTACTGATGAGCCTGTCATCCTGATGTTCGACGAGACTTAAAACCATCGGCATAGTGTAAAGTCTTTGGGCCGATGGCAGAGGTCACTCCGATGAGACTTAGCTTGGCATCATCGGCAACAAAATTGTTGATGATAGTCATACAGTATGTTCGAGTATTTAAACCTGGATGTCTAATGTGAATTGGTGAATGTGGGACTAAAGATCTCACATGAATGTGAACAATTGCGATGGTTGGAAGGTAATGACGCTGGGTCAGTTGGAATGAGCAGTTAGGGTAGAAGTTCAAATGGTTTTTCTCTGAAGACTGTGGTAAAAGTATAGACTTGGTAAAGCTATCGGTGGATGATGAAGAAGATTCGATCATATTGTTCATTTTGTAAATGTACAATGGAAGTGAACTGTTTGTATGATCTGAGAATAGATACCTGAGCAAGAAGGCTAGGGTTTTCCCACGTACATCTGGTGTTGTTCTCTGTTGTCTTGAATGTTTATTCTATATTTTCTGGTGTGTTCATCTATGTATTTGAATTAAATGTTACCTGTCTGCATTATCCTCTTTGAATTGACATTAGGGAAGCTATTTTCTACACCTTTGATTTCCTTACAAGTGGTATCAGAGCCTAGCCAGTTGTGTTATCCTTGTTGGTAGGTTGCATTTTTTGTGTCAGTTCTATGAGTGGGAGTTCTGTAGAGGTCTATTTTATTAAATTAGATGGCAAGTACATCAGGAAAAATAGACATTGAAAAGTTCAATGGCACAAACTTTGAGCTGTGGAAGCTTAAGGTTGAAGATATACTAGTCGACAGAGATCTTTGGGTTGCTATGTCTGGGGTTAAACCTTCAGGCTTGAAGCAAGAAGACTGGGACCTGGCAAATAGGAAAACTAGAGGACTGATAAGATTAAGTTTAGCGGATTCTATTCTATTGAACGTCCATGAGGAGAAGACAGCCAAAGATTTGTGGAAGAAGTTGGGAGATATTTACCAGGGCAAGTCCCTAGTGAATAAACTTTTTCTCAGAAAGAAGTTGTATTCTTTGAAGATGGATGAAGGAGCATCTGTAGCAGACCATTTGAACACATTTAATACAATTGTTGCACAATTGACTTCTGTAGGTGTAAAAATAGAAGAGGAGGACCGTTGTATGCTTCTGTTATGTTCCTTACCTAACTCATGGGATCATCTTGTGATGGCTATTGGAAGTACAACCACGTTTACAACTGAAGCAGTTGTTGCCTTACTTTTATCTGAAGAGGTGTAGAGGAAATCTTCTGAGATGGCCAAAGAGGCCCTGTCCATTCGAGGTATATCAAAGGAAAGAGACAAGAAGAAGGACAAGAAGTCTAAGTCCAAATTAGAGGGGAGATCAAAATCTCCTAGAAAAAAGTCCAAGGTAAAGTGCTGGAATTGTGGGCAGAAAGGACACATCAAAAAAGATTGCAAAGAGGAGAAAAAGAAGAAGAAGAAGAACTTCTCTGACATTGATTCTTCTCAGAGTGATGCTGATGCCTTCATTGCTGCCTTGGCAACGCCTGCATTTGAAGATGTATGGCTGGTGGATTCAGGAGCATCTTTTCATATGACATCTCACAGAGAATGGTTCACTAAGTATGAACCGTATGCTAGTGGGAAGGTGTTCCTGGCAAGTGATTCGACACTGGAAATTGTTGGCCGAGGAAGAGTCAGAATCCAATTCCTGGATGGCAGAATAAAGGGAATGAATGGAGTACTACACATACCAGGTCTGGCTCAAAATTTACTTTCTGTTAGTAAGCTTAATGAAGTTACTTTTGTGAATGGTGGTTGTAAGATGACTAGAGGTTCTATTGTACTGGCAAAGGGTGAACGCATTGGAACTTTGTATAGGTTAGATGCTAAACCAGTGTGCTATAATAATGTCTCTGAAAAATCTGAAAAAGCTACTATTGTAACACATGATGCAAACTCTATGGAAGTTAAACTTCCTGCAGAGAAAAAAATGCTCTAGCATCATAGACTTGGTCACATAGGTGAAAAAGGTTTAAAAACCTTGAAAAACAAAACCCTAGTAGATGGGTTGATTGATTGTAATCTAGAGTTTGATTTCTGTGAACATTGCATATATGGAAAACAGAACCGTGTTTCTTTTTACTCCAGTTCTCATAAATCTTTTGGTGTTCTGGACTATGTACATTCTGATGTTTTTGGTCTAGTTGATGTTCCTTCTCTATCTAAATCAAGATACTACGTATCATTTATTGATGATTATTCAAGGAGGGCATTTATATATTTTTTGAAAAATAAATCAGAAGTATTCAGTCAGTTTAAAGATTTTAAAAATCTTGTGGAAAATCAAACTGGTAGAAAAATAAAATGTTTCAGAACAGATAACGGTGGTGAATATTGCAATGCAGATTTTGATAAATTTTGTCTTGATCATGGAATAAAAAGGCATAAAACTACACCTTATACTCCACAGCAAAATGGAGTTGCTGAAAGGTTGAATCAATCATTGATGGAGAAAGCAAGAAGTATGTTGAGTTATGCTGGTCTTGAACAAAGGTTCTGGGCTGAGGTAGTTGCTACAGCTTGTTACTTGTTGAATCATTCTCCTACTTCGGCATTGGTTGCTAAGACACCTATGGAAGCATGGTCTGGAAAGAAGCCTTCTCTAAGACATCTTCGTGTCTTTGGTTGTGAGGCATATGCTCATATTCCTGAGGTAAAAAGATCTAAGCTGGATTACAAGGCAGTCAAATGTATCTTTATTGGCTATGGAGTCGGTGTTAAAGGGTACAAGCTTTGGAATCCTGAAACTGAAAAAGTAATTTACAGCAGGAATGTAATTTTCAGAGAGCTGAAACCTTTGGTTATTGATCCTTAACCGGAGAAGATAGAAGAAAAGAAAGAAAAGAGTGTTGTTAATATTCCTCTAACCCCTGTAAAAGAGGAACAACAAGCACCAAATGTAGATGGTTTAGAAGTGAGTTCGAGTAGCTCCAAAGATTCAGATCTAGAGCAAGAACCTGAACTAGCACCTCAGCCATTGAGGCGGTCTACACGTGAAAGAAGACAACTAGATAGGTATGGATTTTTAGTACTTGATTCAAGTTGTGCCTATGCTTTTCTTACTGATACTAATAAACATAGGACTGTGAAAGAAGCTGTTAGTTTACCTTATTCAGATTCTTGGTTGGAAGCCATGGATAGTGAAATGTCATTGTTGGAGAAAAATAGAACCTGGGATCTGGTGCCCTTGCCTGAAGGTAGAAAACCTGTGGGTTGTAAGTGGGTATTTAAAAAGAAATATGGTCCAGATGGTA
This sequence comes from Cunninghamia lanceolata, assembly GCA_027924645.1. NCBI lineage: Eukaryota > Viridiplantae > Streptophyta > Pinopsida > Cupressales > Cupressaceae > Cunninghamia > Cunninghamia lanceolata. The sequence goes on along the minus strand of BSBN01000449.1, from coordinate 4,763,201 downwards.
GTATTAAAAAGTACAAGGCAAGACTGGTTGCTAAGGGGTATTCCCAAAAGGAAGGTATAGATTATGGAGAAATCTTTTCTCCTGTAGCTAAGCTGACATCCATTAGATTTCTGTTGTCACTTGCAGCAGCATATGACTTTGAAATTGAACAGATGGATGTGACGACAACATTTCTTCATGGGGACCTTGAAGAAGAAATTTATATGTCCCAGCCAGAGCATTTTGTGGAAGAAGGTAAAGAACATCTGGTATGTAAACTTAAGAAGTCTCTTTATGGCTTGAAACAATCTCCCATAATGTGGTATCAGAAATTTGATATGTATGTTTTATCTTTGGGATATTTGAGATTTAAATCTGATCATTGTGTCTATTATAAAACTGATGATGATCAGATTCTTATAATTGCAATGTATGTGGATGACATTTTATTCATTGGCAATGGTAAGGGAATGATCTCAGATTGAAAATCTCAGTTGTCCTTGAAATTTGAAATGAAGAATCTGGGGGCAGTGAAGTACATTCTGGGAATGGAAATCAAAAGGGACAGATCTAAGAGAAAGCTTTGGCTCAGCCAGAGCAAGTATATTACCAATGTTCTTGATAAATTTAATATGTCTGATTGCAAACAGTTAGTTGTTCCAGTTTTGCAGGGAACGAAACTATCTGTTGAAGATTGTCTAGAATCTTCGAATGAAATTGACGACATGAAAAAAGTGCCTTATGCAAGTGTTTTTGGCAGTTTAATGTACGCAATGGTCTGTACTAGACCAGAAATTGCCCAAGCAGTGGGAGTTTTGAGCCGATTTATGGCAAATCTAGGCAAATCACATTGGGATGTTGTGAAGAGAGTTATGAGGTATTTGAAGGGAACTTCTGACTATGCTATTTGTTATCATAGAAACTCAGTTGGGTCTCAGAGATCTATCAACATTCAGGGATATGTAGATTCTGATTAGGCAGGGGACATTGATAGTAGAAGATCCACTAGTGGATATGTATTCACGTTAAATGGTGGTGCTATCAGTTGGATGAGCAAGCGGCAGGCTGTAGTCGCTTTGTCCACAACAGAGGCTGAGTACATGGCAGCTACTCGTGCATGCCAAGAAGCTGTTTGGTTGAAGAGGTTGTGTTCTAATGTTAGTTTTGATGCAGGGCAGATACAAATTCATTGTGACAGTTAAAATGCTATATGTTTGGCAAAGAACCCTACATTTCATGCTAGGACAAAACATATTGATGTCCAATATCACTTTGTTCGTGATACGGTGGAAGACAGGAAGGTGAAGCTGGAAAAGATTGACACTTTGGAAAATGTCGCTAACACCTTAACTAAACCAGTGAGCACGGCCAAGTTCAAATGGAATGGGTCTTCAGGCCCATAATTCTCAGTAATCGTATGAGGATTAAGAGGTAGCAGTAATCTCTTCGACAAGTGGGAGATTGAAGAGACCTAGTGTCTCATATTACTGCTTGGAACCTCATATCATTCACATGTTCTTCATTGGGTAGACTTTCACTATCGGCATACCTTATTAATGTTACACCGACAGTTTTGTTCACACCGATGAAGGACTAGCTATCAGGTTGAATTTCTGTGTCGGCAGAAGCGAGGAGCCTTTGGTCGATATGCAAGGTCTCACCGATGACATATGTCTATCGGTATGAGATTAGACGTCGGCTAAGGTTGTGGTAGTCACTCTGATGTTAATGGTCACTCTGATGGAAGACCATCGGAGTGAGAAGCTTTATCAGCTTAGTGGTAATGGCTCTTACCGATGATCCTGTCATCCCAATGTTCGGCGACACTTAAAACCATCGGTGCAGTGTAAAGTCTTTGGGCTGATGGCAGAGGTCACTCCGATGAGACTTAGCTTGGCGTCGTCGGCAACAAAATTGCTGACAATAGTCATACAGTATGTTCAAGTATTTAAACCTGGATGTCTAACGCGAACTGGTGAATGTGGGACTAAAGATCTCACATGAATGTGAACAGTTGCGACGGTTGGAAGGCAGCGACGCTGGGTCAGTTGGAATGAGCAGTTAGGGTAGAAGTTCAAACGGTTTTGCTCTAAAGACTATGGTAAAATACAGACTTGGTAAAGCTGTTGGTGGATGATGAAGAAGATTCGATCATATTGTTCATTTTGTAAATGTACAGTGGAAGTGAACTATTTGTATGATCTAAGAATCGATACCTAAGCAAGAAGGCTAGGGTTTTCCCACGTACATCTGGTGTTGTTCTCTATTTTCTTGAATGTTTATTCTGTATTTTCTGGTGTGTTCATCTATGTATTTGAATTAAACATTACCTGTCTGCATTATCCCCTTTGAATTGACATTAGGGAAGTTGTTTTTCTCACCTTTGCCCTCTCCTTAGGCTTGTCACCTTTGGAAGAAGAGGCAAGATTTTGATCTTGTTTATTCTTTCCTTGGTTCTATTATTTCTTACTCTACTTACCAGACCCTTTTCCATCTTTAGTGCCTTGATTTGTAGCCAAGGCATGAGATTTAGAGGGCATAATTGTGCCCATTTGAACCAATTTATCTTTATCCTTCATGAGTTCATTTGCAAAATCATCAAGAGAAGGCATTTAATATGTGGTTCCTAAGGCACTTTTAGTGACATGAAATGTGGAAACAAACATAGAATAGTTAGGACCAAGTTTTGAAAGAATACTTAATATCAATTGAGAATATTTCTTCTCAATTCCACATTATTTTAACTACAATCTTATGGCCTTCATTTTAGTGAAGAAGTCTTGAATAGTATCAAAATTGGTAGGACTTAACCATATGAGCTCATTCTCTAGTAGATGTCCTCTTATTTCATCTTGTGCACCAAAGAGATTTTCCAAAGTGGTCCATAATCATTTGGTGTAGAAATAGATTCAATATGAAAAAGTAAATCTAGAGATACAGACATACACAAGGTTCAAAATACTTCATCACACTTATTAAACCATTTGGATTTTCTACAATTAGAGTTGGTTTAGTTTCTAGCCCCATTGTAGCCCTATACAACTTTTGTTTCTTTAGGTAGATTGTCATTTTTTACTTCCAATAAAAGTAGTTATAGGGTGTGAGTATCGGTACTGTTACTTGATCCATTTTAATGTAGAAAATTAGATTGTTGTTGTGGTTGTTGTGCGGAAATGAGAATACAGAAACTCAAAGAGAGCACACAGGATACACCCCCCTTTTCACTCAATCTAAGAACCCCCCAAGCAAATATGATTTGGCACTTTATATTTAGTTTGATTACAATTTCCACTAGCAAGAAACACTAAGTGGACTTGATCTCAATGCTTTATAGATTTCTCAACAAATGAATATATGTTGAAAGTACAATCATAGAATAAAACCAAGTGAAAAAAATAGAAACACTATGAATTACACAAAAAATCATGCACTTTCAAAAAAAGAATCACCTTGATCCAAGATTGTATGTGAAATTTATGAAGCTTTGAAGTTCCCAAAATGAGAACTGTGTAGTGTCACCTATGAGAATCTAAAATTTATGGAAAACATGTGCACTATAATCAAAACATGTCTACACTAGCACGTAGAGCATGTAAAATTAGCCCAAATAAAAAAAAATTGCACTAAAAAAGGTCCTAAACCCAAGTTATGAGCCTCCGAAGTTTGCCTTCAAATTTGAACCTGCCAATGGAGAGAGGGCCTGAAATGAAAAAGTCCCCTACTGCCAAATTTGGCGGAACTACCACCAAGTTTAGAAAAATCACTAGAAATATAAATCCCTAGCTAAATGTAGGGCTCTAGCCAAGTTTAGAATTGTTGCTAGATTCACTTCCAATTATGGCAGAGGCACTAAAAATAGCAGGCACTGCCAAATATAGGTATTGGCATAGAGGATGAGGATGTTTGTATGCTGGTCATAAGGGCCAAAATGATAAAAGGTAATTTGTAGGCCAAGGGATGAATAGGGTCAGGGGCTAAAGCCTCACCCAGACCTACCCCTAAAGGTCTGCGAACCATGAATGGGCCACAAGTCTTGAAGAAGGGGGCTCAAACCCTAAAGGGGGCTGAAGCCCCTATGTATGACAGTGCTTTCAAAGCACTGCACAAAATGCTCAAGCACTTGTTTTATTTTTATTTTTTATTATTCTTTAAAATTTTAACAAAATGCCTTGATCTACGTGTCGAGGGGTTGAAATGGCCCCTTGGCAATTTGTTTGCCTCTGATGCTCTTGGCACTGAAATTAGGCAAATTTTATGTCAAAAATTATTTGTTTGGCCTTTTGGACTAAATGGAAGGATCCTTTTTATCTAGAAATGCTTTGTATGAAAGCTGATTGCCAGATCTTAGCTTCAAACCCCCGTTTGCAACTGTCAAACGATCTCCAAATTGGATGAAATGAAAACCAATCTTGACTTTCTCGAGCCTCTTGGACATGTTGGAATAGTGAAAAACACTGCCAGTATAACCAAAATAGCTGCAATCACCAAGATCTCACAACACATATGCAAAATGAAGAGATTAAAGGGTCTTGTTAAATCCTTTCAGATTCTCTAGATCATTTAAAACCACAAGAGAAGAGCATACAAGATTTACAAGATCTCATAATGAACTCAATCTCTCAATCAAGAATCTAAGAACTCAAAACTCTCAAAACAAAAGCTCTGATACCATGTTAGAAATCTGAAATAGATGAATAACCTAGGAACTTTTTAATAGATAATCTAAGATACAAAAGTTGTAAATGCATAAATAAAAGTAAACCAATGATTTTGAGAGATATGCAAATGTTAGGATGATGGAATTGCATTACGATCTCAAAGAAGAAGCTACAAAAGACTGGTAGAATTTCCATACATGATGCAAAATACAAGCTAGGTAGTGAGTTTATATAGACCAAGGAGAGGGGTGGAGGTGGCAAAACTGACCAATAGGGAGAGACCACCAAATGGTCTAAACATAGTAAATGTAACTCTCTCATAGGATGGCTACACCTCAAACTACCCATCACCTAATTAAACTCACTTTATTAACCTAAGAAAGCTTAATAATAGTGTAGGAAAAACCTAGGAAATAGGGAAAATAAATAACCCGCTAGGAAAATAAAAACCTACACTAATAGTAGGATGCATTTAAATTTATCAACCAAAAGTCATCAGAAGTCATGTTAGTAGAAATAATAAAAGCATTAGTAGTCCTTATTTCAACATTATTTTCTGTAGAGTCATCAGAAGTCTAGCTATCTATAGAGGAATCATCATTATTCTTTTTCTTATTTCAACATTTATTTTTGAGATGCCCTCATTTGTGACAATTCCAAGACTTCAACCTACACTTACGAGGTGTATTAGACCTTCCCTTAGACTTAGGTATATCCTTAGACTTGTCCTTACCACCTTTCTATTTATCTTTGTCCTTGCCTTTCTCTTTAGATCTTCCCCGCACATGCAATGCATCCTTAGATGATCCATCCAAAGTCTTTCTCCTCATCTCATTTATAAGCAAGGTGGCAACAGTGGCACCCAACTTTGGATCATCTATCAAAGAACCATTAAGATCAATAATCAGATTATTCCAAGATTTAGGCAATGAACATAACAACAAACTACACATCCTTTTCTTCTATTTTCACATCAATTGACTATAATTGACTCAATATTAGACTAAATGTGTTAGAATTTGGAAAGATGAATAATCCAGAAAACTAGTGCAAATGAATAGATATTAAACTGTGAAAGCAAATGATACAAGATCAAAATAACAACACAGAGTTAGCCTCCACGAGAGTAATGCAAATGCTACAGAAGCAAAATAGCATTATGAGGATGTAAAAGCAAAAGATACAAAATACAAGCTAGGTAGTGAGTTTATATAGTCCAGGAAGAGGGGAGAGGTGGTAAAACTGACCAATGGGAAGAGTCCACCACAATAGCCTAAAATAGGCAAGTGCAACTCCCATGGAAGATGTCGACACATTGCACCCACTTACACTAATACTGACTTAATTAACCCTAAGCAAGCTTAATAACATGTGTAGGAAAAACCTAGGAATATAGGAAAATAAATAACCCAACTAGGAAAATAAAAACCTACACTAACACCCCCCTTAAGCACTGCTTAGGTGGGTGAAAAGATGGGTCCCGACAAATGAAGCTTGATGAGGTACCCATGTACAATGATTTCCCCCCAAAGAGAAGAAGGCCCTCCCAAACAAAGTAGAGAGAACACCCCCCATAATAGAGAGAGCACCCCCCCAGAAGAGAGAGTGAAAGAGACTATGAAACCCCCCACAACAAAGTAGCTTCTGTGCCAAAAGAGGATGCCCATATATGAATGTTGAAGATGATCCATTTGTGGAAAATGCCATTTCTCCCCTTAGGAAAAAAATAACTTCAATGGGGAATGTTGAAGTAACTCCCACTCAAAGAAGCAAGGTGAGGAAGGAAGTCTCATGATGTATCCTATCTCAGAACACTGCTCAAATGTCTTTATGCTGATGTCAAAATGAGTCACAATCAAATTAGGATTCTTGGGCCTAACTGAAATAAGTGACCTCTCAAAATCATGTGGAGACAGATGTAGAACAGGATCCAAAGACAATGAAGATGTGATAACAGTGATGAAATGATTGTCATCAAAGAGGAGTTGAATGTCCTCAAGAGTGTCATCCAGATCTGAAATGAGGGAATCTACAAATAAATAAGAGATGTCTAGTAGAAATTTGTCCCAATGAAGTGAATCTAGAAGACAAAAATGGTGCTATTGCAAAGAATCATTGGAAACCCTCAAAGAAGCAACTCTAAACTCTGAAGTATCAACAAGTACAATAGGAATGTCCTTAACTCTAGATGGGGCATCAATGTATGTCAACCAAATAGATTGATCATCCCATGAGGATGTGTCCACACAAGATGGGGAAACATAAGTCTCAATATCATCCACAAGAGCCTAGTCATCCAAGGAGACATCACTATCAGATGAAGATCCAAAGTCTCCATACAACTGCTTGATGATGGTCCATGCAGTGAAAGGGCACTCAGTGTGCTCTATGTGATGTAGAATATCCTCAGAAACAGTAAGACATATTAGTCCATAGACCATGTCTTTATTGTTAAACCATGCATTCTTCTATTCATAGTCACTTGGCTTAGGAACAAGTCCAAGGAGATAGGGCAATTGATCCTACTCAAGATAGTGATTCCTTATCCCTTGTTTCTAGGACAAATAGTTCTCTGAAGTTAGCTTCACAACAAAAGGATGGAAATAAATACCAAAATCCATGATGAACCCCCCAAAATGGAACTTTATCTTAGTTCATGATTATAATAACCCCCAAAAAAGATTCCCTTATAACTCAAAGAGAGCACACAAGACACCCTCGCTTCTCACTTAATCAAAGAACCCCCAAGAAAATATGATTTGCCACTTTATAATTTAGTGTGTTTACAACTGCCACTAGCAATAAATACTTAGTGGTCTTGATCTCAATGCTTTACAAAATCCTCAACAATAGGTGTATGATGAAAGTACAATACTAGAATGAAACCAAGTGAAACTAACAACACCACTGCAATCTACTCAAAAAATCATCCACTTTCAAAAACAAAGTACCTCAATCCGAGGTCATAGGCAAAAGTTATGCTTCTCTGAAGTTCCCAAAACAAGAATTGTGCAGTGTCATGAGTGAGGATCTGCAATTTCTGGAAAATCTCTACATCAAAATCAAAAAATGTTTGCACTAATGCAAAGAGCGTAAAAAAATAGCCCAAATAAAAAAAATCTTGAGAAACAGAGCTGGTATGAGCTAGAACAGAGCCTTTGAAAACTGCCTTCAAATCTGCAACTGTCAATGGAGAGGAGGTCTGCAAAAACTTTCTGATTAAGTTTTTACATGATTTGTTTTTTTCATACAAAAAATAATAGATACCTAGATAGTTTTTTGATGCAACAAACAAAACCCAGAAAGGTTTTTTCTTTTTGACGTGCCTAAGATGTGGATCTAATGAAAAAAAACATCTCCAACAACAAAAAATGACATATAATATGTCAAAATTTATCTATGAGGCCTCTTGGACACAATGGCAAGGTCCTTTTAGCCTGGAAATGCTCTGAACAGAAGATTTCTTCTAGATCTAAGCTTAAAAACCCCCGTTCCGCAATTGTGTCAAATGATCTCTAATTTCAGTGAAATGAAAGCTAGATCCAACTTTCTTGAGCCTCTTGGATGCGTTGGAGCAACCAGTAATGCTGCCAGTATAACCAAAAATGTTGCAATCACCTAGATCTCACAAAACACATGCAAAACCCAAAGGTTAAAATGTTTCTGTCAAACTTTTCTGATTCTCTAGATCATCCGAAGATGCAAGAGAAGAGCATACTGGGTTTTTGGGAAAACCTGCAACAAAGCTTATTAGCCCCCCCCCCCCAATCTCTCAAATATGGAAACTAAAATCTATTCTTGTACATAGAAAAGCTCTGATACCATGTTAGAATCTGAAAAGATGAATAACCCAGAAAACTCATGCAAATGAATAGATATTAAACTGTGAAAGCAAATGATACAAGATCAAAATAACAATACAAAGTTAGTCTCCATGAGATTAATGCAAATGCTGCAAAAGAAAAATAGCATTATGAGGATGCAAAAGCCAAAGATATAAAATACAAGCTAGGTAGTGAGTTTATTAGACTAGGAAGAGGGGAGAGGTGGCAAAACCGACCAATGGGAAGAGTCCACCACAATAGCCTAAAATAAGCAAGTGCAACTCCCATGAAAGATGTCGACACCTTGCACCCACTCACACTAATGCTGACTTAATTAACCTTAAGCAAGCTTAATAACATGTGTAGGAAAAGCCTAGGAATATAGGAAAATAAATAACCCAACTAGGAAAATAAAAACCTACACTAGCAAAATGTGTATAAATGTTCCACAATCAAGTCCCCATCCTTCAAGATTAGACTCATTGTTTGATATCTCTCTCATATTCTCTTCTACAACTTATATGTAGTAGTTTCACCAAAAACATTCCATAAAATGAAATCAGTTAAACACAACCAAATAGAGCCATGGGCTTTTTTATCTACTTTTAGCCATTCCTCATTGGACATGTTTTCCAATTTGTTCTCACTCTTCATGACAATCCATTGATCCCTCTCTTCCAAGAGATCCTCCATCTTTAGCTTCCAAAGCTCAAAGCCTATGCCATTTAACTTTTCAATCTCCAACCGAGATGAAATATCCATGATCTCTATCACCTAGAACATGAAACTACAAGAAAACAACACAATCTCATTGCAACAAAAAACTCTATCAAACACTTTGTAAGAGGCTTCCCTCTAATCAAACTAGCTAAGGATTTGATACCAAAATTTCAAAATCAACTGTAACTAAAGAAGCAAGATATGTTGAAACTTAATGCAACAAATTTGATAACAATGATAGATCATAATGGAAATGGAAACAAACATAATGTGATGCAAACCATAACATGAGATATATGTGGAAAAACCCTTGCAGGAAAAATTCACACCCAAAGAAACACTGAGCTTGTATTTTTGATAAATAATGTTACAACACAACAACTTATCTCTTGGAACTTTGACATCACTTCAATACCTAGATATGTTGCAAAACAACCTATGCATCCTCTAACTCCAAGCTCCAATTTATTGAAGGATTACAAAGAAAAACCATAAGATGGTTTTTTTCTAAATCATTTACAAGCTTGAAGGAAGTATGGTTCCCAAATTGGTTTTACCCAAATTCCAATACCCTCCTTGGTCTAAGATGCCCCTGACTATTATTAGCATATTCCTTACAAGTTTTTCATATGTCATAAACAATGAATATTTGAGATCCCAACTTGGGCATCCAATTTGTCTTCATTCTCCGATGCATTAGATGCTTCATGAGAAGTGTCCAAATCCATTATAATGCTTTTCAAGATTCCAATGTAACCTCCCTCTTGTATGCTCTAACATGTCATAAATATGTAACTCCCAAGAAGAGTAATTAAGATGCTCTTACACATCTTCCAAGATGCTAACACATGTAAAAACATGCCAAGAAAAACGTGGGATGCCTACCTCCTCATGTGAAAATAAAATCCACTAAATGATGAAACCCATCTCAACTCCAAATGGGGCGTCAACTCTCCATGTGAAGACAAAATACACAAAAGATGAAATAGTGAATGCATACAAAGATATTTAATTGAACATTAGGATTGCAGCTTGGTTGAGACACCTTATCCTAGCAAATGAAAAATGCAATGTAATGTTTTTGGACATTTACATAGGTCTTAGGATGAAATAAAAACTCAACATCTTATGCAAATATTCTTTGGGTTTTTTGGAAACACAAACACACATGCACAATTTTTTGGATAAATTGCAAAGAACATGAATCTATGCACACAAACAAAACAATGGTTGTTGAAATAAACATTAATGTTGAAACTTTTGAATGTTAAAGGAGAAGAATAGCAAAGTGGATAGCAAATACTATCTCATAATCAAACAACCCAATTCAAATCCTAGATTTGTTAATTATTTTTCTAAAACCTATAAAATTTTATAGAAGGCTACAACGTAGGGTTAAACAAGGAATTTTATGTTTAGCAAGATAAAATTTATCATTGATATAAGGTGTATACACAACTTGAATAATTAATTTGCATCTAGCATAATAGAATCATACTCACAATGGTTTTCACACTATGAACAATTGACATGAATTGTACTGCAAAAAAACACATTCAATAAATTTATTCTTTGAAAAAAGCTTTTTAGGTAAATTATCTAAAGGATCCTTTCAAAATATCCCATTACAAACACTTATTAATATTTTTTTCCAAAAGTAATATGGAAACTTACACATCACTCCAGGTCCTAAACATAAATTTACTTTCCTAATCTTAATCTTTCAACTCTCACTTCTATTTTTCTATTCTTGTGGAGATTTGTAAGATTTAATGAGAATCTAATCGCATGAGCATGGATCTAGGTAAATGAAAACCAATTAAACAAGCTATAAGAAAACCCACAAATAATTTAGAATGAGCAATATCAATGATTTCAATATTGGGATATGAAAAGATTATACAAAGGATTGTATACAAATATGCATGAGCCTCTTGGATGCATGAATCAAGGAGATGATACATCCAAGAGGTCATGAGTAAACTTATAATCACTCCCAATCAAGAGGTAGGTTAACTTAGCCTAACTAAGAGGTCAAAAGTTGAATTTCCAATCAATGGATCAATTAACTCAATATGACTAAGATAGAGGTGGTTTTGATTAAATAGAGGTAGCACCTAACTACCATCAATCAAGGAGTGATGAGACTATGGTGTACCTCAAGTCAATATGCACACATGTCATCCTTATCTACTTAGGTGGGAAATTAATTATTTCTAATATCCTAAGTAAAGTTATTAATAGGTGCAATATTACACCAACATCTCCCATAAGTATAATTTGGGAGGAATGAGAAATGGGTCCTAACAAATGTAGGCATGTTAGGTGTCCATGTACAATGATAAGTCCCTCAAAGAGAGAGAATGAAGAATCCCCAAAGAGAGAATGAAGAGAGACTAGGTGGCCCCCAAAATGTAATACCTCTTGTACCTATGATAGATGCTCAATTTTAAATTTTGGATAATATCCATGCTCATCGAACAACATTCCTTCCCTTAGGAAGAAGTAAACTCAATGGAGAATGCAAGAGATCTTATTTTTGGAAGGAATATGAGGGAAAAAATAAAATGAAGATATCTAGAAATTGTTCATTTATCACCAAGTGAGTTTTGAAATGTGTCACAATTTGATTAGTGTAGAGGAAAACTAATGCGTTGTAGACTTAAATAAAATTTAGGGGTAAACCTATCTGAACAGTCCACTCTATCATTACATTCCTACATTGAATTATCGACCAAGGAGCATAATCTTATGATGATTCCCACACTATATATGCCTTCAAGACTCATTTCTATCCTAAACTAACTCATACAGACTTATTCTAATCAACTTAATTGACTAAAGTTCACATAAATGAAAGAACAGCAAAAACAGTTAAAAATCTAGTTGCTACGGGTACCCTCAACATAAGCTGAAGATAACTATATTCAACAGAGAATTATAGAAGTAACTTGAAATACACAGAATGATAAAAGAATTGACACTAACCTCCGGAGGACTTCAAGTATGCAATCTATTCATGAATCACAACTACTAAAAATAATAATCAAGATATTCTACTCATTCCACAATATAGCTTTTACAAAATAACATGAAACAGTTTTAACCAAGAATGCATGAATAAATAAGGGAAAATACAAAGTGAGAGTTAGTACCTTGAGTGGCTAGCTCAGGGAACTATCTCACTTGGTCTGGAAACTAAATCTACTTCAGATTCTCATAACACATAGTTGTATTCACTTCATATCAGAAACAAAATCTTCCTAGATTGTATTCAATAAAACATGTTTGTATCTTCTAACATAAAAACAAAGTAATTGTTGAGCAACTGTAGATTAAAGTATGTTGGAAAAGAAAAACTTCTTCTAACTAACTTCCCATTGAACTCATCCCTTCTAACTTATACAAAAATGGGAGAGTACGATGTAACTACCAACTAACTTGATCATAAATTCATCCCTAAATATCAGGGTACAAGTTTGAGATCAATTTATTATTCTAACTGAAACAAAGGAAGCAGAGTCCTACTCAAACAGAAATTCCTATCCAACGGCTCATGAAATGAAAACACATAAGCTGCGATCAGAATTCTAGAAAAAGTCTTCTTCTTCACTTGTATTTATTCCATCATGATGATCACGTTCAGCTTCAATGGGCGCTTAACTATGACTTCCTTCAATGCTCTATCTTGTAGTGTGTTGCGAATTTGCCTCTCCTTAACGCTACCATCTTGCTACTACATAGGGTTAATCCATAGAACCTATGCATACAAAATAGCCTTCATAATTAATCCAAAAAATCCCATTTATATACATACATACTTATGTCTAACTTATGCAATTGACAAATATTATCACCATGTTTCATATTGGCATATTAAGTTCAAGGTTGTAGAATATGTATATATATATATATAAGACAACATACTATGGTAGTAATGTCTTAGAGAAGTATCTTGAAATAGCATAGGTATAAAGTCTAGAAGCATAAGAAATAGCATAAAAGAAGTCAACATTTGGACCCATCATTTCCCCCCAACTTAGACTTTTGGTTGTCCTCAAGCAAAATATTCAATAAAACACTTAGGGGAAAAGGTTATAATGCAAAGTTATCTACCTCAGATCCATATCTTCTCTGACCCCCTTTCCCTATTTGAGATAGAATCCATTGTAGCATGCAAGTTTCTCCAACCTGATCAATTAAGCATGCCTGCACTCATCACCTCTTCCTACTACCCAATGTGGCACTGGATAAAGAAGAATAGGAGGGTGATAAGTAAGGGGTAGCCATTCCACTCCTTTCTGCTCTGAGATCTAGATATACTTGTGCAACCTTTCAAACATGTTCATAAAGTTGTGAAGAGAATGAGGCTCTTTCTTCTACAACTCTGGGGTCAAACTATCCCATCTATTCTGCACATACCTTTTGCAATTTTGAATGATAGATATTGCCAACCGCTATATTCTCCTATAGTCCCTGAGTCTTAGATCCATAATTACCTTACCTAGACCCTTATGAGAAAGTAGTGTTAGCCATTGGGTCAGGATTACTTCAGGATCTAATGCTTCTTTTCTAATCTGTAGTGGCATTTTCTTTTCATGTTCCTCATATCTATCCATCAGCTCCCCTCTAAGCTACTCATTTATGAGATAAGACATTAGTGCTCTGACTTGAAGATCACTAGCATAGATCAGGGGATTCCACTCTGTATCTTCATCCATCAAATAATTGTGCATATAGTATTCACACAGTTGGTCTTGTTCTTCCAAACTAACTCCTTGAAACAACTGGAAAAAATCATGCCTTGAATAAATAGAAATGAACTGATCATTGACGAATCTATTGAATTGAAAACTAAGAAACTTTTGCTTGAGAAATAAGGCATAAACCCTTGGTGGAGGTCTACATTCTATTATTTGAATTGCCCTGTCAACTACCTTTGTTAGCTTCCCTTCCAACCTTTTCAACTCAGCATCCTTATTCTCTAATGATGTTTTAAGAGTTTGTTTCTCCTTCTCCCAGTTTTCTTTTTCTTGTTTAAATTCATCATTAAACTTCATTAATTCAAAACCCATAGATAGAATAGTGAGGCATGTTGGAGGTCTTATCACAAGAGGCTGTAAGATTGGAGCTTCTTTTTCCTCATTTTCCATTTTACTCTCAATCACTTGTGCTAAGAGATCCATGTTAGAGCCATGACCATATGTCTAAATTTTTGTCTCCAATTCTTTTATTCTTATCTCTTTCTCCCTATCCTTCTCCTTATACTGTTTCACTTGTTCTTCTAATTGTTTAATTCTATCAAGGGCTTCCTGAAGTTCTTGCCTCATATTTCTATCTTCTAATAACTCCTTTTCTTGTGCAAAATCAAAACCTTCATCCTTACTTTCAGTAACATTAAAAACTTCTCTAATAGGGCTGCTAGGAACTGTTTTTCCCATTTTTCTTGCAATTAAAATGTCCTCTGAATCAGAACTAGAGGATGATGAAACATACCTTCTACGCTTGGCAGGTACACTGACATTAGTAGGAGTGTTTCAAGGGGCATTACCTTCCTTTTATGAAGCTGTGTCCAACAATGTTGGATCTTGCTAGTGCTGTGCTTCCTCCTTTTCTTCTTCCCCTTGTCCCTCATCAACTATTTTTCCTACATTCTGCCTCAGTCTCCCTGAATACCTAGGTGTGACAGTTTCTGGCTTATCCTCTCTTTTTCTCTTTTTATGACTTCTCCTCTTCTTCCTTTCCCCTACACCCTTCTCTTTCTCAATGCGCTTATGCTTCTCTACATTCTTCTTACTCTTCTTCTTCCTAGAAGAAGTAGAGGCATCACTTCTATGGTTTCCCTCATGGGTTTAGGGTTAGAAATTGGGGTTTCTTCTGTTGTCACTAGCATAGTTTCTAGAGGAATTTCCTCCTACGGCTCTTCTCGCTTAGGCTTAGCTTCAGGTTCAACCTCTGGTTCAACTTCTGGTTCGGGCTCTATTTCTACATCAAGTTCAATTTCAGGTTCATCCTTCTGTTAAGGTTCATCTACTTCTAGCAATTCAGAAATATCCTTGCATTGTTTAAAAGCATCCCAACTAACCTGTGGGTGCTAGATTCTCAAATTTCTCTTAACCAATAGAACTACCAAATAGTGGTGAGATAATGTAATCTCTATTTGTCTTTTCTGATACTCAAATGACATTCTCTTCAACATATTGTACATATAATTGGGAACATTAACCAGTTTGTCATGGTGCGGGTGATTCAACAATTTAAAGTGTGTAGTATACAACAGGTTATGTCTACCATCACAAGTGAGATATTTGATAATATACGAAGCACATTTCCCCCAGAAGAAAGGCAGGGATAATCTTTTTGTACCTTGTGTGGTCCACTCCAGGTTCTCACCACGCTCGCAGAATTCCTCTTTTGCCACTGCTACATTAGGACTAGCTAGATACTTAGACCCTATTCGTGGTAACCCGGGGACTTGGGAAATAGTTGCTTCAGAGGCGTCCACAACTAATCCCCTCACTGTCGCTTCGTCATACTATAGAGTTGCTGCAAAATCTCTTGCCATATCATTGTCATACTCTGTTAACTTCAAAAAAATAGTCTAACCACCCCACTCTAGTGAAGAGTGGGAGAACCAATACATCCTCCAATATCTCCTTCTGCACCACTGGTTCTCTTCTGATTATATCCCCCCCCATTGCACCTATATTTTTCACTCCTATCACTTCTCAATTCTGCCTAATTCTATCTAATTTCAATTTTACCACCTTAGAAAACTGCCTGTCAGTAATTCCACCCCCAAACTATAGCTTTACAAAAATTTGAAATTCAACTCACTTTCAGGAAAATAACAAGCTCATAATTCAGGGCAGGTCAATTATCATAGAAAACGGCATAGGAAAACCTCAACAATAGTTTAAAGAAAATTTGATTGATGGTAAAAAGAAAAAAAAACTTAAAAATTGACCATATACCCCTCCCCCCATCTGAAAGGTGAAGTGACCACACTTCATGAATGAATGTGCAGGGATGAAAGAGTAATGATTACATGAAAAGGGGTGATATATTGCCGCATGCATAAGATAAACACTTAGTAATAATGAATATAAATAGAAACTTTGAAGGCAATCATTAAAAGGTTACCTTATGTGCATTGATTATGATGAGCATGGAGCGGATCGCCTTGGAAAAAGAGATCAGGACGTTGGCACGAGCAAAGTGATATGCATAGAGTAGATGGGAGTGGCAGGTACGTCAGAATTTATTCAAGTTGACAGGCCATAAAAGTTGATGTAACGTCTAGTGAATACAATTTGAACAAACATGTCACAACTATTGGATTGTGAAAGGTGATTGAAGCACGTGGAGCAGTAAGGAAATGCGTGTGAAGAAGAATGAAATGTGTGCCAAATGGATGAAAATCTTCGTAGACACGCATTGCTACAGGCACCTGCAGCACAGGTCCTGACTGATTATGTACAGAAGTAGGAAGCCAGGGCACAATTGCGATAGGTCCATATGATATGTGAAAAATTGTCCCTCTGAAATTAACAATGGTCATCATGTACAATGTGTTGTGTGTGAATGTGAATTTAAAGCAAAGAAAATTATGTTTCAGCAACAGGGGTTGAGTATTGCAACTCAACCTTCACATCACGGGATAATGTTGGTGGATCAGTATCTGAAGGTGTATCATTTGGTGTCACCTCATCATCATCAAGAGTGTTGGGAAGACCATACTAAGTGGCTAAAGAAATAAGAAAATCATCCTTTTGAAGTGGCCTTTTATACAATTTGAGCTTGTACCCATTTACTAGTAGTGAAAACTGAACTACATCAATAGTCTGCAATTGAACTGCACCATTAGGAAAGACTTGCTTGATCTCATATGGGCCTAACCAACGTGACTGAAGCTTGCCCTTGAATTCCTTGTATCTTGAATCATAAAGGAGTGCCCAGTCACCTGCAGTGAATTCCTTTGTCTTAACGTACTTATCATGCCATTTTGCTCTTTGTTTTTGTATGACCTCAGTGTGATGAATAGCCTCCAATCAGATTTCATCCAAAGCATTCAAATGTTGTAGCCTTTCTTGTTGTGTTGTGGTCAAATCCATTCCTAATTCCACTGTTGTCCTCAGGGTTTTGTGTTCAAATTCTATAGGCAGGACTGTTGTCTTGCCATAAACCAACTCATAAGGTGTAAAGCCTATAGTTGTCTTCTAGGTTGTTCTGTATGCCCAAACAACTTTAGGGAGCTGAGAAACCCAATCACTTCTGTGAAGCCGCACTATCTTTTTCAAGATGTTCTCAATCTCCCTATTTGTGACTTCCACCTAACCATTGGCTTGAGGATGATAGGGAGTAGATTTCTTATGTCTAATTTGATATTCCTCAACCAATTTGGTGATTAAATCAAATGTAAATTGTGGTCCTTGGTCAGTTACTATCTCACTTGGAACACCATACCTAGTGAAGATGTCTTCATACAGAAATTTGGCCACATTGCCATCTCTGGCAAACTGTAATGCCTTCACTTCAACCCATTTAGTTAAGTAGTCAGTACATACCAGGATATATTCTTTGTTGTTGGATGTAGGAGACATATGACCGACAAAATCCAATCCCCATTTGTCAAAAGGAGCCAATGAGATTTGTGGCTGCAAGGGCATCTCATCACTTCTTGTAGGCCTCCCCATTCTCTGACATCTATCACAGCTCCTAGTGTACTTGACAACATCTTTATGAAGTGTTGGCCAGTAATACCCTGTTGTTAGTATCTTGAAGGATGTCCTTTTGGCTACAAAATGTCCCCCACAAGGATCATCATGACAGGCCTTCAATATATCAAACACTTCATCCTCCCTGATACATCTTCTCATAATATTATCTAGCCCAGTGTAAAATAGAAATCCAAAAATCCAAGAGTAAGAAAAACATTTATGAACTAGCTGTCGCTTCTCCCTTAGAGAAGAGTATCCTGGAATCTGCCCTGTAACCAAATAATTGGCTATATCTGCCTACCATGGAGTGTGTATAGTGAGAGAAAATAGATGCCCATCAAGAAAAGAATCACCAACCACTCCTTCTGAAGATGTTGCAGGTAGTCTAGACAGAAAATCAACAACTACATTGGCCTTTCCTAGTTTGTCAACAATTGTGATATCAAACTCCTGCAACAACAATAATCATCTTACAAGTCTGCCACCCACTATTGGTTTATTCATCAAATATCTGATGGATGCATGATCTGTATGTATGAAAACCTTGTAACCAGTTATATAGTGCCTGGATTTATTAATTGCATAAACAACTACTAACATCTCTTTCTCTGTCACAGTGTAGTTTAACTCAGCTCCTTGCAGATTTTTACTCACATAGTATATGGCATATTCCTTAGTTCCTTATTTCTGGCCTAGAACTACTCCAATGGCAAAGTCTGATGCATATGTATGGATGTGAAAAGGTAGTGTCCAATTCAGACCTCTAAGCATAGGGGCTTGTGTCAAGGATGTTTTCAGCTTTTCAAAAGAAGTCTGACAAGCTGATGTCCATTCAAATTCACTATCCTTGGTCAGCAGAGTAAACAAAGGTGTAGCAATCTTGCTAAAATACTGAATGAACCTCCTGTAGTATCCTGCATGTCCCAGGAAGCTACTTACATCCTTTTGTTTACGTGGAATAGGTAGGGTGGAAATAACTTCAATCTTCTTTGGGTCCACTTGTATTCCTGCACTGGAGATGAAATGTCCCAAGACTACTCCTTGTGTCATCATAAGAAAACACTTTTCATTACTCAAAGAGAGTTTGTTCTATGTACATCTTTTTAATACCTTCTCCAAATTGTGTAGAGCTTCATCATATGTTTCACCATATGTGGTGAAGTCATCCATATAAATCTCCATACTATCATGGGCAAAATCAGAGAAAATGTTGAGGACAGCTCTTTGAAATGTAGCTAGAGTGTTACACAATCCAAAGGGTAAGATAGAGTATGCATATGTCCCCCAAGGGCAAGTAAACGTTGTCTTATCCTGATCCTCTGGAGCAATCTTAATTTGGTTATAGCCACTAAAACCATCAAGAAAGGAAAAATATGTCTTGCCTGCTAAAGAGTCAAGAACTTGGTCAATAAATGGCAATGAAAGTGATCCTTCCTGGTAGCAGTATTTAGTTCCCTGTAGTCAACACAAACTCTCCATTTGCCATCTTTCTTAGGTACTATGACCAATGGTGAAACCCATTCACTGTCTAAAATGGGATATATAAAGCCTGCATCTAGAAGCTTTTGAAGCTCAACTTTCACAATCTCTCTGAAGGCAGGATTCATGTGCCTCTGTTGCTGCCTGATAGGTCTATAACCATCATCAATATATATTTTATTCATGCATAAGGCAAGATGAATGCCTTTCATGTCACTGTAATCCTAGGCGAATGCTGCTGCGTGTGTATGCAATATATCATGCAGGGATTGTTGTTGTTCATCAGTCAATGTATTGTTAATATTCAACATCTTACCTGGCTTGATTTCTAATTGTTTGGATAGTTCTTGCACAGAAGACAAATCAAGGCTGGGTAATGCAGGTAAGCATTACTGAGGTAATAACGCATGGAATATTTGGGAGACTTCTTCTAATGAACTGCTGGGTATTATGCTACTCAAAGGGTCTTGTAAGCAAGAGAGGTAATCTTTCTGCTATGGGTGTCTCCCACAATTATTTTGGATAACATGAGCAATTAATTCATCTTCATCTGGAATATTAAATAAAGGGTTGCGTTCAATAGTCATCAGGGTTTGCAATGAATAGGTGTCCTCATCCTCCAGGCTAGGCCAAATGGTCTGCTCAAGCTCATGGTATGGCTGGGCTGGTGGATATAAAACTAATTTCTTAGTCACTATCCCATTGGAGATGATCATGTTACCAGACCTGCAACCTATAAATGCATCAACAGTGGCAAGCCATGGTCTACCTAGGATAAGAGGATAACTGACAAGAATAACCTTTGGCTGCAAAACTATAAAATTAGCAGGGTATTCCCAAGAATCTAATGCAATGACCAAATATTCTATGACTCCTTCGAGTTTGACTATAGACCTATCAGCTAATTGCAAGATTGTCTGAGTAGGCCTAAGGTTGTTCAATTGGAGTGTCTGCATTGTCTCCTTGGTCATGACATTAATTGCAGCTCCTAGATCTATCAAAGTATTCTTAATCAGAGTCCCATTGATCTTGACATCCACCACTGGACTACCTGGATCTATATATTTGGGAACAGTTATATTACCCAACATGATATCAGCAAGATTACCTAAAACATGCACTATCTGAGGGTCTATTCTCTTCCTCTCTGGCTTCTTTAGGCCAAGCGCTTAGGGAAAGGAGGAGACTTATGTTGTAAGGTAGTTTGGGCATCTTGGGTTGATTCAGGTTCCAATGGTAGCTTATTTGAGACTTCTTCAATGGGTTCTTCATCGTCAAGCTTTGTGATTTGAGGAGATGAAGGCCTGGCAATTTGTTTCCCTAATCTAAGATGAACATTACTCACTTCCACCCCATAGGTGGGATATTGCATTACCTCATTAGTATAAGCCTGTTGGACAGGCTTATTGTTAGGGTTAGGTGCAGGTTGGGTAGGGATTTGGGTAGGTCTAGGAGGTGGATTTTGAGGTGTTGATGATGGCATTATGGCTAGCTGTTGTGGCTGGGATGGAACCATAGGTTGTTGAAATTATGCATTTTGCTGCCATTGTTGGCCCTTGTTCCATTGAGGCTGCCATTGTTGCTACTGAGTAGGCCACTAAGGGTTATAGTTGGGACCTTGGAAATTTTGTTGAGGCCATGAGTTTGGCTGTTGTTGGTTCCAACCAACTTGTGGAGTAGACCATTGAGGAGTAGGCCATTGGGGGTTTTGCCATGCATTTAGGTTACCAAGCCATTGTTGAGCATTCCAAGCAAAGAAGTTCTGATTTGTAGCAGGAAAGGGAGCATTAAAACTAAGTGGATCAGAGGGCATACCTTGCCTTTGCTGCCAAGGTCTCCTCTGAGCTATAAAGAATAGTTGCCCATCTTTCTCCTTCAAATGGTTGCACTTCTGGCCTCTCCATCTTTTCTTGCTGGATGCTGGCCACCCTTTTGCATTTACAATTGGCCTTCCTCTGTCTACAGCTAGGGCAGTACTCAGTAAGCATTACATCTGCCTCTTCTTGTTTCTTCTTGATATGGAGAGTGTCCAGCTGTGTAGCCATATGGCTAATAATGTCCTCCTTCATGTTGGTCAGCAGGTTACTAATCTCCACTCTTGAAACTTCATTACTTGCCTTACCTATGATGGCTGCTCTTTCTCCCCTTGGTTTTCTAGAAAATATTCTAGAATAATTTCTGTAGACTGTATAGATATCTTTAAAGGGAAGTTGAGATATATCCCCTAATCCAATGAGATTGAGGGCATCCATGCAGTCATCATTAACGCCTCTCAAAAAGACTAGCTTTGGTGATTCTTCAGACAATCTATTCTAAGGGTTTTCAAGGCAAACTGGAATCTTTCCACATAGTCTTCTAGTGGTTCATCCTCTTTCTATGACATCCTGAAGATGTCATCTCTCCTCCTATCATGGCCTCTGCAGTAGTCTTTGTATTTTGCCAAGAACTGTCTTCATGGTATCCCAATCTGGAATGACATCTTTCCCCAACACCATAAACCACCTTAAAGTAGCATCTTTTAGTGTGGTAGGGAATAGCTTGAGTCTGTAAGGATCAGTCGTCTAGTCATAACTCCTACACAAGACATCAAACTCGAACAGGAAAGTGTCAGGATCTTCTGTCACCAAGCCGTAGAAAATAGGCAATGCAGAAGGTGGTATATTTTTCAAAGTAGCAGCTCGTGCTTGGTCTGGGATAGGGAATTCAAATGTCACTGGTCCTGGAGGATCATCTACTGCAACATCTCCCATGGTTCTAAAAGTCCCTTATGTGGCAGTGGAGGGAGTTGATGGAGATGTAGGAGGTGTTGATGAAGATATAAAAGGAAACTCTCCTTCAACACTTTCTACTATGTAGTTGATAAAATTAGTTGTGCCCTCATTATTCTAAGAAGTTGAAGGGATGAATCTACCCCGGTGATCTCCCTATCTCCGCATACAATAGTTTTAGCTTGATATTTCCATGGTCCTGCACAATGTTAGTATAATGTCTGGTGTTTCCTGAAGAAAAATGAATTCGTTAATTCTAATGCTGGAATCAGAATTTAATCTATGAAAGCACATAAAACTAATGAGACTATGAAGATAGCACCATCCCTGGCAACAACGCCAAAAATGTAGAGGAATACTAATGTGTTGTAGACTTAAATAAAATTCAGGGGTAAACCTATCTGAATAGTCCACTCTATCATTACATTCCTACATTGAATTATTGACTGAGGAGCATAAGCCTATGATGATGCCCACACTATATATGCCTTCAAGACTCATTTCTATCCTAAACTATGTCATACAGACTTATTCTAATCAACTTAATTGACTGAAGTTCACAAAAATGAAAGAATAGTAAAAACAGTTAAAAATCTAGTTGCTACGGGTACCCTCAGCATAAGCTAAAGATAACTATATTCAACAGAGAATTATAGAAGTAACTTGAAATACACAAAATGATAAAAGAATTGACACTAACCTTCAGAGGACTTCAAGTATGCAATCTATTCATGAGTCACAACTACTAAAAATAATAATCAAGATATTCTACTCATTCCACAATATAGCTTTTACAAAATAACATGAAATAGTTTTAACTAAGAATGCATGAATAAATAAGGGAAAATACGAAGTGAGAATTAGTACCTTGAGTGGCCAGCTCAGGGAACTATCTCACTTGGTCTAGAAACTAAATCTACTTTAGATTATCATTACACATAGTTGTATTCACTTCATATTAGAAACAAAATCTTCCCAAATTGTATTCAATAAAACATGTCTGTATCTTCCAACATAAAAATAGAGTAACTGTTGAGTAACTGTAGATTAAAGTATATTGGAAAAGAAAAACTTCTTCTAACTAACTTCCCATCAAACTCATCCCTTCTAACTTATACAAAAATAGGAGAGTACGATGTAACTACCAATTAACTTGATCATAAATTCATCCCTAGGTATCAAGGTACAAGTTTGAGATCAATTTATTATTCTAACTGAAACAAAGGAAGCAGAGTCCTGCTCAAACAGAAATTCCTATCCAATGGTTCATGAAATGAAAACACATAAGCTGCGATCAGAATTCTAGAGCAAGTCTTCTTCTTCACTTGTATTTATTCCTCCATGATGATCACGTTTAGCTTCAGTGGGCACTTAATTGTGACTTCCTTCAATGCTCTATCTTGTAGTGTGCTGCGAATTTGCCTCCCCTTAACGCTACCATCTTGCTGCTGCATAGGGTTAATCCATAGAACATATGCATACAAAATAGCCTTCATAATTAATCCACAAAATCCCATTTATATGCATACATACTTATGTCTAACTTATGCAATTGACAAATATTATCACCATGTTTCATATTGGCATATTAAGTTCAAGGTTGCAGAATATATATAAAAGATAGCATATTATGGTAGTAATGTCTTAGAGAAGTATCTTGAAATAGCATAGGTATAAAGTCTGGAAGCATAAGAAATAGCATAAAAGAAGTCAACATTTGGACCCATCAATTAGGAGGACCCAAGTATGATTGGAGATGGTAGAAACTCAAAACATTGTGGAGATTGTTGTAGAATGGGAGTGAAAGATGCAAAGACAACAACTGCTATAGAATTATCCTTGAAGAGGAAACAAATTTCCTCAATGGTGTCCTCTAGAGATGAAAGGTATGACTCACAAAACAAATACTTGAGATTTATCAATTACTCATCCCAATGAATTGCCTCTAGAAGCCTTGATTGAAGCAACATTGAACTAGAATTGAAGCCTCTGGAAGCCTCAACTAAAGCAACAATGAACTCAGTGAAAGAAGATGATTATTGTGATGGAATCTTAGTGCATGTCATCATATTACACTGCTCATCCACTGATGTTGTGTCCACACTAGATACTTGAGTATGAACAACTAATAAATTTGTAAGTGTTGGAATAGAAATGTTTTTAGGAGGAGAATGGGAAGTAGGAACATCCACAAGACTATTCAAGGTAAGAACAATTGATATTGGAGGATCATGAGGATCTTCATACATCTCCCAAATTTTTGTCCAAAGTGTATGAGGGCACTCAATGTGCTAGATGAGCCATCCCATGTACTCATCAACATGTAAGCCAATAAATCCTAGGATATAGTTATTATTATCATCCCATTGATCCTTCTCATTTGTCACTTGGTTTAGGAACCAATCTATAGAAAATTGGCAAAAGGTTCTTACTCAAGATATTTTTTGGATCTCAACTTGCCAAACTTAATAGTTCTTTCTATGGAATTTGATAGAAAGTTTATTTTTACCCATGATTAAATCCTCATGATAGACCAAACTAACAAAATAAAAGTAAAACCATGAGAGAAACTCCCCCTCCCCCTATAATGGAACTTTATATTAGTTGATGGAGTACAAAATGCTCAATGCATAAAACCCCCTTAACAATTACAATGGTTTGGAAGTTTATCTCAGCATGATTATAATGCATGTGCAATAGAAATTATAAATCTAAAATATAGTCACCCTTATCAAAAGTCAAATAAAAAAATTAAAGCAAATTATAGGGTTTGGAGAGAGCTTTTCGACGCTTATAAGGAGTAAAAAATCTAACAATTTGGGTAAAAGTTAGGCCTATTTTTTGGAAAGGTGCTTAAAGAGGGAATAGAACAACACGATCAAATTTGGGATGTTTGCTAAAAGTCTTGCTAAAATTGGAGGATTTTCTAAATTCATGTTGGTATGAACAATGTATATTACCTAATTGGTTCAATTTTAGGTCCTTTTCACACCTAGTTAAGTTTACTTGGGGCATTTAATTTTTGTGTTTCAAGTCATATGATTATGATACTTGTCATAATCCTATGATGTCCTATATATACAATGGTTCTCTTATACATTAATCAATCATTATTGTATATTTGCATCCTTTGATCTAGAATTTTTGGGTCTCTTTGTGCTTTCACTGAAGCTCCTTGATCTTGGGTGGCTATCTCCATAGCCAAATCTTACATAGTATTAGAGCTAGGTTTTGATCCTAGGACCTATTAAGAGTTAAGAGGTTGTATGTGATAGTTCATGGGCTTGGTGGAGAAGCAAAAGATGAACATGAAAAGACTAAGCAACTGAATAGTTGTGAAGAATCCATTGGCTATTTCTGTTTGTATGTCTCACTTGAGTTGTTTCACGTTGAGAATTTATCACACTTATGGCTATGTGGACTACCTTTTTAACTTTTTTTGAACAAATGAAATTCGAAGACATTTGTAGGCAAATGAACTAATAAGTTTCAATCCATGAAATTTTGACAACATATATGACTTCATGACCAATTTCAAGTCACTCAGAGCACAATTGAAGGATTGTAAAATTGAAAATCAGATACATAGTTGATATTAGGTGTTCTCTCTAAGCTAGGACCTAACTATTCAATGTTTGTGTCTAATAGTGCTATGGGGAGTGAGTTTAAGATGCCTACTCTTGAGAATTTTTCTGTGTCACTCACTAGAGATAAGCTTATTAAATGGGCACTTTGAAGTCTTTGAAACCACAAGCTTTGTTTGAAAAATATGTGAAGGATTCTAGTGGCAAAGAGAATAAAAAGAACAAGTTGAAGAAGAACATAAAACAACAATCCACATCCATAGAAGAACATGAGCATTCGTCTTCCAAAGGGGAATCATCTAATAACGAGAAGCCCAAATGTGTATATTGAAAGAAGTTAGAGGAACATCAATATTATTCAAAATAGATTGATGAGTTGAAGCATCTTCTAATGAAGAATCAAATCAAATTGCCTTCAACTATGTTAGGAGGCCCTTCTTCTTATACACAGTTAGAGAAATAGAAAGGAAATGCACTTGCCATAGTTGCATATTCTAATTTAAGGAGATGGATTCTTGGTTTTGGAGCTTCACATCATATGGCTTCATCACATAGTATGTTTTATTCATTTGAGACTTGTTCTACACCACATATCTTGATGGGTAAAAACACATATATGTGTTTTTGTGGGAGAGGATCTATTGACATGGGTGAGGGGTCCTTCAATGATATCCTTTTTTTTCTTCATTGTCAACTAATATCCTTTCTATCTATTAGATCGCACATAGTGGGATAGAGAGGAGTGTTGAGTTCAAACTAGATTATGTGGTTATTTGGGATTTGCATAATAGAGATATTGTTGCAGTTGGGGAGGTAGATGATCAATCTAGATTGTAGACCTTCTCACATTTTCCCCTAATGTTCCTTCGATTGATGTTCACACTCATGAATCTGGTGTGGACACTTTTCAGAAGATATATTATTGTCATTTGAACCTTGGTATTCTTTCATCAACTGAGGTTAAATAGAGAAATGTGTTGAAATTCCATTTCCTTCATCTCTTGCTTCTTCAGAGTTTAGTGTTACTTCAAATGAGGCTTCTCATGATTTAACACAACATGAGTATCTACATCATCTTCCAGATATAGCTTCATGGGATGAATAGTTGACACATATATCAAGTTTGTTTTGTGAGTCCCATCTTGTAGATTTGGAAGACACATTTGAGGACATTCATATCCTCTTCAATGACAATTCCATCATAGTTGTTGCCTCATCATCTTTGGATCTTGTTATATATTTGTTTCCACTAGGTTCTAGATTGTCATACTCTTCAATTAGGCCTGGGACTTTTGATTTTATTATGGCACCTCTCAACATCGACATGGCAACATTTGAGCACTTTCTAGAGACATTATACATTCTTATCTTTCTTCCCTCATATTCCTTTTCAAAATGGGAAGATATCCTTCACAAACCTTTGTGTTGGTTTCTTCCAAAGAGGAGGAACATTGTTTGATGTTATTGAATCATCTTCACCATTCAATTTCGAGCATCCACCATTGGAACAACATACTACATTTTGCAGCAGGTTGGGGCTACATAGTCTCTCTTCTTCTTTTTCCTCTCTGTTGGGGGATTTTTGTCCTATGGGTTTTCTCCTTCTCATCTTTTGAGGGGCATCTTTTATACATGGGTATCTCATCAGGACTTGTTGTTGGGACCCATCTTTAAGGCTTTTTCTCTTTTATTTTTCTTCCCTAAGTAACACTTAAGGGGTTGTTGGTGTGAACAATGTATATTACCTAACTGATTCATTTTTAAGTCTTTTTCACACTTAGTTAAGTTTACTTGGGGAATTTACTTTTTATCATGCAATTCATATGATTATGACACTTGGCATAATCCTATGTTGTTCTATGTCTCACCCATACCTATATATAAAAGGGTTCTCTTGTACATTAATCAATCATCAATGTATATTTGCATCCTTTGATATAACATAATTATTCTCTCATTTTGGGTCTCTTTGTGCTTCCATTGAATCTCCTTGATATTGGGTGGCTATCTCCATAGATAAATCTTACATTTCACAAGAAAATATAGAAGTTTTCTAGATAAATTTAGAGGCAACAACAATTTTGGAGGAGCCACTAAATTTGGTGATTCTATTAGCAATATTGCAAACAATTGAAATGTGGATAAATTTGGAGCCACTACAAAAGTTGGAGGATTACTTCTGAATATGGTAGATTGCCACTAATTTTGGAGGGGTTGACTTTCTAATGTAATATGTCATGCATGCAACAAATTGAAAGGGTTCACTGAGTGTATAGTGAAGCCATGTAGGCCTTTGTTGAAGGGGGTTTGACAATCATGGAGTAAAGCCACATGGGTTTGTATTAAGGGATCCATGGATCTATGTAGTCCACAACCCTAACCAAATAGGCCACACAGAATATTGAACTAGTAGAATTTAGGCTATCACCGGTGGATAAGTCTTGATTGAGAATGGGGGTTTGTTCTTGTACAACACCCCTTACAATATATGTTTTTTGATTTTTTTAGCTATGTTAAGAAAAGAGAAAAAACATGCAAAATTTTAAAAAATCTAAAAAGATTAAATTAAACCTCCTCATGCCTATAAATGATCACAGTTGTGCCATGTTTGCACAACGGTTGCATAGATAGTAATATGACAATACAAGTTATATAGTAGGAGCTATTTTTTTGCCTCTAGGTCTCGAACTCCAAAATCATCAAATTTACAGCCTATTTATGGGTTTTGATGCCTTTAGGACATAATGACAGTTATTTTTGAGCTAGGATGTACCAAAAGTTAATCTTTCCACTAAAGCTTCAATCTTGAAACCCCTAATCCTCATAGGACATGAAAAGGCTCCACACTCCAATATGACCCTAATACCATGTAAGATTCAATGAGAATCCAATCACATGAGCTTGGTTCTAGGTGAATGAAGAGAAGTTACACAAGCTACGAGCAAATACATGTATAATGTAGTGTTAATATCAATTATTCCAATGCTAGGGAATGAAAAGATATGATACAAAAGATTTATACAAATATATAGGCCTTTTGGATGCATGAATCAAAGAGATGACATTCCCAAGAGGTCACGAGTAAATTCACAATCACTC
Organism: Cunninghamia lanceolata; assembly: GCA_027924645.1. Classification (NCBI taxonomy): domain Eukaryota; kingdom Viridiplantae; phylum Streptophyta; class Pinopsida; order Cupressales; family Cupressaceae; genus Cunninghamia; species Cunninghamia lanceolata. The sequence continues at coordinate 4,734,370 of BSBN01000449.1, read as the reverse complement.
CCAATCAAGAGGTGGGTTAACTTAGTCTAACTAAAATATCAAGGGTTGAATTTCCAATTAATTGATTAGATAATTCAAAATGACTAAGATAGAGGTGGCCTTGACTAAATAGAAGTGACACCTAACTATCAACAATCAAGGAGTTATGAGGTAGTGGTGGCACTTGTGTACCTCAAGTCAAGGTGTACACATGTCATTATTATGTAGCTAGGCAAGGGAAATTAATTATTTATGATATCCTAAGTAAACTTATTAATACCTACAATCCACCTTTTCTAATTAAATTACAATTTACATGATCCACACATGAAACATCTTTATACACTTTTACAATTATTAATTTTGAAAAGAATTTAAATAAATATGATCACGTGGAAAGGCTAAACATAGTTGAAGTTTGCACACTTATATAATTTATTAATTCTAAAAAGAATTTAAAAAATTAATTATGTGCAAAAAACTAATAATGACTAAAGGGGACCCTTTTATGTCCTTAGGTGTAAAATTAGAATTTCCTATGCAACTTTGACCAACTTAAAGTGAATATTTAACCCCTTAAGTCACTTGATGATCTTTGCAAACCCTTTGATGAAGCCAAATTTAGTCCAGTTCCTTATCCATTGGACAATGAAATAGTTTCAACCATCTCTTAACATTTTGATTAAAATGTTGTTCTTCAAATCCTTTTTTCCCCTGTAATTAGCCATCACAATCTTTACAAATGGGTCGATTATTCTTATTGTTGTTACAAACAAGATACTCTTGAACATAAATGTATGTAATTGATATAATCATTTCTTAGTGATACTACTATCAAAACTTAAAATTTTAGATTATACATGTTTACTCATTCATATGGCCTCCAAGATTAGTGATTGTCTATCACTTTTATTTATCATTATGACCTCTATTATTCAATGTCTAAAGATGTCCAAATAATTTGCTAAAAAAGGATTTGTATCTCTCACAATGCACCTACATTCACTATGAAAGCAAATATGTCGCCAATTTTCCTTTGAACAATTTATGCTTGTGAATTCTTACTTTTCCTCTGCATTAAAAGATTTTGAGTTTCTCTTATAAAATTTGTATTTATTGTTTCAAACTACATGTGAAATTCGTGTGAAAATTATTGAGCAAATTGACCTCATGCATTGGCCTACTATATGTTGAAAAATGATAAACTCAATGAATGTAACAAAGAAAATGCATATTTCATTTTAATTGGACATTAACTTGAATTTTTTCTATAATTAAGTTTAGTCTCAATATTTACACATTTTTTTTTATCTAGACTTGATTTGTAGTTTATCCATTTATTATGCTAGGTCAAATATGCAATTGTGGTTGATGTAGATTCAACTTCCTAACGTTTAAATTTAAAATGAATCTTGGCCTTATACCAACTCCTTTCCTATTAATCATTATTTTTCAATTTAAATGTGAAGTATGTGACAAACCCTAATCCATTTGAATCATCACCAAACCCCCACATCTCATACTTTATCATTGCATCATCATTTAGAGAGGATAATCCAAGCATCAAAATATTAGCTACAAACTAAGCATACATTGCAAGATTATTTAGCATGTCTTCAATTTTGTTTACACGGTTAAATCGGTTCAAGGGTTTTGACCAAGAAGAAGACTCCTTGCTAGAAAAATCCTCCAATATCTTTAGATGCCAAGTTTTAGACATTTAAATCCACAAACACAAAGATCATTTCTACAACACAAAAATAAACTAGGATAGAGAACAAGTCATCGAATAGTTTGTAACATGATAAATCACATATATAATAAAAAACACAAAATGAAATCACTGAACATAATTCTATAGCAAAATTATACCAAATCACACATAAAACTAAATCCTTAATCTCTTAAAAAATATGCTTGCATAGAATTATTTTTAATTATAATATCTAAACCACTCAATCATTATTATTACTTATTTAGATTAATTAGAGTCCTAAATATTTATGTATCTAATTTATTTATTTTCAAAGAAAAAACCCAATACATTTTACTTTAGCTAACCCTATTCCCACCTAAATAGTCACAGTGTACCAATTCTCAAACATTCCCATTAAAAATAGCTTAATTTTTAACTATTTCATTCCCAAGCCAAATATATCATTGTTTTAAGCTGCTCTTGTTCGTCATGTATGACTTTATCAAATGCTTCTAGAATCAAATGCATGGGGTAATTAGCAACCTATATTTGGATCTCTCCACTTGAACCTACCTTATATATAGTATGCCCAGGTGACGACTAATGGAATGGAAGTGAACCTAGGTGTAGTACATGAACAAGAATCTAGAAACCAAATGCATGCAAATAGAGAATAGACACCAAACATGAAATCTCACAAATTTGATGTAGCTACTAAGAAAAACACAGGGATCTTCAAACCCATTAAGACTATACAAATTAATTCAAAAGACTTGTTGGTGGTGAGGGTTGATTTGTCTATTGTAGAGGATAGCAAAAGATTTGTTGGTCTTTATACATTGCTAGAAATGGTAAGGGATTCAAAGCATTGTGCACATGAATCGACTGCTACCCTCTAGATTACTTTGGGAGGGTAGATCTTAAATTTGATTTTATCATATCTCTTTATCAAATGAGAGAGAGAGAGATGGGTATAGATGTAGTGAGAGATACGTGGATAGAGAGAGAGGGAGAGGGACATAGATATCTATAGAGAGTAAATAGAAATCTTATTATATATAAGTGCAGCACCCAAGTTAGTGGATTCAAAGGTGGAATCTTACACATTGAGAGTTATATTTTATTTTGGGATTGTTGACTTCTCATGAGGGCTATCAAAATTAGACATTATCCTATCGATCCACACACCAAAATTTCATTGGTAAAGCATAGGAAAAAAGCATATAGAAATCAAGCGTTGTTAAAATTATTCTTAAGATATATAGTAGATTTTAGACATTTTTAAGTTGAAGTATAAATTTAGGCACAACATCACTACATTCAATTTCTTACATCTACATTGTTTGTGTAATGTGTTTAAAAGGATACAATTGTAAAGAAAACAAGCTTATCCTCAAAAGTTGGCTGCAAAAAACACATCAAAAGGGTAAATCAATTGAGGTGGAAGATGTGCATAATTTGCCAAAATAAAGACATGATGAAATGATTAATTCAATTGGAGGTTTTGATATGATAATAGGTGGAAGCTCCTATCAAATCTCATAGGCAACAACAAGAACATAAGGAATGGACTAGAGGGGAGACATTCCTCTATTTTCTTTGAATTTCTACATATTGTGAATTATGTAAGGCATGCAATGTATTCAGGTGTAACTTGACAGTATAATGAAACTTTCATTTTGTACTAATCTAGACTTCAATAGATTGTAAATTCCTTATTTTGCATAGCCAAGTTCCCACCCAAATTGAAGAGGCTACCAAAAACAAGTACTAAAAATTATGGACATTATTATTATTTTGATTATTTGTAGCAAATTTGTTTGCACAATAAACATGGGACTAATTATAAGTATGGATGTTGCCAATTGTAGACTTGTATGGTATTCTAGAAACAAATTCTTTATTTTGTACTTGCCTCCACTTAAAGAGATTAGTAATTTCTTATTTTTTCAGTCATGTTCCCCCAAATTGAAGAGGACAACAAAAACAATTATTCAAAATTATGGACATTATTTTGATTGTAAGGAGCAAATTTGTTTGCACAATCAACATGTCACTAATTGTAGACTTGCATGTTGCCAATTACAATCCTAGGGATATTAGTTTGATTAGTCATGCTAACCATGGTTGATTCAAAGGTGGAATCTTACACATTGAGGGTTATATTTTTTTAGGATTGTTCATTTCTCATAGAGGGTGTCAAAATTAGTACAAAATGAAGGTCTTATTATTCTATCAAGTTACACTTGAATGCATTCCATGCCTTACATAATTCACAATCCATGGAAATTCATAGCAAATAGAGGAATGCTTCCATCTATTATTATATCAAAACCTTGAATTTAATTAATCATTTCATCAAGTCTTTATTTTGTCAAATTCTACACATCTTCCACCTCACTCAATTTACCTTAGAGAGAGAGAGAGAGATGGAGACAAAGAGAGATAGATATATAGAGAGATAAAGAGGCAGAGAAAGGAAGAGATAATCAGAGAGAGATAGAGAAAGAGAGGAAGAGAGAAGCAGAGAGAGATATAGATAGAGATAGAGGGATAGAGACAGTAGGAGAGATGGTGCTTAGTATTAAACCATTCCCCCCGCCTTTCTTAAATATAGCATGCTTATATACATTTTTTTATTTGACAAAATACAAATTTTGGGACATTGGTATTTGTAGACATCAGAAATGACCATGCATCCACCATCATTTTTGGCATCATCCTAACACCACTTTCATCCTAGCACATTTCCCTTAACCACTTAAATTAATTAAATAAATTTATATTTATTTAATTAATTTATTTTATCCATTTTCCCTAACTTTTGGATTAAATAAATAAATTTATTTTATTTATTTAATTAACCCTTTAGCCTCCTTTCATCTAAATTAATTACATAAATTCTATTTATTTAATTAATTGACTAACCTTTCCTATTCATCACCTTAAGTTAATTAAATAAATTTCACTTTATTTAATTAGTAATCCCACTAACTTTCCTACAACCATGATTAATTAAATAAATCTCATTTAATTAATCTTTAACCACATTTAACCCCTCCCCAACAATTAATTAAATAATTCCCATTATTTAATTAATTATCTTGTCACTTGTCCTCGTCCTCACTCACCTCACAAGTAAAACAAATTTTAAATTCCCACAAAAGGACAAAGCAAAAAAGTCAACCTCACCTCTTAATCTCCACCCTTCATTTAAAACTCCATCTTTCAATCTCCACCATTTAGATGAAGATGCCCTAGGATTCAATCTCAACCATGAATCCTTTCTTCCACCTCTTAATCTCATCCATTAATTGCATCTCTCATTCTCATTTGACCTCCTCACCTCTCATTCATATTTGACCTCAACACCTCTCAATCTCAGCCCTCCAATCCATCCCTTCTCAAATCTATAAATAAACCCTCCTCTTAGCCATTTTAAACACATCATTTGCAAGTAGCCATATGATATCCAAATATTTGCTTATTTGCCTCCATTAGACCTAGGGTTTATGCTGATTTTCATGAGAGCAATCCACATTTCATAATAACATTTGAGTATAGCTAGGATTGCAAGTAGGTGCATGCTTCCTCAACTCTATCAAGGAGGGGAAATGACTCAAGGTTTGAAGGTATAATGCTTTGTTTGGTTTATCTTTCAGTTTATTTACCTTGTGCTATTTTGTTACCTTCATTTTGGCATGCCTGGTGGGAATCATGTACCTAAAACTAATCTTTTTTGGGAAGAAATTCTATGTTTTCTGTTTGTAGGTTACAGGTTCGTGCCTACAACTGTAAAATTGCACCCCTGTCATTTGTCAATGCCCCTACATCATCTTTCGGCGTGCCCTTATTGTATGTCAGCACGCCTATGTATTATGGCATGCCCTTGTCTATAGCTAACATTTTGTTTTGCAAGTCTTCAACAACAATTTATCTTTTTGATTTGTCTACAAAATTAGATAGATTTTTAGTGCTAACTCTTAGATTTGGGTGTTTTTGGTCTAACAGTCAGTCTTGTAGGGTTTTTAACACCTCTTTCTTATAGGTTTGTCATTTAACTACGTTAATTTTTATTAGGGTTTTTATTAGTTTGTTTTGGCTTTCTTTTTGGAAATTGGGTCTTTTTGCAACCTACTCTCTAGGTCTTTCTGGAACTTGTTTCTATTTATGTTCAAACCCACTGATTGTTTACAAATTTAAGTTTCTAGATTATGACTCAGCACCTGTGTTCTCTGTTGGCACACCTGCATTCTCTGTCAGCACACCTATGTTCTTCGTCAGCACGCCTATGTTATTTGTCAGTGTGCCTTTGTCTCCTATCAGTGCGTCTGTGTCTAATGTCGATGAACGTCTGCTTGTAGATAGTAACAGGTATAATTTCCTCTATTTTTCAATGCCTGTGTTCTACTTCCACACCTTTGGTTGTATTTCCGTGTCCTTGTTCATTATCATTTTGTAGCTAACTTTTGAGGGTTTTGTTGGAACTAACCTAGTTGTGCAACCTATTTATGCCTATCAAAGATTAGATCTGAAACTACTAACTTGTTTGTTGCAGCTTCATTGGTAGAAGACTCTTGTTTTTCCACTAATTTAGGCACTAAAGTAGATTAGTGGGTAAATGAACATGTGTTCAATGCTTTGTCTTTGAGGTTGTGTGAAGGTGTATGCTCTCTCCTTGCACTTTGTGTGATCTTGGAGATCAAAAACCCCACACTTACTCTTTGTGTTTAGATCCTAAGATTTACTTGCTGTGTGCATGCTCTCCTCTCATGCCATTTGGTGATCTTGAGGATCAAAAACACCAAGTATAATCTTTCCCTTTAGGAGGCCTGCTAAAGTATTTCATCACCCTAGGGATGACCTCAACCACACATTCTGGTGGGGTATATCAAAGGGGGGAGCAAAAGTTGTACCTCAATCTAGTCATGTAGTCGCTGGCACAGCCTTGGGGCCCCGGGTAATTCTGGACACAATGTGAAGTAATACTTAATTGTGTCACATGCCTTCAATGGACTAGTGTTCATGGACTTGGACCCCACGTACATTGTGTATGTATTGGGGATGCCCTTAGAATCTTGTAAAGCCTAGATAAGACCTTTCAGCCAATCTCTTAGTGTGCTGTAGGGTTCAACTGATCAAGCCCGAAGTTACCATGTTCCTCATTGAGTGGATATAGAATTGTTATTTAAGTAAGGTATCAAAACCTCCAAGGAAAAGGGATACTTGGTCCAATATTTTTATCCCTAGCTATTCCCTCTAAAAGGTGTTCCTAGTTAGGTTGGAACATGGAGAGGAATTGAGTGTGTGCCTCCACTAAGAATCAATCCCACTTGATTAATTCTAGATTTGTTAATGTGTTTGGCATGTCTTCTATGTGCTAAACTGGTATAATCCAATAAGCCTTGTCACCTTGAAAATTCACACTCAGTCATTGTGTCTTTGTGCTTGTATTTCTCTTGCCAAATATCATGAAATCTACCCAAAACAAACAACAGACTCAGAAATGTGCCTGTGACTATCTTTAGGCACCCTTGTTCCCTATCACCACACCCTTGTTGCTAGTCAGAGTTTCTTTGTGATCTTTTGACGTGCCCTTGACTATAATTTCGTGCCCTTGTCTGAGAAAAACTATAGGCATTCAAAATCAAATCTGTAGCTTTCAACCGTACTATAAGCTATCAAACAGTGACCTCGTACCATCATATAGCTTCACCATAATAATCCCATTATCATGCTAGCCCTCAATCTTACCTTTTGCATCCATAATGAAAATATCCTCAACCATTGTCACCTTCATCACTTTGGATTTGGACTTGTGAGTACCTATCAATCCTTTTGGGCCAACCATCTTTTGCATCCATAACCAAAATATCCTCAACCATTGTCCCCCCCCCATCAATTTGGATGTGGACTTGTGAGTACCTATTAATCCTTTTGGCCAACCATCATTTAACTTGGACCTAATCAGTTATCAATCCAAACATCAACCTATCCAAAACACCTATCAAATCAACCAATCCAAAATCAAAAAATTATTAAAACCTATCCTAGATATTTTCATCCTTTTCATCCTCAACACTTGCATTTTTCTTCAAGAATTTGTCTCCCTCAAGTAAGGTGTTAAGTCATCCTAAGGATCAATTAGCTTAGGATCTTTTACTACTCTTGAGTTAGTGGATCCTTATCCTATCTTGTTTTGCTTGGGATCTTGTCTACCCCACGTAGAAGAAGATCATCCTTATTCCTTATTATCCTTGTCAACAACAAAAGATCTAGGTGAAAACTTGAACCATTTCTGGATTCATTCCTATACCACATCCTATCTCTTTCAACATCCCTTCTTTATCATCCTTTTGTCATCACTTTGGTCCAAAATCCTATCATTAAGGCCTTAATCTAAAGCATATCCAATCCAATCAATCCATCCTCAAAACATTTGATTCTATCACCTCTTTCATCCCATTTCCAAGTCCAAACATCTATCCAAATCAATCCATCCTCAAAACATTTGATCCTACCATCCCTTTCATCCCATATCCAATTTCCAAGTCCAAAATTTTATCCAAATCAACCCATCCTCAAAACATTTGATCCTATTATCCCTTTCATCCCATATCCAATTTCCAAGTCCAAACATTTATCCAAATCAACCCATCCTCAAAACATTTGATCCTATCATCCCTTTCATCCCATATCTAATTTCTAAGTTCAAACATTTATCCAAATCAATCCATCCTCAAAACATTTGATCCTATCATCCCTTTCATCCCATATCCAATTTCCAAGTCCAAACATTAATCCAAAATCCTCAAAACATTTGATCCTACCATCCCTTTCATCCCATATCCTAGGTCACTTTTATTTGTATGCCCGTAACAAGGTTACAAGCAAAGAAAATGGCATCATGTCAACCAAGTGGGATACCCACAAATATTTGGAACACAAATAACCAAGGAGAGGATACATTCTCTTGTCCTCCCCAAATTCCACAAGAACTCAACCAAGACCAAGAGATGATTGAATTTTCACAAAATCTTGAATGTATGCATATCGTAGACTAAATCCTTAAATCCAATCCAAATTGCTACCTTTCATATTTACTCCAACATGGAGAAAATTTATCGAGTGACATGAACATCCCACAACAAAATGTATCCACTTCAAATGCCGTAGGGGTATCCCAACCTCAATCTTCCCAATCTCAATCTCTAACACCCAAAACATCCCATCCTCATCCCAAATAACTGCATCCCCGTTTCACAAATTCCTTTAGATATCCCAATCAACACAAACCTATCTAGCACCACCACAGCCATCCCACAACTTGATGCCAACACTATAGCATTCTTATCCCAATTCATGTCCCAACCCCTAAACAATACCCATACATCTATCCCCTAAAATAATACCCATACATAATCTATCCCCTAAAGTATACACAAACATCTATTCCATTAAACACAACATCATCTTTTACCCCACCCCTCAACTCTTACAATCCCCCACCCAATAACTCCCACATGTACAAATTTAATCCTTCCTCCAACAACTTCTTGCCCAAAACCAACCACACACAACCCCAACACCACCCACTTCCAACTTGGCCCAACAACTTCATGACATAACCAAAATATTAGATGAATGTTCCAAAATGGACACAAAAAGAAACAATACTCCTTTGAAGATATATGTCCCTATCCTTTTGATAGATCCATTATCATGACCCCCTTCCCCTCAAATTTTGAAACACCCAAATTTGACAAGTATAAGGGGAAGGGTGATCCTAGAGAACACTTAAGGGGATTCTACATTGCTTGCTTCAATGTCGCTTACAATGATACTTATCTCATGCAACTATTCCCTAGAAGCTTAGGATGACAAGCTATAGAGTGGTTCTCCCATTTACCTCATGGCATCAAAATATTTAGTGAACTCACGGATAAATTTGTCAACCATTTCCCCTACAATATCAAACATGAGGTATTCATGATGGACCTTTGTAACACCAAACAAAGGAATGGAGAAGCCTTTGCATCCTTCTTGCAATGATGGAGAAGCTTGACAAGTAAACTCCCATGGCCCATCCCCGAGAAACAACTTGTTAACATGTTTGTGCAAAACCTAAACCAAGAAATAGGATTTCACCTTCAAATTCAATGTGCCTCTACCTTTGAAGAAATTATTGACAAATACAAAACCATTTAAAAATCCCTCATTGCCAAAGGGGTGGTTAAACTTTACAAAGACAAAGACAACAATAATAATAACACCACCCAATCTAATGACAAACCCTGATTTTGGGCAAAGAACAAAAATGTTGTCAATGATGGTGTAACGAATGTTAAGAATGTTCAAAATGTGAAAGCACCTACACCATCTCAAACCCAAATCCATGACAAAAACATAAGCATACCTAAGGGCCAACCAAAACAAAGCTCTGCACCTAGACAAAAATTCACCCCCTTAGGGGAACCAATAGAATTTGTCTTGCGCAAGTTGGTCCAAGAAAACCTCATCAAGATTCATGTCATTAGGCCCTATGATGAGAATCAATTTAAGTCCACATGGTTCAACGAAAATGCTTATTGTGAATACCATAGGGTCAAGGGCCATAAAATATCTGATTGCATGAGATTGAAAAATTGCATACAAGACCATATTGATAGAGATGAAATTTATGTTAATGATTCTCCTAATTGATCACCTAATGAATACCTAGGTGCATACAAAGATCCTCTTCCCGGTCATGGTAAAGGGATGTCCTCTGATCCACATAATACTAATAATGTTAATGCACCTTCTTCTTCTTATGACTCCATTATGGGTCGCATAGAAGAATGTTCCCACCACATAGCCACCATTACCATCAAACCAAAATCTCCTAATTGTGTCATTACCTCATGTCGTGGTCATGTTACTCTCCAAGGAGCCCCATTTTCATCCAAAACCCCCACTACCTCTGATATCCTTGATCACTTTGGCAAAACACCCACCCAAATTTCTATCTTGGAGTTGCTTCGCACCTCACCAATTCATAAGGATATCCTTGAAAAAGAATTACAAGAGACACATGCCTCGAATGACATTACTGCTGATCAATTCCAAGCCATGATAGGACACTTGTCTTCACAACACCACCTCATATTTTTAGAAAAAGATCTACCAAACTCTGAATTATCCCACAACAATGATCTACACATTGAAGTCTGCATCCGCAAACACATAATCAAACGAGTCTTGATAGATGGTGGGTCTAGCTTAAACCTTTGCACTCTCAAATTAATAAAGCAATTGGGATATTCTAATTGTGTTGTAGATTCTCATAAAATCATCACAATTAAAGGATATGATGACACTGAGTGTCAATCAGAAGGAATAATTAAGCTACATATTCAAGTGGGACCTATGATCTTGGAAACCACATGTCAAGTCCTTGACCTTAACCTCCCATATAACATTCTCCTTAGCAGCCCACAGATTCATGCAATGCAATCCGTCCCATCTACATTCCATCAATGTCTCAAATTTCCCCACAATGGGACAGAAGTCACCATATATACTTATCCTCTCCCCTTCCAATATTGCAGACTCTTGGAAGGCCAATTCAAAAACTTTAATCAATGTCCAATGATGTCATCAAACCATCCACATCTTATGTCAATCCATCCACACTCGCATCATCCTCCAACACACAATCCTCCATCCCTGAGTTCAAGGTCAAAGTGAGTGACATAGGTTGCGGTGATTACAATGTACAAGGTGCCTTTTGTGTAGGGAAACTGCCACAATCTCCCAAATCATATGGAAAGCCAAAACCTTCCAATGAGGTAGCTACAATGATCATAAAGTGTAAGCCCACAACATTTGAATGTTGGGGCATCTTAGATAAAGAATATCTTGAAGATGTTTCCTCATGGCTCTTTATCAAGATACAGAAAACCAAGTCACATCCCTACCCATGCAAAAATATTGTGTTGGCCTATGTATTGTCAAAAACATGGGATATAAGGGTCATGGTGGATTGGGACTACATGAACAAGGTGTCATTGAACCCATCAAAGTAACACGAAAGTATTGTCGCCAAGGCCTTGGGTTTGGAACACATGAGCCTATATCTTTGGAACTTGAATGTATACTCAATGAGGTAGCCAAAGCCTTTCCCATCATTAAGAGCACCAATGGAGGGACCTACAAAGACTCCTTTGGACATATAACTAACCTCTTTCAAGAAATGTCCATTTGTACCATATATAGCCTTTCATCCAAGCCATCCACATCCAATGATCTTCCTCTCGTCTATCCCCAACTCATAGATTGGGACCAACAAGGGCCTCCCATCCTCGATACCATCCAAAATGATGAGGCCATCACATAACTAATGGGAATAAGAGAACATATACTCCTGGGAGATCATAAAGCAGGGTACGCCATTGAGTTAGACACAACTACGTACTTCGGGGTGACCACCAAGTTCCTTAGTCGCAAAAGTGAAAATATAAAAATAATAACTTCCCCTAGTGAAAACCACCATGTGGCACTTTTGGATGACAAAAAAGTAAAAATAAAGGATGTATCCCTTGGTGAAAACCTCTCCAAGGTGATAGAGGATGAGGAACTTGACCTCCCCAATGTAGCTAAATACTATGAAGAGAAATCTATAATCTTAGTTGAAGAAGCACAAGAACTGAATCTGGGAATCAAAGACACACCTAAAATCACCTTCATGGTAGCATCATTAACCCCATAAGAGCAGATAGATTTCTTGGCATTCTTTAAAGCAAGAGCTCAAAATTTTGCATGGTCCTATGCCAACATGCCTAGTTTAGATCCGTCACTAATAGTACATCATCTTACAGTTTATCTGGATGCTAAACTGATAAAATAGAAGCTTAGAAAAATGCATCCTTAGATAGCACTTCTAGTCAAAGCTAAGCTTCAAAAACTACTAGAGGTCAGATTTATTCACCCAAATGATTATCCTGAATGGGTGTCTAATATCATCCCAGTAGAAAAGGTCATATGGGGCATACCCGTTTGTACAGATGGTGCAGTCATGGCTAGGGAACCTTATCAGGCAACCCAATCATGCAACTCAACAACACAACAAAAACATATAAACTCATAAACAAATTTGAAACTATTTTATTAAAATCCACAACACTAGCAATTACAAACTTATTGGCCTTCTAGGCCTTAGCCTTAGGATTTACAATGTAATACATAATCGATTATGTGCTTACTACACCAAATCACCTCCCAATGAATACAGAGATCCCCCAATCTACTATCATTCCACCTCTATTCTACAAGGAATAACCACACTCTTTTGTGTTGAGCGAAACCTTAATTTGCAACAATCTCACCTCTGTTCCTCCCCCCCTGAGGAATTCCCCTCCTGAGGAATCTACCCAAACAAGAATGACAATCGCCTTTTTATTCTTCCTAAGTGGAAGTTGAAATAGTTATGGAGTTATTCAGTTATGGAACTGAATAGACAAGTATTCAAACAGTCTTTAACATTTCATATTAATGATAATACTATTTGACAAATAAAATAACACCCCTTAATAAAATCCCATACATCAGCAACGTGGAGCCTTTTTAAACTTTAAATCTCCCTGTAACAGCTATCGGCAAAATATCTCTTCCACAAACCAAGGAAGTCTTTATCGGCAATATCGAACTTCCATGAACTTCAGAGTCCTCTATTGGCATGAACTTAAATATTCCCCGACACATCAATAGAAGGGGGTTATCAGCAAATGAAGCTATTCGTGAACTTAAAAGTTCTCCGCCACTTGTTATCAGCAAATTTGTTATTTCACAAACTAAAATGTTTACCGATAATAAGCTTTAAACTATCAACTCCCTTTTATCGGCAAAAGTTACCTTTCCTGAACCTTTTATCAGCTTATCGGTGATTTCTTCTCTCCATGAACTTTAGAATTAGGCCTCACAAACTTAGAGTATTTTAACTTCTACTTTATCACCTATCAGTGAATTAAAGAAATTGCGAACTCCACTCCTTAAAGCCTTTATTGGTGAAATGTCTTATCGGCGAACCTAAGGATTCGTAAACCATCTAAAACATCGATAACACACTTGACCAACATTCAACCCTTTTGTCGATGAGTTTACCATTCCACAAACTTGGGAAAGTTGTCCTTTATGCAATCAACAAAACTTACAAAATTTAAACTTCCTTCCAAAGCTTGTCGGCGATCTTCTTGATCGGTGAACTAATAAGTTCGTGAACTTATATTTCAACCGACTGAAGAGAAAACTTTGTCAGCAAAAGCTAAAACTTCCAACTTTAATTCATAAGGCTATCGGTAGGAAAGGATGTCGGTGAACTAAAGAGTTTGCTAACCATGCATTATGCCTATAAGAGAATGACTAAGCCTTTTTATCGGCTACAGAGCCAATCGGCAAACCAAGACATCAGCTAAACACCCGATCAACAACTGTATAGTTTGCGAACCAGAAAATTCTCTGACTAGTTCAAACTTAGCCAATTCTTGTCCAATCTTCACCAAAATTGAACTGGAGATACCCAATTGGGTCTTCTACAAGTTGATACTCTTAACTTGCCTAAATTTATATGAAATTGCCTTCTGAAGCAAAGAGGCCAAAACCAACACAAAAGAAATATAAAGCACCACAAAAACTGAATTGAAACAAACCCAATATTTTTGGTTGATGTCAATTTCTCTGGACCTAGATGCTCTTGCATCAGACACACTGGGTAAAAATTTTGTGAGCATGGGCTTACAAAATGGAGATGAATAGTAGAACTACCCTCCTAGGTTGCAACAACCTGCAGCAATCTCCATCACTGTAACAGGTTCATCAGAAACTTTCTTCCTTCACCTCTTCTAGCATTTGGCTAGGACAAGTGTCGTCCTCCTCCACCAAGTGTGTTCTTCCATCCTTTTTCCTCTCATGGACTCATATCCACCACAACCCGACCTCCTCCTCCAAGTTTCACTCTACTCATCACTCCTTGTCATCTTACCACTCTCCATTCCACTCCCTCTTCTCATGGGATCCAACCCACAATATTCTGACCTCCTCCACCAATCTACACCATTCTAGGCATTCACCTCCTCATCCATCTTCAGCTTCATATCTACGCACCATTCAACATTATTTTCAAAACCACAAAAATAAGGAATCATTACGTCATTCTCTTTTCCTTCTGCTGCAATATTCTCGTATTCACCAGCCACTACTACCACCATCTTCATGTCCTCCAAAGGACTCACAGTTGCATACTCTGTCTTCTCATCCTCTACAATCTTTGCTGCAACTTCTTTGCTTACTATTGTACTTTCCTCTTTCTCACTCTTTCTGTACATGCCTTCATCATGGCATACTGCTGAAATCCCTTCACTGCTTCTTTCTTCTTGACCCTCTTTACCTGCATATACATCATCACTTGCAAACACATCTTTGTCAAAAAAATAATGAGACTCCTTCATACCCATATTTTTGTTGCAAGTATGGGCCTAACCAGTGTTGTCATTGATGTCAACATACTCCTGTTGCATTGATGATAAGGATTGGATGAGCTGTGTGCTGAGGATATTGAGAAAATTAGTCCTAATCAGAAACAGAGAAGAACAATGAAGTCAGTAAGCTAAAGATCCTAGCTAAGTTGAAGATCAGAGGATGCGCATCAAAGGGTTCGTAGATATGTGTCTTAAGGTGATCTAGAAAAGATTTCAAAGGTCCGCATGAAGATCTAAAGAAGTTATGGCCACTCAAGTAAAACTGGTTCTGGCAGGTGTTTAGAGGTGACAGAGTGACACAGATAGGTCCGGTGAGATCCGGAAATGCAATATCCTATTCTACGGATTTGGTGAAGTGTTTAGGAAGTCCATGTGAAGTTACAACTCAATTGGTTCGTGGTCTGGAGGTCCTCAAGCATCTATTCCATTATGACAGTGATGACAGACTGTGTTCTTGAGGTTCTGGATGAAGGAGATAAGGATTTCAGTAAGCATATGTAGTGTGGATGTTCTTGGTGATTCAGGAAAGCTTGTGGAGGTCTTTGGATCGTGTCCAATTTGTGTTGGTGATCCACATTAAAGATTGAGCTGGAAATTGAAGAATTACTTCCAGATGATGGTGTTCTTCCTAACTCTGATTGACCAGATGAATGATCTTGAAGATGTTATGTGAAGATTGGCGTGTTTCTAGAAGAAGATTGAAGTCTCAAATCTATGTGGCTGACAGTGTGTTGTTCTGTGTGAAGTCTTTTGTACTAAGTCATATTGTATTTGCTCTGTTATGTATGCCGACTTGGATGATAATTCCTAAGTCGATGTCTTGTATAAATAAGGAGTTGTGAAGTCATTTTGAAGTGTGTCTTGTGGAGATGAGAGTGTGGTAGCAAAGAGAAGAACAAAAAGTAGAGCAGAAGTATTGGGCTTAAATGGAACTGACTCAAGCATGGTGAAGATGCTATTCTCCAGTTCAAGTATGTGATACTTATTATTTTGTAGACAGTGTGTCTCTTGTAGGCAGTGGGCCTCTTGTGAGTAGTATGCTCAGGCAGTGAGCCCTAATTGGCATGTGTCATTTTGTTCTTTCTATTCTTCTAACAGAGAATACAATCTTGGGTTAATCACCCTGTGGTTTTTCCCTTAACCGAGTTTTTCACGTCAAAATCTTGGTGTCTTATGTGTTGATGTGTTTCTACTCTCGATCTAATGCATTATGTTTCATGATTGATTTATTATTTTGCTACTTAACTATAAAGTGGACTTAAGTGTTTAATTTGGAAGAAACTTTTAGACAACTAATTCACCCCCCCTCTTAGTTGTTTGTCTTAAATCTAACAATTGGTATTAGAGCTAAGTTCCTCTAAAAGGAGCTTAACCGCTTGAGGAGATCCAGGATGTCATCCTACAAGAAGGATAGTCTGAAGTTTGATGGAACCAATTTTAATCTTTGGAAAAGTCGCATGAAATGTCACTTACAATGTATGGGAATGCAGTACTGGACCATGGCTTCAATGAAGTATACTCCTCCATAGAATGGCCCGAAAACTGCAAATGAAATCATAGATGCTGAAAATAATTTGTGGACTAAAGAAGCTCTTCTAAGTGCCTTGTCTGATTCAAAGTTGACAAATGTTGTTGACCTAGAAACTGCTTTTGAGATTTTGGAAAAACTGGAACTTCTGCATGAAGGAGACAAGTATGTTAAATGTGCAAGGCTACAGAGTCTGAAAGGAAAATTTGAAAATCTGAAGATGAGAGAAGATGAAAATATTACTACTTTTATGACGAGAGTAAATGAGCTTGTTTGTGGCATTAGATGTGTTGGTGGAGTCTTGGATGAAGATGAGATTGTTGGCAAAGTTCTCAGATCCTTTCCTATTTTTTATAAATACAAGGTTGCTGCCATTGAAGAATTTAGAGCCCATTCACGTGTCACAAGAGATCAATTCGTTGGTAAATTGGCTGCATTTGAATTGACCGAGTTTGGAGATGCCCCCACCAAGACTGAATCTGCATTCAAAGCTAGTGCCTCTGTAAAAGGTAAACAAAGGTTTGATTTGGGAGAAAACTCTTCAAGGAAACTTTCATGGTATGAAAAAGTAAGAAAAGACCTGGAAGAAGAAGAAGCAGAAACTGCTCAACTTGAAGCCCTTCTTTCAAAAAGACTGCCAAGAGGATTCGGTAAGTATGAAGGGAAATTGCCTTTTAAGTGTTTTAACTACAATAAGATTGGTCATTTTGCCTCAAAGTGTCCAAAAAGATTTTCAAGACCAAATCCTAACAGATCAAGGTTCCAAAAGAATTGTTACTATGTTCATGAAGAGGATGATGATGAAGGAGTAACAGATGATGAATCAGAAACAAGAAACAAATCTGGAAGTGATTGGGTGTTTATTGCCATCAAGGAAGAAGATCCAATGCCCTCTGAATCTGTCAATCATAAAGTTGTAGAAAGGGCTCTAGCTGTCCAAGTTGAAGAAAAGGATGATTGGGTCATTGACAGTGGATGCTCTCACCATATGACAGGGGACAAAAATAAGTTCATAGATTTGGAAAGGTATGAAGGAGGAATAGTAAAGTTTGGTGATAATTCTGCTGGTAGAATCAGAGGTAGAGGAACTATTTCTTTTGATGGAAAGAACAAAACTGGTAATGTACTGTATATTGAAGGATTGAAGCACAATCTTCTTAGTGTTGGACAGTTGGTGGACAAAGGCTATGATCTCTGATTCAAGAATGGAAAAAGCAAGATCTTTGAAAGTTCCAGAATAGAGATTGCATCCGGTACTCAAACAAAAGGTAATATCTTCCATTTAGTTGGTAATGGTAAAAGTTGTCTATCTGTACAAATTGATCAGAGTTGGCTATGGCATAGGAGGATGTGTCATGTGAATTTTGATAATATCATCAAGATAAGCAACACTCAGGCTGTAAGAGATCTTCCAAAACTAGTGAAACCTACAAATAGTTTGTGCAAAGAATGTCAGTTGGGGAAATAAAGCAGAGTCTCATTCAAAAGCAAGGAACAATATTCTACCAGATTATTGGACTTAGTTCATAGTGATCTATGTGGTTCAGCAAGAATAAGGAGTGTGCAAGGTGATAGATACTTCATGTTATTAATTGATGACCATTCCCAGATGATGTGGGTTACTTTTCTGAAAGAGAAATCAGAAGCTCTTGAGAAATTCAAAATATTCAAGGCTATGGTAGAAAATGAAACCGGATTAAAATTAAAATGTCTGAGGTCTGATAGAGGTGGAGAATTCACATCCGGTGAGTTCATAGAATTTTTTGGGAAACATGGAATAAAGAGATAGTTGTCTGCTCTTAGGACTCCACAACAGAATGAAGTAGTGGAGAGAAAGAATCGAACCATCCAGGAAGCATCTAGGACCATGATGATGGAAGCAAATGTTCCTTAGATCTATTGGAGAGAAGTTGTCAGCACTGCAGTCTATACTCTCAATCGAGTTCAAATCAGAAGCAATATCGGTAAGACTCCTTATGAACTCTAGTTTGGCATCACTCCTACTGTGAGGTATTTCAGAGTCTTTGGTAGCAAATGCTACATAAAAAGAGATGAAGATCTAGGCAAATTTGATGCTAGAAGTGATGAAGGAATATTCTTGGATTATTCTACTCAAAGCAAAGCATACTGGTGTTATAACAAGAGACTGAGAAAGATTATAGAAAGTACAAATGTGAAGGTTGATGAAGGAATTGAAAGGCCCTCAAGGTTTTATGAATATGGTGAAGATGATCAGCAGAATGATGTTCAGAATCAAGGAGTCCAAGTCCCCTCCGAAATTCAAATTCAAACTGATCTAGTAAATCAAGAAGAAGAGATAAGTTTAAATGAGCCTGTTGAAGAATCAGAAGTACTAGAAACTCCCAAAGTTCCCAAGTATGTAAGATTGAATCACTCTGAAGATCAGATCATAGGTGATAAAAGCAAAGGTGTACAAACAAGAAAAAGGATTGCTCAAGATTCAGAAGAGTATTGTCTAATTTCAAAGATTGAACCTAAGATAGTGAATGAAGCTTGCAATGATGATAACTGGACTAAAGCAATGGAGGAAGAGCTGATGCAAATTAAGAAAAATCACACTTGGGATCTTGTTCCCAGACCTATAAACAAGAATGTGATTGGAACCAAATGGGTCTTCCGAAATAAACTAAATGAAATTGGTGAAGTAATAAGAAATAAAGCCAGATTGGTCTGCAAGGGTTACTCTCAAATAGAAGGAGTTGATTTTGAAGAAACTTTTGCTCTGATGGCAAGAATTGAAGCAGTCAGATTATTTCTTGCTTTTGTTGCCTTTAAGGATTTCAAAGTATATCAGATGGATGTCAAGTCTGCCTTCCTGAATGGTGACTTGGAAGAAGAAGTATACATTGAGCAACCAGATGGATTTCAATTGTCTGATCATGGTGATATGGTCTGCAAGTTGAAAAAAGCATTGTATGGACTCAAGCAAGCCCCAAGAGCCTAGTATGAAATATTGGATAAGCATCTTTTGAAGATTGGTTTTAACAAAGGTACTGCTGACAGTAATTTGTACTTCAAATTTGATCATGAAAATATATTGATTGTTGAAGTATTTGTGGATGATATCATTTTTGGAGGAAGAGATAGTATGTGTACAACCTTTGCAAATCAAATGAAAAGTGAATTTGAGATGTCCATGCTTGGGGAAATGAATTTCTTCTTGGGTCTGCAAATCATTCAAACTAAGAAAGGAATCTTCATTTCTCAAACCAAATATGTGAAAGAATTATTGAAGAAATTTGGGATGGAAGAGTCAAAACCAATGAGTACTCCCATGGCAACCGAATGTAAATTAAGCAAAGATGATGACTCTCCTAAGACTGATCAGAAACAATACAGGTCAATGATTGGAGGATTGTTGTATCTCACTCAAACTAGACCTGATATTATGAATGTTGTTGGTCATGTTGCTAGATTCCAAGCTGATCCTAGAGAATCTCATGTCATGGCAATCAAGAGGATTTTTAGGTAGCTAAAAGGGACAGTTGAGTATGGTTTGTAGTATCCTAGAGATCATAATTTCTCTCTTCATGCATACACAGATGCGGATTGGGCAGGAGATGTGGATGACCGGAAGAGTACCAGTGGTGGAGCATTTTTTTTGGGGAAGAGATTGGTTTCTTGGCTGAGCAAGAAACAAGAGGTAATATCTCTGTCCACTGCTGAAGCAGAATATATTGCAGCAGCAGGTAGTTACACTCAAGTTTTGTGGATGAAGCAAATGCTAAGAGACATAAGAGTGGAGTATGAGGAGCCTATCACAATCATCTGTGATAATTCAAGTGCAATAAATATATCTAAGAATTCGGTGTTGCATTCAAAGACTAAACATATATCCATCAAATTTCACTTTTTGAGAGAGCAAGCGAACAAGAATGAAGTCAGATTGGAGTTTGTGCCTTCCAAGGCTCAGATTGTAGATATATTTACCAAACCTCTACCTAAGGACTCTTTTGAGTATCTCAGGGAGAAGTTAGGGGTTATTACCCCTCTGGTGATGAACTGAGGTGCACTGATGTGCATTAGTCTGGTGGATATCACAGTCATATCTTGTGGTCTAGATTGATGATGGGGAGCTGCTACTCAGGGGAGCAGCTGGTATTATTCTGAAGTGATGGAATTGCAAGTATGTGCCCTTTGCCATTGATGTCAAAGGGGGAGAGAAGACATGTGAAAAACAAGTGGTTGCTGATCAAAGAGGGAGCAGGAAAGGAAGAGAAGTTGTGATAGTAAGGAGAATTTCTTGTCTTGATGATTAAAACAGTTTTTCACATCATATGTTGCCATCAATGACAAAGGGGGAGATTGTTGCAAGTATGGGCCTAACCGGTGTTGTCATTGATGTCAACATACTCCTGTTGCATTGATGATAAGGATTGGATGAGCTGTGTGCTGAGGATATTGAGAAAATTAGTCCTAATCAAAAATAGAGAAGAACAGTGAAGTCCGTAAGCTAAAGATCCTAGCTAAGTTGAAGATCAGAGGATGCGCATCAAAGGGTTTGTAGATATGTGTCTTAAGGTGATCCAGAAAAGATTTCAGAGGTCCACATAAAGATCTGAAGAAGTTATGGCCACTCAAGTAAAACTGGTTCCAACAGGTGTTCAGAGGTAACAGAGTGACACAGATAGGTCCGGTGAGATGCAGAAATGCAATATCCTATTCTGCGGATTTGGTGAAGTGTTTAGGAAGTCCATGTGAAGTTACAACTCAATTGGTTCATGGTCTGGAGGTCCTCAAGCATCTATTCCATTATGACAGTGATGACAGACTGTGTTCTTGAGGTTTCAAATGAAGGAGATAAGGATTTCAGTAAGCAGATGTAGTGTGGATGTTCTTGGTGATTTAGAAAATCTTGTGGAGGTCTTTGGATTGTGTCCAATTTGTGTTGGTGATCCGCATTGAAGATTGAGCTGGCAATTGAAGAATTACTTCTGGATGATGGTGTTCTTCCTAACTCCCGACCAGATGAGTTACACATCCTGCGGATGATCTTGAAGATGTTATGTGAAGATTGGCATGTTTCTAGAAGAAGATTGAAGTCTCAAATCTGTGTGGCCGACAGTGTGTTGTTCTGTGTGAAGCCTTTTGTACTAAGTCATATTGTATTTGCTCTGTTATGTATGCCGACTTGGATGATAATTCCTAAGTCGATGTCTTGTATAGATAAGGAGTTGTGAAGTCATTTCAAAGTGTGTCTTGTGGAGATGAGAGTGTGGTAGTGAAGAGAAGAGCAAAAAGTAGAGCAGAAGTATAGGGCTTAAATGGAACTGACTCAAGCATGGTGAAGATGCTATTCTCCAGTTCAAGTATGTGATACTTATTATTTTGTAGACAGTGTGTCTCTTGTAGGCAGTGGGCCTCTTGTGAGCAATGTGCTTGGTAGTGAGCCCTAATTGGCATGTGTCATTTTGTTCTTTCTATTCTTCTAACTGAGAATACAATCTTGGGTTAATCGCCCCATGGTTTTTCCCTTAACCAGGTTTTCCATGTCAAAATCTTGGTGTCTTATGTGTTGATGTGTTTCTGCTCTCGATCTAATGCATTATGTTTCATGATTGATTTATTATTTTGCTACTGAACTATAAAGTGGACTTAAGTGTTTAATTTGGAAGAAAGTTTTAGACAACTGATTTACCCCCCCTCTCAGTTGTCTGTCCTGAATCTAACAATTTTCCTCTTCAATCTTCACATCCTCAACTTGTTTTGCCACCTCTTCCTGCTTATCCTGCAACAGACTCAAAACATATTATTCCCCATCCTTTATTATACTATATGTATTCTTCCTACCATCATAGACAACCTCTCTATCCCAAAGCCAAGGTTGACCCAACAAAACATGATATATATCCATAGGAACTATATCACATACAATCTCATCCTTATATCTACGAATCTAAAAATCAACAATACATTGTTCACTTACCCATATCTAATAATCTCCTTGCAACCAAGAAATATTGTAAGGGTTAGGATATTTTCTTCTCCTTAATTTCAACTTCTCAACCATCTCCAATGACACCAAATTATCTATGCTACTGCTATCTACAACCACTCTGTAGCACTTTCCACCTGACTTGCAAATAGTTTGAAACACATTGTTTTTCTAGATGGGCTCTTACTTCTCTTTTTGTGGCTTTAGAAATTCTTTCTTTATCATAAAACATTCTCTTGGCTTCCAAGACATTCTATCCAACACTCTCCTCCACACAACAAAACCAATTCTCTACAACCTGCACACACTTACTGGTACACACCAATTTGGAAAATGCTTTCTAGTTACAGGTCTCCTCCTCGCAACAAGATCACTCTCACAACCAACTCTCTCTCATGGCCTCAATGTCTTCTCTCAACTCTCAATTGCTCAGGACTCCTCCTACACTTGCAACAATTCTCTCAAGCTCCTCAGACAACACATCTGCTTCACTCTCGACCTGCAGGTCCTGGTGTAGACTGCCTCACATTCAACGCTCTGCCTACACACTCAAGACCATAGCTTTGATACCACTTGGTTCAATCATGACCAGGGAACCTTATTAGGCAACCCAATCACGTAGCTCAACAACACAACAAAAACATAAACTCATAAACAAATCTGAAACTATTTTATTAAAATCCACAATACTAGCAATTACAAACTTATTAGCCTTCTAGGCCTCAACCTTAGGATTTACAATGCAATACCCAGTCGATTATGTGCCTACAACACCAAGTCACCTCCTAATGAATACAAAGATCCCCCAATCTACTATCATTCCACCTCTCTTTCATAAGGAATAACCACACCCTTCTGTGCTGAGTGAAACGCTTAATCTACAACAATCTCACCTCTGTCCCCCCCCCCCCGAGGAATTCCCCTCCTGAGGAATCTACCCAAACAAGAATGACAATCGCCTTTTTATTCTTCCTAAGTGGAAGTTGAAATAGTTATGGAGTTATTCAGTTATGGAACCGAATAGACAAGTATTCAAATAGTCTTTAGTGTTTCAGATTAATGAAAATATTGTTTGACGAATAAAATAAAGTCCCATACATCAACAACGTGGAGCCTTTTTAAACTTTAAATCTCCCTATAACAGCTATCGAAAAAATATATCTTCCACAAATCAAGAAAGTCTTTATCGGCAATATGAAACTTCCATGAACTTTGGAGTCCTCTATTGGCATGAACTTAAATATTCCCTGACACATCAATAGAAGGGGTTATCGGCAAATGAATCTCTTCACAAATTTAAAAGTTCGTCGCCACTTGTTATCGATAAATTTGTTATTTTGCAAACTAAAATGTTTACCGATAATAAGCTTTAAACCCACAACTCCCTTTTATAGACAAAAGTTACCTTTCTCGAACCTTTTATCAACTTAACGACAATTTTCAAAAACCACGAACTAGCCGAAGACTTAACTCTTTTTCTTCTATTAGTGATTTCTTCTCTCCACGGACTTTGGAATCAGGCCTCATGAAGTTAGAGTATTTTAACTTCTACTTTATCGCATATTGGAAAATTAAAGAAATTGCGAACTCTACTCCTTAAAGCCTTTATCGGTGAAATGTCCTATCGGTGAACCTAAGGATTCACAAACATTTAAAACACTGATAACACACTTGACCAATATTCAGCCCTTATGTCGACGAGTTTACCTTTCCATGAACTTGGGAAAGTTGTCCTTTATGCAATTGACAGAACTTACAAAATTTAAACTTCCTTCCAAAGCTTGTCAGCGATCTTCTTGATCAGCGAACTAATAAGTTTGTGAACTTATGTTTCGACCGATCGAAGAGAAAACTTTGTCAGTGGAAGCTAAAACTTCCAACTTTAATTCATTAGGCTATCGGCAGGAAATGATATTAGTGAACTAAAGAGTTTGCGAACCATGCATTATGCCGATAAGAGAATGACAGCCTTTTATTGGCTACAAACCCAATTGGCAAACCAAGCCATCACCTAAACACCCGATCGACGAACTGTATAGTTCATGAACCAGAAAATTCTCTGACTAGTTCAAACTTAGCCAATTCTTGTCCAATCTTCACCAAAATTGAACTGGGGATACCCAATTGGATCTTCTACAAGGTGATACTCTTAACTTACCTAAATTGATATGAAATTGTCTCCTAAAGAAAAAAAGGCCAAAACCAACACAAAAGAAATATAAAGCACCACAAAAAATGAATTGAAACAAACCCAATATTTTTGGTTGATGTTGATTGCTCGTAGACCCGAATGCTCCTGCATTAATAGATTTATGTGATCTCAACAAAGCATGTCCCAAAGATGATTTCCCGTTTCCAAATATTGACATCATAGTAGACCTAATTGTTGGACACGAGATGTTATCTCTTATGGATGGCTTTTCTGGTACAATCAAATCTAAATCACTGAGGAAGATAAACATAAGACCACTTTCATATGTGTTTGGGGTACCTACTGTTGATAGGTCATGCCTTTTGGCCTTAAAAATGTTGGGGCCACCTATCAACACACCATGACAGTTAGTTTTCATGATATGCTACACAAGAACATGGAGGATTGCATTGATGACCTCCTAGGAAAGTAAAAAACAAGAGAAGGCCACCTTTATGTCTTAGAAAACATCTTTGATCACCTAGAAGAATATCAAGTGTGCCTAAATCCCAAAAAGTGTGTCTTCGGGGTTACATCTAGCAAACTCTTGGGTTACATAGTATCCAAAAGAGGCATTGAAGTGGATCTGGCCAAAGTCAAAGCTATAGTAGAAAATTTCCACCAAAGAATTTGAAATAGCTGCAGAACCTCCAGGGTAAACTCCAATCCATAAGATGCTTCATAGCACAATTAGTAGATAAATGCCATCCATTTCTACATCTCCTTTGTAAAAATGTGGCATTCGAGTGGGGTTCCAATTTTCAGAAAGCATTTGATCAACTGAAGGAATATCTAGTGTCACCTCCTATATTAATGCTACCTATCACAGGATAGAGCCTATTATTGTATATCTCCACCACTTCAATAGCAGTAGGGGCACTTTTGGCTCAGCATGATGATACAAGAAAAGAAAGGGCCATATATTACATTAGTTGTACTCTAGTAGGTTATGAGCGGAACTACATACCAATTGAGTGAGCATACTTAGCTGTCGTCTTTAGTTCACAGAAACTCTGACACTACATGCTCAGCCATAAAACCAAGCTCATTTCCAAGATAGACCCACTTAAGTATCTCTTGTCCAAAGCTGCTCTCATAGGCCGCACAACTAAATGGGTCATGATCTTAAGTGAATTCAGCATTGAGTATGTGGACCACAAAGTCATCAAGGGACAGGTGATAGCTGGCCAACTAGCAGATGCACCTATAGCAGTCGATCATCTGCTTATCTCAGAGTTTCCAAATAAAGCTTTTTTTCTTTCACGCCTCCCACAACCTTGAAAATGTACTTTGATGGATCCTTTACACATCATGGTTCTAGAGTTGGGATCCTATTTGTCATGCCACAAGGAGATTGTATACTGAAATCTTATAGGATAGTAATTTCCATGCACCAATAACATTGCAGAGTATGAAGCTCTCATTACTGGATTGAAAATGGCCATATCATGGAAAATCATTGAACTGCATGTTTTTAGAGATTCACAACTAGTCATCAAACAAGTCAATGACGAGTACCATACAAAATATGACAAGTTGCTCCCATATAAGAAAATGGTAGATGATTTCAAGAAGTACTTTTCAGACATCTAATTCAAACAAGTAGGTCTAGACTAAATAACAAGGCTACCAATGCAATGGTTACCATTGGATCTCTCATAAACATATTGCAGAACAACCATCAGTGTGAATTCTTGGTAGAACAAATGCTTATCCATGCTTATGATGCACCCACTAATGAATTGGTATGTGAAATTATTGGTCCCAACACCCCCTAATATCAGGATGTCTACACTTACCTTCACGATAACACCCTTCCATCCAACCTTTCCAACAACCAATGCCATACATTCATTCACTGATCTTCTCATTCACCATCTTGGATGATACCTTATATCGAAGGAGTCTCCATGGTACCCTCTTGAGGTGTATTGGCACAAAAGAAGCCCAAACTGAAAGGAAGCAAGGTAAGCGAAATAGCTTCCTACACCAATCTAATGAGGGAAAGTAGTGCAAATTTTTCTTATATCTTTATAGTTACATTTATGTTTTACATTAATAGAGAGATTAACACACATTCACAAGCAAGTATAAATGCAATGACACAAGATATACGTGGGGAAAACCATTTCGAGTGAAAACCCCACACTCCAAAACTCGCACAATGTATTATCAAATTTGAAGGAGATTACAACACACTTGCAATGCAAGTTCTTCCAGAAGTTGTCACAATGTCAAATCTAGAGTAATTCCAACAGCATAACGATACCTGCAAATGAACCATACATATCCAACTCCAAACATCTGTATATATAGAGTAGTACGAATGGAGGTAGCTTCTAGAGCAAGTCACACAAGGAACTCATCCAAATCTATGTGGCCCAATTTCCAAGGCCATAAAACATGCGTATGACACTTGTAAGAGATTTTATTTCATCCCTTACAATCCCCCAACTTGGGCGTCCCAAATTTTCCCAATTAAGGTATGACAGATGCTCTTACAATGTCATAAAATCTGTCATCTATGACAACTCTTACAGTTGTAAGAGAATCTGTCATAACTGACTATTAATAGCAGATTCTCTTACAACGTGTCATAGTCAAACTTGGGCACCTACTTCCTCCATGCAAGATGCTTTCTAACACTTGTCTTCACCTGTCATAGGATCTTATGTTTCTATCTCTTACATGTCATTGATTTTGTCATAGGAATCTGTCATAACTCTTATGCGTCATAAACCTCTTACAACACCTAAAAGATGCTAACACATGGAAAAAGTCTTCTACCACAAAGTGGAATGCCTATCTCCTCATATGAGGACAAAAATATATCTAGTCACCTTCCATGTAGGATGACACATCACCGTGCCAACTCCCACAAAGTGACAAAATAAGATTTGCATACAAATTACAATAATAAGCAAAAAATAAATATAATTAAATAATAAATGCTAGGAACTTGCAAAGGTTGAGACACCTTAATTCCCAACATTCTCCCACTTGTCAAACACCTTTCAAGAGCCAATATAATGACAAGATTTAACTGCTAGGGGCCAAGAGGCCCATAGACTCTAAACACCATCTGAACTTCTCTGTGCTCACATGCTTCGTCAAGGAATCTGCAACATTTGCCAAAATATCAACCTTCTCCAAATTCACCTTCCCATCCTCTACCATATCACATACAAAGTGGTACTAGACATCAATGTGCTTGGTCCTCACATGGAAAGTAGGATTCTTCGCCAAACATATGGCACTCTGGCTGTCACAAGAAATGTTAATCTTCCCTGCATCAAACCTAATGTCAAAACACAATCTCTTAAGCCAAATGGCTTCCTTACAAGCATAAGTAGCTTCCATGTACTCTACTTCAGTCATGGACAAAGCGACCACAGGTTGCCACTTACTCATCCAACTAATAGCACCACCGAACATAGTGAACACATAAGCACTGGTGGATCTCCTACTGTTAATGTCACCTGCCCAATCTGAATCTACAAATCCATGAATACTCACAGAATGCTAAGAACCAGTAGGATAACCATGATAGCACAAGGCATACTCAGAACTACCCCATAGACATCTGAAAACTCTCTTTACCGCATCCAAATGTATCCATTCATTATTAGCCACGAATCGGCTAAGGACTCCCACTACTTGGGCAATGTTTGGTCTTGTACAAACCATCACATACATCAAACTACCAACCACACTAGCATAAGGTAAGCTCTGCTCATATCCTCCATCTCAGAAGGAGACTTGAGACAATATGCAACAGATAATTTTGTCCCCATAGTAATAGGAACACTCAAAGGTTTGCAATCTGCCATGTTGAATCTCTCCAACATGGTCTTCACATACTTACTTTGGTTCAACCAAAGTTTTATGTTTGCTCTATCTCTTCTTATCTCCATCCCTAGAATGTACCTAGATGCCCCTATTTTTTTCATTTCAAACTGTGCTGACAATTGAGACTTCAGATAAAAAATCAAACCTTTACCATTCCCAATTAGCAACATATCATTAACATACAACGCTATAATGAGAATGTGATCATTATCAAACTTGAAGTAAACACAATGATCTGATTTCGATCTCAAAAATCTAATACTCAACACAAAAGCATCAAACTTTTGGTACCACATCCTAGGAGACTACTTAAGACCATACAAAGACTTTTTCAACTTGCAAACCATATTTTCTTTACCTTTCACAATGTAGTGCTCTGGCTGTGACATATAAATCTCTTCCTCCAAATTAAGTCACCATGAAGGAATGATGTCTTCACATCCATCTGCTCCACCTCTAAATCATACACTATTGCAAGAGATAATAGGAACCAAATAGATGTCAGCTTTGCAACTAAAGAGAAAATCTCACCATAGTCAATTCCCTCCACCTCTGAATACCCCTTCGTGACCAATCTTGCCTTATATTTCTCAATGCTGCCATTTGAACCAAGCTTTTTCTTAAACAACCATTTGCATCCAACATGCTTTCTTCCTTCAGGCAAAGGCACTAAGTCCCAAGTATTATTCTTTTCCGAAGAAACCATCTCTTCTTCCATCGCCTCCTTCCAGGAACCTGCATCTTTCATACCCACAGTCTCCCTTACAGTCCTAGGCTCATCAGCATTAGAAATCAAAGCAAAAATACAACTGGAATCATGTAATGAATAACCAAACCTTTTAGGTTGTCACCTTATTCTCATGGACCTCCTCACAAGTTGAGGTTGAGGTTGTTCATCTTCTTCTTTTGAACTTTTAGAGTTGCTAGAGCTTTCCTCGTTAGCAGATCCAGCTGGTGTCTTCGGTTCAACTTTCTCAAGGGTGGAAGGAAGCTGAACCACATCATCTTTCTTTTCTTCTTTCTCTAGTTGTAGAACAATAGAAGAAGGATTGAGCTCTTTGAAGATCACACTTTTGCTATACAGAACTCTTTTAGCCACTAGATCCCATAGAGTGTACCCTTTCACATCGATACCATAACCGATGAAGATACATTTAACTGCCTTGTTCTCCAACTTGGACCTCTTCTCCTTAGCCACATGTGCATATGCCTCACAACCAAATACTCAAATGTGTCTTAACAAAGGATTCTTATCAGACCATGCCTCCATAGGGATCTTGTTAACAAGCATTGATGTAGGAGACATGTTAACCAGGTAAAAAGCAGTAGCAACAGCTTCAGCCCAAAACTTTTGTTCTAGGCTAGCTCCAGTTAACATGCTCCTAGCCCTCTCCATCAACGTTCTATTCATTCTTTTTGCAACTCCATTTTGCTAAGGAGTATACAGAGTTGTCTTATGCCTCTCAATACCTTGTTCTTTATAGAACTTGTCAAAATCTACTGAGCAAAACTCACCACCATTATCAGTTCTCAAACATTTATTCTTTATGTCTTTCTAATTCTCTACAAGAGATTTGAACTCTTTGAATCTTGAAAAAACTTCAGATTTACTCCTAAGGAAATACACCCATGTCCTTCTACTATAATCATCAATAAATGAAAAAAATAATACAGATTTTGAAATCAAAGGAACATTAGCAGGACCAAAAACATCAGAGTGAACTAGATCCAACACCTCAGAAGATTTATGAGAACTATGGTAAAACTGAACACAATTTTATTTTCCATATATATGTAGTGTTCGTAGAAATCAAACTCAAGGTTACAATCATCCATACCCTCAACGAGGTTTTATTTTTCAAGGTCCTCATACCCTTTCCACCAATATGGTCAAGCCTTTGGTACCACAACATTATTTTCTCAGCAGGAAGTTTCATTTCCATAGAATGAGCACCCTTGGGTACCCATAATGCATGACCATCAGAAGTAGATGCAACAGTCTTCTTGGTTGTTGGTTCCAATGGTGAGGATGAAGAATCTGAATCTCTCTTCTTTGAAACAGAGGCACTATTGCACTAAACTGTGCATGCATCAAGCTGAAATAGAGTGCCAATCTGAACACCCTTAGCCAACACCATAGCTCCTCTCATCATCTTACATCCTCCATTCGAGAAAATTGTTACCTGAATTTCACTACTAGATCAATCAGGTAGAGCTTTTCAGTTTTTTGAAGGAGAGAAAGGTACATTCTTATTTCTGTTGCATTATATCCATGTACATATTTGGTACAAATTAAGATTACATTGTATTGTTGCATTCAGATGCATTTCATATTTAAGAGATTGTACAAATCTTTTAAAAGATCAACAATTTGTATTGAAAACATAGGTGTATAAGGTCTCACACAAGCCGTGAGAATAATTGTTTCATTTGCAAATGAAAAAGACAAACTATACATTTATAAAATAACTAAAAGACAAATATAAATATGAGATAGGATGACTCGTCATTGCTTGAATAACAAGCCTTCATCATGTTGCCGTGTCTTGTGTCATCCTATATTGTCTGCGTGTCCTGCATCTAGCTGCTATCTCCTTGCTACCCCCTAGTTATCTGCATAAAATTTTGGAAAATTGATGTTAGAGCAATGACGAGGCATCATACATCATATGATATACATATATAAATATACAATTTGTTTTTCATATGCAGTAAACTAGTTAGTGTCACGGAGACCCTTGAGAAGACAAATCAAGAATATTGATTGCAAGTCCTTGCTTTTCTTAACAGGTTTGCTTCATGTGCAGATACAGGTCCAATTGTATTTCTATTTGATTCATCAGGTTACACTATGAGTGGAGGAAATGTGGCTCCCACAAGGGTTGAGCCCAGCTCATAGACCTTACAGAACAAAAGAGAATGCAATATACAAATGTAAAAGCATAGTCCAAGGAGCATATTCAGAAGGCAGACCACAACTGTCAAGAGCAATAACAGTCAGCAGGAAAGCAATCACAGGGGCAGCCATGATAAAGATAGTCATGAAGGAAAAGAGAGGATGCAGTAACGACCACACATCAGCAAGCACGCTGCCCAATTAAATGAAGAGATGAATAGCTATAAGTGTTGTCATAGCATATAATGGAACAACAGACTGTCATAATAAATGGACAACAATCATGTAGGACAAAGGAGCAGCAAAATCCACGTGGACCATGACATGCAAGGTAGTGACAGTCAAGCAACATCAAGGAACTTGCATGACAGGAAATGAATGAATGGGACAGTTAAGTTGCAAAGAACAGTCATCTTCACTCACCTCTGTCAAATTATTGTCACCTATGATATCAAGAGCAGCCACCAACATGAAGACAACATGTGGGTATTGTTTGGTGCATAAAACAATGTGAGAGGAAATACAGAGGTCAGATTTGCAAACTAATAAAAGGTTCATAGTCATCAAACCCTATGAAATGCAAGAGTATCATGACAGTCCGAAGAAGAAGATGCTCAAATAGCTTGTGGGATTGATAATTTAAGGATAGCTGAAAAGAACTCAGACTTTGTACAATTTACTCACTAACACTTCTTCAATCAGAGAAACACTCAAGGCAAGCAATAGGATACTATACAAAAAATTACCATAGAAGATGCGATATCTCTTCACACCAATTGTTTTATCCTCAGAAAACTTTGTTTGAGACTATGTCTTCTGATTGTCTCAAGAAGGTGGAGCTCTATAATGGTCAAAATGCTACTGTGGTTGTCAATGTTCATTATGGATATAACCAAGAAGACTCTCTAGTTTTAAACCATGCCTAAATAGATAGAGGGATGTTTCGAAAATGCATTTTCATACATTCACATAA
The DNA here is from genome assembly GCA_027924645.1 of Cunninghamia lanceolata. NCBI lineage: Eukaryota > Viridiplantae > Streptophyta > Pinopsida > Cupressales > Cupressaceae > Cunninghamia > Cunninghamia lanceolata. The sequence goes on along the minus strand of BSBN01000449.1, from coordinate 4,701,788 downwards.
GGATAGTCACGTGATCTCAAACACAAAGATATGCACCTTTCGAATGTCTGCCTATGAAGACAGTGACCTATATCAAGAGACTATTGAAAATAGCAGTAGGTTTTGTAAAAGAAACATCACTATTGGCATAAAGATCATCCAAATTTTCAAGGTGGATGGAACAGTTTGAATGGGGAAGAGATTGATAGAGATGTGTCAAGAAGTTCACAGTCATGGAGGGATGTCATGTAGAAGAGAGTTTAAGAAATATGGGATAGTAATAGCTATAGCAATCCTGTATTGACTTGTACAATCCTCAAGATCATTCAAGATTTCTGTGACTAGCATGATGGAGGAGTCTTTAAAGTTGTGAACAAAGAAGGAGGCCTATCAGAGGTCCGAGAGACACTACAACTCCAAATAAAGACATGACTACAAACTTACATAGGACTACATCATCACCTCAGAGATCCATTAAGGATTAGGAAGGGGTTTTGTTAATGTTCTTGTGCCTTATCAGGAGTAAGAATAAGCTTGTCATCAGCTGCATATAGTGAAAGACCCTCAAGGAGCAGCTGATAGAGAGCAGCAATGTACAAGATGAGAAGAGCTAATAAAGGACAATAGTATTTGTCATTAGGCTCTGCCAAGGAACTAAAGAGCAGCCACCAAGCATTTTAAGAAAAGAAGGTTGGTAAATTTTGAGAACCCTTGTGTTTTGATACACTAACTATAGTTTTGTCAAGGGCAGAGGAAGGTGTGGTAGGGGAGATAAAGTTTCCACATTGACAAAGTCCACATAAAGATTCATAAAGCCTAGAAGAGAGCTTAGATATGCGGAGTGTTAGTGGATAGTCCACAGTGGACAAAAGGAAACATTAAATGAATATAGGGTCATGAGAGCAAAACAGTCACTAGGTCTGCTATAGGAATGGATAAGGGATTTTCAAGAATGAAAATGATTGCCACTACCTTAGAGAACAAGCCCAAAAGCGAAGACTGCTATCATTTCTAAGACTGTATAACAACATATCAGTTACCCTTTTAGCCTTGAATGATAAGGGTAAACCCTTCTAAGCCTGCACACAGTCATGCATGACAAAGCAATCATGTGCACAGTCACAATTATCCAAAGATTGAGAGAAGTAGTCATTATGGAGAGCAACCGTAAGTGAAATTTTGTAAAAGGACAGTGATTTTCATAAGAAATGTCCAAGTCTTTTTAAGATTAAAAGGTAAAGAAATATATTGGAAAAAGAAATATCATTGCCCCTTTACAAAATTTCATACTTTTCTTTAAGTTTTCTAAACCAGTTTAGAGTGGACAGAGTGCTCGTAGCAGTGGATAGTTTTCTAGTAGAGCTTGTGATAGTCAACAATGTGTAGGAACAACCAAGTTGGAAATAGCATGACTGTCCTACAGAAGAGAACATAGGATGAGAAAGGTCTGTAAGTGTTGAATCTATAATGAAGTTAGTCTAATATTAAGAAAGTGCAAAGTATAGAGACATGTTAAGTGTTTTGGACAGTCATGAGAATGGAGACATTCACTATATCCTCAAGATGGATGAATAATAGACAATGTCAAAGATAGTAGCAAATCCGGGTAGAAAATGGTAAAACCTTACATGCTAAAGATGAGAGTCACCTAGCAGCATGATCATGACTGTCAAGAAGAGAACCATCACCAAGAGGTAGAGCATAGGAAGTCTTTGAGTTTGGTATGTTAACTAACAACATTACCTAAGATTAAGGCAACTTTGAAGGCAGTTCACAGTGGACAAAGCATTCATACAATCCAAAACCCTACCTTAAAGCAATATACATGGTTTGATAATAGTTATGGAGTCATTGCAATAGAAGAGACAACTTACATACCCTACATGGACAGTGACAGGCCTTTCAAGATCTAAAGCAAAGAAACAGAGGTATGAGCAAGAGCATATGCCAAAAATGTAGAGTAGAGACAACATCTTTCTAAATATACTACAGAAATTATGTCATGTAAAGCTACAATGAGCTCATAATGAATGAAGATGTAGAGCCTCAGAGCCAGAATAAGCCAGGTAGAGAGGAAAAATCCAAGGCTTTCAGGCTCGTGTAAAAAAACCAAAATGCCTAGAAATACTCAATCTCACCACAGCCATCAAACTAGAAAATGCAGATTTTCAAGATCATGCTACAGTAAATGAAAAAATACAAATTTTTCAAGTTCAGAAAATGCAAATTTTCAAGAATATATGCTCAAATTTTCTTCCAGTCACGCTTCAGCAGCAAGGAGAAAATACAATTTTTTTAGTTACAGCAATAAAGAGATGTCATTTTTCAAGTTTTGTCAAGGCTGGGGCTCGTTTGGAGTCAGAAAAATGCAGAAAAATAGGTAAGAATCTAAAAGTTTTAATTTACACTAAGAAAATACTCAGATTTTCTCAAAATTGTGACCCCAGAATGGTAAGTGTACAGGAAAAATTCAGAGAATGCACAGAGATCTCCTCTTTTACAATTTTTTTGTCATGGGTCGAGCTAGAGTTCAGATAATAGCAAGATACAGAAGAAAGTAAGGTTTTTTTACTCATTTTTGACAAAGATTCACAGAAGCCTCCAAATCTTGCTTCAACAAAGGTGGAATATGCAAAAAAATTCTAGAGAATGAGTGGATATCTATAGTAAAATCGACTTACTTGTGTTTATGCCGAGTGTTATGCATGCAAACTCCTATTGTTTTCTTCAGCCAACCTTCCAACGGCAGCCAAAAAATATCGTCGATTGCAGAATGGTTGGCCGTGGAAAAAGACAGCAGAAAATACATCAAGAAATGGTCAAAAATGGCAGGAATCTAGCCCAAAATCAAACAACAGGAGGTCAAGATCTGAGAAGACACAAAATACCTTGCATTTTTCTTCAAAAATGATCAAAATCCTTAGAAAATTGGCCAGATAGAACCAGAATCGACAAAAAATGATGCATTTTTCTTGCCTTCCAAACCCTCATGGCGGTGCGACAGTGAGGAGAGGTGAGAAATGGAAATGATAAGATTTAGGTTTTCTTCTTCCTTTTCATCAATCGACCATTTCCAATGGATGATGTTTTTTGACTTTTGTTTTAAAAACAATCATTTCTATCCCTTAGCGGCCTGTGGTGAAGACTTGCCAAAGTCTTAAGACCTAGTCATTGAAAATGGGGTTGTGGAGCATAATTCTATCTTTTGTCTTTTCCAAAGTCAAAAATGCATTATGAGAATCACAAGGTCGAGATCCTTATTTCGCCTAAGGCATGTCATAGTATATTTACAAGGTGGTGATAAAGGGTAAGTGGTGAGTAAAAAATGTTTGATGGGAGCCATAAGGTATTGTCTAGTGTAGGGGAGTCATAAGGATCCTTTAATGTGTTGCATTAGACCTTCAAAGCATGAAATCATGGTGATATACATATGGGAGTCATAAGGGTTATTTTTGAAATGTATTGCATTGAACCTCACATCATGATAGAGATGTATGCGAAAATGGAAATGGTTAGGAATTGTGAGACATTTTTTGATGCTATGAGATGCGAGATATGGTGCAAATGTATGTAAGTCGTGTCATTTTGCCTAGGAGTTACAGCATTTTTTTATGTCATTTTTTGCATAGTCTAGAAATTGATTAAATGTTGTAAACAAATGATTAAGTAATGAATTATGAATTACTTTATCGTTTGTGATAAAAATGCAAAGAGGCAACATTAGGCAGATTTATCACAAATGACAAAGTAAGTCTTGTCGATTACTTTGTCATCCTTTCAAGACATTTAATTGACCCTAAATCATGCAAAATCAGGGAATTAAATGTTATGTCTTAAATACCATTATTTTCTACATAAGTTTGTAATGAATTTGGAATGTAAAACATTAACTAAGGTGATGAAATTATAAATCACTTAGTCAATGTTAAATAAATGCAGAAATTATGTATTTATGTCATTTATTGTGAAAATATCAAACATTCATGATGCTGCAGGGGAGTTATTGCACAGATCTGACTTATTTTCAGTGGCCTTAAAGATCATTTAAATGCATTCAAAGACATTTTTAGGTGCCTTTATGATAGTTGATGACATGCCTTGACCATTTCTGCTTTGGAGACCCTTTTTGGAGGACTTTTAGTAGATATTTTGGGCACATTTATGAGGTACACAAAAATGGAGATGGCTCATCTTTATCTGATTACAGCTATTTGGAGAGTATATAGTCATTCATTTGACACTTTGTAGAGAGTTCTTTCCATATACATTCTTTAGTTAGTGATTTTTTTCTACAATCCTACTTAGTTTGAGTATGTTTTTGTAACTCTTTGGGCATATGAAATACAGAGAACACCTTGGATACCATTGACAGTTAGATTTTGCCTTCTTGTTTTGTATTATTAGGTGTTGTTAAGTGTTTGATCAGGTCATTTGTGAGGTAATTTATTTCCTTGTGACTGTCTTGTATTTTCAATACCCTTTTTTTGCAGAAGCTGTGTTTATGCAGGTTGCAAACTGTGTCTTAGAGTGTTATAAGGCTTTAAATTGTGAAGTTTAGCTTCCTTTTAAATATTTTAATGCAGTTAGGTCTCTTTGTGAAGTGCTTTTGCAAACATACAGTGATAGGTTGTGCAAGTCTTATTTTCTGTTGTCTGTGGCCAAGTGTATGCAGGTCTGAGTTTCATTTTAACTTATCAAGTGTTGGTGAATCACCCTTATTTTCAATTTTTCCAGTTTTATCTTTCATTTTTAAAAGCATTCCTTCTCCTTTTTCCTCTGCAAATCCAATAGATTTTAGGTGATAACCAGTTAGGAAGCCGGCCTTCTCCGGAGGTTCTTTCCAACACAAGTGACCCATAGACCTAGAAAAATCCCATGTTTCTTCAGATTGCCAAGTTTTACAACTCAGCAAGGGTGTGAATCTAAGAGACAACAGTTTTTGGCACACCCAGTGGGACTGTGAAACAGATTCTCAGTCCAATTTATACTTTTTGTTACTATTGTTTGGTGTGTACAGCAGTAGTTTCAGCCTTTTGGAGGCATTTTCTCTACACATCTAGTGACTCTGGAAAGAAATAGCCACTGGTTTCAAGAAGACAAGTGTCGGTATGTACTTATTTTTAAAAAAATTAGACCTAATTTTTATCCTTGTGAACATTTTATGAATTTTTAGCTGATTTGATGCTGCATAATGTTTTGTTTTAGTGAAGATAGGTTTTATAACCCTCCATTCCATGAAAATGCTGCTTATGCCACTTCTTATCAGCCATACCAAGTAGAATATGTTATTGGTTTTGTCCCGAATAACCCAGCAACAACAGATTATCAGCATAATCGTCATGCTTGCCACCCTCCCACCCCTAGTCAGTTGTCTTGGCAACCTATCCTTCCCTATAGCCATTTGCAAGAAGTTCATTTTGCTTATGACCAGCATAACTACCCTCTGAATCAGCCTCAAGATGTTAACAACATCAGTATCAGGGAGGTAGCATTAGACTTGCAAAGGAAATTAGAGGCTGTCACAACAGAGCAAGAGTATAGTATGCAGCATGAGGATCTTGCTTATCAAGCTCATATTCATCAGAGAGAGGTGGAGGCATGAATGTATGAAGAGGAATGCTTGAGTAGGCAGATTGCTGCCAAGGAAGAGCAAATAAGTTAATTAATAGCTCAAGTTTGAGAGCCTAAGGTCCAAAACCCTTCTCCTCTTCCTAATCTCATGCAAATCCACACTATAAGTCAAGCTGAGCCTACCAATGAACCTTCTCCAATGTTTGAAATTCCAAGTTTCAGGGAGCCTTCTACCTTTAAGGTTCCAAGTTGGAAAGGGCAATCCTTTTCACCATGTGAAGACCCTCCACCAAACCTACAAATGGAACCATGCTCTAGCATCCAACTAGCAGAAGAAGAGGAGATAAAGAAGCCTATACCATCTTGTCCAGATACTATTTGTCTCTACAAAGGAGGGCCTGTTGTGTGGTCTTCTTCATGGGAGGTCAGAAAGCAAAAGGAAGAGGAAAGTGTTTGTGCTATGTCACAGGAACAATCGGTACTTGAAAGTGATGAAGGGATGACAAATAGGTTGTTTGAGTAGCTACCATGTTTTCTTGACCTAGAAGAGGAACAAGCTGATGTCTCAACTTAGCCTTGTGAAGAGAAGCTTCTTCAAGACAGCAGAGATATTTCATTGAATCAATAAGAAGATAACACTTTGGAGAGATACTTTGAAAAGAATGACCTTTTTCTTAAGGTTAAAGATGATGTCCCAACCCAAAAGCTTTCAGACTCTGAAGGGAAGCCCGAAGATATCAAGCATGTTCAAGAGGCTAGCATTCCTCGAGAGGATCATGATGAAGTTTGTTTTTGGGATGATCTAGAGGAGTTTTGTGCTAACCTTGACGTCAAACCAGCTCCAAAAAAATAAAGAATGCTACAAACATGAGGAACACATGCATGTTTTGTTTCATCAAGAGGGCTGCTACAAGGAGGACCAGTTTGAGTATGGCCTTGACTTATCTTTTTCACGATCAGAAGGTCAAACAACACCATTGGAGGAGGAAAATCCTAGACATTTGAAACAACAAACTTTCAAACAAATTGGTGATGGGACTAAAAAGAAAGAGTTGTTTTCTTTTTTGGATCAGCCTTTGTCTCCTTTTGTCAAAGATGGATCCTCTTTTAATTGTTCTAAGGATGACGGTGGCATCCTTCATTTAGGAAAAGCTGTGGAAGAAAATGCCTTACAGCCTATAGAGGAGGACAACAAGAACTATTTTTAAGAACTCCCACAATTTGTTGATGAAGAGTTATATTCTAGAATGGAGGAGAAACCAAATGAGCAGCAGATTGAAGACCTTTTCTCAGTTATCCAATAGGGGTATCAGCTTCTTAATCAAGAGGTTGAACATCTTGATGGTTCATTTTCAAGAATAATTATAGATGCAGAAATGAGGCATTCCAATCAGCAAGATGAGGGATCGGTAGTACATAAGCCACAAGCCAACAAAGAGAGAGTGAGGTCCATCAGTTCAAATGGATGTCCTATCAAACATCTTGCTCAAATCAAGCCTAACAAAGTGTTACCAGTCATGCTCGCACCTAAGGAGAAGATTGAAATCAAGGAGCAACATGTCCAATTGGCTTATATGTCTCAAAACAATAGCAAGCATGATCACAATTATGAGGTAGGTGGACTTGTTTTCTTTCTCCAAATCTCATTACAGCATTTGGCTATACATCTGTCAATTGTCCACCTCCTTGAGGCTGCTCATGAGTGTGGGATATATTATAAATTGTTGAGGACGGGAAGCTATTTCATAGAACTAGTAAATGGTCATGTTTGAGCAGCACTTCTGCTAGTGCACAGTAGGTTAGAGGCAATTATCATTTCCCTAGGTGCGTTTCTGCACAGTTGTTAGTTATTCCTAGGTCTGGTTGTGCAAGCTTTAAAACTGTTGTAATGTACTACAACTGTGTGAATAGACAGCCATCATATGAAATAGTGAATACATGTATTCACTGTTGCACATCACGCCTATCTCCCTCATAGAGCTGTAATAAACCGCAACAATTTGCTAAGGACGTGTTCCTGTTGGTTATCCCCTTCTAGCCCGTCAAGTAGATGCATATCATTAATGACAGTGATTTTGTTGGTTCACTATCACCAACCATACCCACGCACTTGATGGATTAGAAGAGTTGGCAGCCTGAGATGAGTTGCAGCAATAGAAAGAAGTGTTTTTTCAAGTTTTATCAAGTATGTGTGACTCTATGCCCAATGGTTAAGCTTCAGGCAACTGGTCTGATGTTTAGCAGGCAAACATATAGCAGATGTTGCCAAAGCTGTTACCTAAATTTCACTACTGGCTCAATCACGTAGAGCTTTTCAATTTTTTGAAGGAGAGAAAGGTACATTCTTATTTCTGTTGCATTATATCCATGTACATATTTCGTACAAATTAAGATTACATTGTATTGTTGCATTCAGATGCATTTCATATTTAAGAGATTATACAAATCTTTTAAAAGAGCAACAATTTGTATTGAAAAAATAAGTGTATAAGGTCTCACACAAGCCATGAGACTAATTGTTTCATTTGCAAATGAAAGAAACAAACTATACATTTATAAAAGAACTAAAAGACAAATATGCATATGAGTTAGGGTGATTCGTCATTGCCTGAATGATGAGCCTTCATCATGTTGCCATGTCTTGTGTCGTCCTATATTGTCTGTGTGTCCTGCATCTAGCTGCTATCTCCTTGCTACCCCCTAGTTATCTGCATAAAATTTTGGAAAACTGATATTAGAGCAATGGTGAGGCATCATACATCATATGATATACATCTATAAATATACAATTTATTTTTCAGATGCAGTAAACCAGTTAGTCTCACGGATACCCTTGAGAAGACAAATCAAGAATATTGATTGCAAGTCCTTGTTTTTCTTAACAGGTTTGCTACATGGGTGTGTGCAAGAAGTTGTGTCCGCTTATTGGCCAAAAAGTGGAAGTGTTTTCCCTGATTTTCAAAATTTGTCACATTTGACCTAAAACTTTGAAGTGCTTAAAGGTGGAATCTTGGAAAAAGTCACTAAATATGAAATGTAGTACTCAGAGTTTAGTTTGCAAATATGTAATTTTTTTCAATACCCAAATGATAGAAATTGATTTTGAATAGGCATTTCTAAAAACCACTGTTTAAAAGTCATTTTTTTTTACTATACCATGTACATGTACGTCATCCATATTTTGACCTAAATAATCATATTTTTCAAAATCCTTTTGGGAAAAGATTTGTAACTCACTGAAGCACGTTTTCCATATTTTTTTGTAATTTTTTATTGAATATTTTTTTTATTAATTTTTTATTGGCCATTTTTGGTCTTTTAAAAAATCATCGTGTACGTCACGCATAAAATGACCTAAACTTAACATTTTTTGAATTTTTTTTAAATTGAAAAGAATTGCCTAAAGTACGTTTTCCTACAATTTTTTTTACAAAAAAATATTTTAATAAAAAGTTATTAAAATACTAAAAAACCCTGATAATTCAAGTTTATGGACCTATTTCATTAGAAATTGATTAAAAAATATAAAAATTAATCCAATTGTAAAAAAAATTATATATTTGGAATCTACACTATCTCATCTATAATGGGTTTTAATTTTGTCAAAATATTCTGCAAAATAGACCTTCAGATATATGCCCAAAGTCACTATTTTGTTGTGACATTGACAGGACCTTCAAGTTGCAGGTCAAACCAGGTCCAGAGGTCAGGTTCGGGTCCCCAAAGCATTTCCCAAACCGGGTTACAAAGCAAAACCTGAGCTTAAAATTCAAATTTTAAATAACGGGATCCTGTTTCATAAAGGTTAAAATATTAACCTTTTATGAAACTCAGAACGGGATCCTGTTTCATAAAGGTTAAAATATTAACCTTTTATGAAACTCAGAACGGGATCCTGTTTCTAGAAAATAGGATCCCGCTTTTGGCTCGGGATTCCGAAGCAAAACGGGATCCTGTTTCATAAAAAGCGGGATCCCGTTTTGGTTAACCCAATTTTAGATTTTTTTCTAACTCCAAAACTTCCACCTTAAGTGGACACAACTTCTTGCATTTACCCACATGTGCAGATACAGGTGCAATTGTATTTCTGTTTGATTCATCGGGTTACATTATGAGTGGAGGAAATGTGGCTCCCATAAGGGTTGAGCCCAGCTCATAGACCTTACAGAACAAAAGAGAATGCGCTATACAAATGCAAAAGCACAGTCCAAGGAGCATATTCAGAAGGCAGACCACAGCTGTCAAGAGCAATAATAGTCAGCAGGAAAGCAATCACAGGGGCAGCCATGATAAAGATAGTCATGAAGGAAAAGAGAGGATGGAGTAACGACCACACATCAGCAAGCATGTTGCCCAATTAAATGGAGAGATGAATAGCTATAAGTGCTGTCATAGCATATAATGGAACAGCAGACTGTCATAATAAATGGACATCAATCATGTAGGACAAAGGAGCAGTAAAATCCATGTGGACCATGACATGCAAGGTAGTGACAGTCAAGCAACATCAAGGAACATGCATGACAGGAAATGAATGAATGGGACAATCAAGTTGCAAAGAATAGTCATCTTCACTCACCTCTGTCAAATTATTGTCACCTATGATATCAAGAGTAGCCACCAGCATGAAGACAGCATGAGGGTATTGTTTGGTGCATAAAACAATGTGAGAGGAAATACAAAGGTCAGTTTTGCAAACTAATACAAGGTTCATAGTCATCAAACCCTATGAAATGCAAGAGTATCATGACAATTCGAAGAAGAAGATGCTAAAATAGCTTGTGGGATTGATAATTTAAGGATAGCTGAAAAGAACTTGGACTTTGTACAATTTACTCACTAACACTTCTTCAATCAGAGAAACACTCAAGGCAAGCAATAGGATACTATACAACAAATTCCCATACAAGATGTGATATCTCTTCACACCAATTGTTTTATCCTCAGAAAACTTTGTTTAAGACTATGTATTTTGATTGTCTCAAAAGGTGGAGCTCTATAATGGTCAAAATGCTATTGTGGATGTCAATGTTCATTATGGATATAACCAAGAAGACTCTCTAGTTTTAAACCATGCCTCAATAGATCGATGGCTGTTTCGAACATGTATTTTCATACATTCACATAAGGATAGTCACGTGATCTCAAACACAAAGATATGCACCTTTCGAATGTGTGCCTATGAAGATAGTGACCTATATCAAGAGACTATTGAAAATAGCAGTAGGTTTTGTAAAAGAAACATCACTATTGGCATAAAGATCATCCAAATTTTCAAGGTGGATGGAACAGTTTGAATGGGGAAGAGATTGATAGAGATGTGTCAAGAAGCTCACAGTCACAGAGGGATGTCATGTAGAAGAGAGTTTTAAGAAATATGGGATAGTGATAGCTATATCAATCCTATACTGACTTGTACAATCCTCAAGATCATTCAAGATTTTCGTGAGTAGCATGATGGAGGAGTCTTTAAAGTTGTGAACAAAGAAGGAGGCCTATCAGAGGTCCGAGAGACACTACAACTCCAGATAAAGACATGACTACAAACTTACATAGGACTGCATCATCACCTCAGAGATCCATTAAGGATTAGGAAGGGGTTTTGTTAATGTTCTTGTGCCTTATCAGGAGTAAGAATAAGCTTGTCATCAGCTGCATATAGGGAATGAGCCTCAAGGAGCAGCTGATAGAGAGTAGCAATGTATAAGATGGGAAGAGCTAATAAAGGACAATAGTCTTTGTCATTAGGCTTTGCCAAGGAACTAAAGAGCAGCCACCAAGCAATTTAAGAAAAGAAGGTTGGTAAAATTTGAGAACCCTTGTGTTTTGATACACTAACTACAGTTTTGTCAAGGGCAGAGGAAGGTGTGGTAGGTAAGATAAAGTTTCCACATTGACAAAGTCCACATAAAGATTCATATTAAATGAATATAGGGTCATGAGAGAAAAACAATCACTAGGTTTGCTACAGGAATGGATAAGGGATTTTCAAGAATGAAAATGATTGCCACTATCTCAGAGAACAAGCCCAAAAGAGAAGATTGCTATCATTTCTAAGACTGTATAACAACATATTAGTTACCCTTTTAGCCTTGAATGATAAGGGTAAACCATTGTAAGCTTTCACACAGTCATGCATGACAAAGCATCATGTGGATAGTCACAATTATCCAAAGATTGAGAGGAGAAGTCCTTATGGAGAGCAACCGTAAATGAAATTTTGTAAAAGGACAGTGATTTTCATAAGAAATGTCCAATTCTTTTTAAGATTAAAAGGTAAAGAAATATATTGGAAAAAGAAATATCACTGCCCCTTTACAAAATTTCACACTTTTCACTTTCTTTAAGTTTTCTAAACCAGTTCAGAGTGGACAGAGTGCTGGTAGTAGTGGATAGTTTTCTAGTAGAGCTTGTGATAGTCAACAGTGTGTAGGAACAACCAAGTTGGAAATAGCATGACTGTCCTACAGAAGAGAACATAGGATGAGAAAGGTCTGTAAGTGTTGAATCTATAATGAAGTTAGTCTAATATTAAGAAAGTGCAGAGTATAGAGACATGTTAAGTGTTTTGGACAGTCATGAGAATGGAGACATTCACTATATCCTCAAGATGAATGAATAATAGACAATGTCAAAGACAATAGCAAATCTGGGCAGAAAATGGTAAAACTTTACATGCTAAAGATGACAGTCACCTAGCAGAATGATCATGACTCTCAAGAAGAGAACCATCACCAAGAGGTAGAGTATAGGAAGTCTTTGAGTTTGGTATGTTAACTAACAACATTACCTAAGATTAAGGCAACTTTGAAGGCAGTTCACAGCGGACAAAGCATTCATACAGTCCAAAACCCTACCTTAAAGTAGTAGACATGGTTTGAGAATAGTTATGGAGTCATTGCAATAGAAGAGACAACTTACATACCCTACATGGACAGTGACAAACCTTTCAAGATCTAAAGCAAAGAAATAGAGGTATGAGCAAGAGCATATGCCATAAATGCAAAGTAGAGACAACATCTTTCTAAATATGCTGCAGAAATTATGTCATGTAAAGCTACAATGAGCTCATAATAAACGAAGATGTAGAGCCTCAGAGCCAGAATAAGCTAGGTAGAGAGGAAAAATCCAAGGCTTTCAGGCTCGTGTAAAAAAACCAAAATGGCCAGAAATACTCAATCTCACCACAGCCATCAAACTAGAAAATGCAGATTTTCAAGATCATGCTACAGCAAACAAAAAAATATAGATTTTTCAAGTTCAAAAAATGTAGATTTTTAATAATATATGCTCAGATTTTCTTCCAGTCATGCTTCAGCAGCAAGGAGAAAATACAATTTTTTGAGTTGCAGCAATAAAGAGATGTCATTTTTCAAGTTTTGTCAAGGCTGGGGCTTGTTTGGAGCCAGAAAAATGTAGAAAAATAGGTAAGAATCTAAAAGTTTTAACTTACACAAAGCAAATACTCAAATTTTCTCAAAATCGTGACCCTAGAATGGTAAGTGTACAGGAAAAATTTAGAAAATGCACAGAGATCTCCTCTTTTACAATTTTTTTGTCATGGGTCGAGCTAGAGTTCAGATAATAGCAAGATACAAAAGAAAGTAAGGTTTCTTTTACTCATTTTTGACAAAGATTCACATAAGCCTCCAAATCTTGCTTCAACAAAGGCAGAATATGCAAGAAATTTCGAGAGAATGAGTGGATATCTATAGTAAAAGCGACTTACTTGTGCTTCTGCTGAGTGCTATGCATGCAAACTCTAATTGTTTTCTTCAGCCAACCTTCCAATAGCGGCCAAAAAACATCATAGATTACAGAGTGGTCAGCCGTGGAAAAAGACAGCAAAAAATACATCAAGAAATAGTCAAAAATTGCAGGAATCCGGCCCAAGATCAAACAACAGGAGGTCGAAATCTGAGAAGACACAAAATACCTTGCATTTTTCTTCAAAAAATGATCAAAATCCTCAAAAAATCCCAAAATTAATAGAAAATGATGCATTTTTCTTGCCTTCCAAACCCTCACAGCGGTGCGACAGTGAGGAGAGGTGAGAAATGAAAAATGAAAATGATAAGATTTAGGTTTCTTCTTCCTTTTCATCAATCGACCATTTCCAATGGATGATGTTTTTTGACTTTTGTTTTAAAAACAATCATTTCTATCCCTTGGCAGCCCATGGTGAAGACTTGCCAAAGTCTTAAGACCTAGTCATTGCAAATGGGGCCGTGGAGCATAATTTTGCCTTTTGTCTTTTCCAAAGTCAAAAATGCATTATGAGAATCACAAGGTCGAGAGCCTTATTTCGCCTAAGGCATGTCATAGTATATTTACAAGGTGGTGATAAAGGGTAAGTGGTGAGTAAAAAATGTTTGATGGGAGCCATAAGGTATTGTCTAGTGTAGGGGAGTCATAAGGATCCTTTAATGTGTTGCATTAGACCTTCAAAGCATGAAATCATGGTGATGTACGTATGGGAGTCATAAGGGTTATTTTTGAAATGTATTGCATTAAATCTCACATCATGATAGAGATGTATGCAAAAATTGAAATGGTTAGGAATTGTGAGACATTTTTTGATGCTATGAGATGCGAGATATGGTGCAAATGTATGTAAGTCGTGTCATTTTGCCTAGGAGTTACAACGTTTTTTTTATGTCATTTTTTGCATAGTCTAGAAATCGATAAAATGTTGTAAATGAACGATTAAGTAATGAATTATGAATTACTTTATCATTTGTAATAAAAATGCAAAGAGGGAACATTAGGCAGATTTATCACAAACGACAAAGTAAATCTTGTTGATTACTTTGTCATCCTTTCAAGACATTTAATTGACCCTAAATCATGCAAAATCAGGGAATTAAATGTTGTCTTAAATACGATTATTTTTGCATAAGTTTGTAATGAATTTTGAATGTAAAACATTAACTAAGGTGATGAAATTATAAATCACTTAGTCAATGTTAAATGAATGCAGAAATTGTGTATTTATGTCATTTATTGTGAAAATATCAAACATTCATGATGTTGCAGGGGAGTTATTGCATAGATTTGACTTATTTTCAGTGGCCTTAAAGATCATTTAAAGGCATTCAAAGACATTTTTAGGTGCCTTATATGATAGTTGATGGCATGCCTTGACCATTTCTGCTTTGGAGACCCTTTTTGGAGGACTTTTAGCAGATATTTTGGGCACATTTATGAGATACACGAAAATGGAGATGGCTCATCTTTATCTGATTACAACTGTTTGGAGAGTATATAGTCATTCATTTGATTCTTTGTAGAGAGTTCTTTCCATATACATTCTTGAGTTAGTGATTTTTTTCTGCAATCCTACTCAGTTTGAGTATGTTTTTGTAACTCTTTGGGCATATGAAATACAGAGAACACCTTGGATACCATTGACAGTCAAATTTTGCCTTCTTGTTTTGTAGTATTAGGTGTTGTTAAGTGTTTGATCAGGTCATTTGTGAGGTAATTTATTTCCTTGTGACTGTCTTATGTTTCAATACCTTTTTTCTACAGAAGCTGTGCTTATGCAGGTTGCAAACTGTGTCTTAGAGTGTTATAAGGCTTTAAATTGTGAAGTTTAGCTTCCTTTTAAATATTTTAATGCAGTTAGGCCTCTTTGTGAAGTGCTTTTGCAAACATACAGTGATAGGTTGTGCAGGTCTTATTTTCTATTGTTTGTGGCCAAGTGTATGCAGGTCTGAGTTTCATTTTACCTTATCAAGTTTTGGTGAATCACCCTTATTTTCAAGTTTTCAAGTTTTATCTTTCATTTTAAAAAGCATTCATTCTCCTTTTTCCTCTACAAATCTAGTAGATTTTAGGTGATAACCAGCTAGGAAGTTGGCCTTCTCCGGAGGTTCTTTCCAACATAGGTGACCCACAGACCTGGAAAGATCCCATGTTTCTCCAGATTGCCAAGTTTTATAACTCAACAAGGGTGAGAATCTGAAAGACAACAAAAACAACCTACACACCCACATCATTCAATTTTCTTACTGATAATAGGTTTCGTGCTAACCCTAGGGATATATAGTACACCATTGATCTCCTTCACTCGACCATCAAGGAATCTAATTAGGACTCTTCCACAGCCAACTATTTCTAGGTGAGAGTCATCATCCAA
Source organism: Cunninghamia lanceolata (assembly GCA_027924645.1). Classification (NCBI taxonomy): domain Eukaryota; kingdom Viridiplantae; phylum Streptophyta; class Pinopsida; order Cupressales; family Cupressaceae; genus Cunninghamia; species Cunninghamia lanceolata. The sequence continues at coordinate 4,686,097 of BSBN01000449.1, read as the reverse complement.
GTATACCTTCCCACCATCAAACTCTTCATACTTTGAAAACCAATTTTTGTGGGATGTCATATGAAATGATGCACTAGAATCAATTAACCACACATCCTCAGATGTATGTCTTGCCAAGGTAACGATAAATGCTTCTCCATCATCTTGAGAGGACTTGTCAGAGTTAGAATCATGGTTTTTCTTCTTCTTCTTTTTCTCCTCCTTGCAATCCTTGCGGAAATGACCAGGTTTGCCGTAGTTCCAACATAAGGCCTTGGACTTTCCAAGAGACTTTGATCTCCCATAGGATTTGGATCTTCCTTCATCTTCTTTCTTCTTGTCCTTCTTCTTTCCTTTTTCCTTGGACCTACCACAAACTGCAAGAGCCTCCTTAGCCATTTCAGAAGATGTTCTCCGCATTTCTTCAGACAACAATGAAGAAACTACTTCATCCATCTTGAAGGTGGTAGTGGTACTCCCAATGGCCATCATAAGGCAGTCCCACGAATCTGGTAAAGAACACAACAATGTCATGGAACGATCCTCCTCCTGCATCTTCACAGCAACAGAGGTAACTGGGCAACAAGCATATTAAAAGAATTGAGATGATCTGCCATAGATCCTCCATCTTCCATCCTCATAGAGTACAACTTCTTTCTTAGGAATAGCTTGTTTACCAAGGACTTATCCTGATAAACATCACCAAGCTTCTTCCACAACTCTTTTACAGTTTTCTCCTCATGGACGTTCAGGAGCACAGAATCAGCCAAACAGAGCCTTATGAGATCATTGGCCTTCCGATCCATCTAATCCCAATCTTCTTATTTCATGATCTGGGGTTTGGTGTCAGATATCACAAGCCATAAATCTCTATCCACCAAGATATCCTCTATCTTGAGTTTCCACAACTCAAAGTTGCCTCCATTGAATTTTTTGATCTCGAATCTCCCAGATGTGCTTGCCGTCTTCTCACTACAACAAGATAAAAAAATGTTCTGCAAGACTCCCACTCAATCAAAGATTAGTATAAAAAGCCCTCTATCTAGCAACTAGGACCAAAACCGGCCAAGCTCTGATACCAACTGAAAGGAAGCAAGGTAAGCAGAAACAACTTCCTACACCAATCTAATGAGGGAAAGTAGTGCAAATTTTTCTTAGATCTTTACAGTTACAGTTATGTTTCACATTAACAGAGAGATTAACACACATTCACAAGCAAGTATAAATGTAATGACACAAGATATACGTGGGGAAAACCCTTTCAGGTGAAAAACCCCACACTCCAAAACTTGCACAATGTATTATCAAATCTGAAGGAGATTACAACACACTCGCAATGCAAGTTCTTCCAGGAGTTGTCACAAAGTCAAATTTGGAGTAATTTCGGTAGCATAATGATACCTACAAATGAACCATACATCTCCAACTCCAAACACCTATATATAGAGAAGTAGTATGGATGAAGGTAGCTTCTAGAGCAAGTCACACAAGAAACTCATCCAAATCCATGTGGCCCAATTTCCAAGGCCATAAAACATGCGTATGACACTTGTAAGAGATTCTCTTTCATCCCTTACAACCCCCCAACTTGGGTGCCCCAAATTTTCCCAAGTAAGGTATGACAGATGCTCTTGCAATGTCATAAAATCTATCATATATGACAACTCTTACAGTTGTAAGAGAATATGTCATAACTGACTATTAATAGCAGATTCTCCTACAACATATCATACTCAAACTTGTGCACCTACTTCCTCCATGCAAGATTCTTTTTGACACTTGTCTTCACCTGTCATAGGATCTTCTATTTCTAGCTCTTACATGTCATAGATTTTGTCATAGGAATCTATCATAACTCTTATGCATCATAAACCTCTTACAACACCCAAAAGATGTTAACACATGGAAAGAGTCTTCTACCATAAAGTGGGACACCTATCTCCTCATATGAGGACAAAAATACATCTAGTCACCTTCCATGTAGGATGACACATCACCGTGTCAATTCCCACAAAGTGACAAAATAAGATTTGCATACAAATTACAATAATAGGCAAAAAATAAATACAATTAAATAATAAATGCTAGGAACTTGCAAAGGTTGAGACACCTTAATTCCCAACACAAACTGCCTTGTGAGAGGTACATGAGGGTATTTGTGATGCTCACTCTAGTGGACCTACCCTTGTAAAGAAGATCTTAAGAACGGGTTATTACTAGCCAACAAGATGCCCATCAGTTTGTAAAAAATGTCTCTAATGCTAGTACCATGACTTAATTCATACAATGTCCCAAGAGTTGCAACTTATTACCACTCTTTGGCCTTTTCCGTAATGGGGGCTTGATCTCATTGGAAAAATTCACCCTCCATCCTCCAATGGCCACAAGTTCATAATCATCGCCACTGGGTATTTTACAAAGTGGGTTGAGGCCATTCCACTCACATACATCACTGGCAAACAAATAGCAAAGTTTATATTCTACTATATCATATGCTGGTATGGTATTCCCCTCGCCATCATCACTAACAATGGAAAATCTTTCAAGAACCAAGATGTCCATACCCTTTGTCAAAAATTTGACATCCAACACCTTTTTCCACTTCGTACTACCCTCAAGGTAACAGTCAAGTTAAGGCCTCTAACAAGACCATTCTTAGAATCCTAAAGAAGACAATCATTGAAGTTTGCCATGACTGGCACCTCCAACTCAACCTTGCCCTATAGGCCTACCGTACCAGCATTCGCACACCCACAGGAGCCACCCCATATTCCCTGGTTTTCAGCTCCGAAGCCATTTTTCCAATCAAGGTTGAGCTCCCCTCTTTACAAATATCACTACAAAATCTCATTGATGTGAAGTATCATGTTGCACAATTGCATGAATTAGAAATTCTGGATGAGAGGCATCTGAATACTTTGAACCATTTGCAAGCCTATCAAAATTACCTCTGTCGTAGCTACAACAAAAACATTAAGACATGTTGCTTTGTGATTGGTGACCTCATGTTGAAAGAAAATCAGAAGAATCTGCAAGATCGAGACAAGAAAGGCAAATTTGAGCCTAATTGGTTGAGACCTTTTGTTATTATTGCCAATTATGGGTCAAGAGCTTATCAGCTAGCAACACTAGAGAGCCAACCTTTAGAGGAGCCAATGAATATCATACACCTCAAGAAATCTATGCTTGATCCATCGAATTATCCTAATTAGCAAAAAATTAAAAAATAAAGAAAAATATAAAAAAATACAAGAGAACGAGTTGCAATAAAATGTCCAACGGTGAAAACCACTTCGGTGGCGCCTTGGATAAGTAATGTTGAAAACTTGTTTACAGGAGTTGTAATATGGAGCCTAATTAGACTCAGAGGTTAAATTTACCCCACTTTTATTGGCGCAGTTTCCCCCCAAATTCCTACGGGGTCAAGGGGTAGCGCCCCCAAGATGGGGTCAAGACAATTTTTTATTATTTTATAAAGGCGTCGGGAGTTATTTTTCATTGACTGACATAAAAAACCCTATTTTGTAACCGACATAAGGCTTGATAAAAGCGGCTAAGGGTTAGGGTTTTTTTATGATTGTATTGTAGCATTTGCAGCGGTATTGAGTTGCAGGGATTGTTGGTTGTAATCGGTTTGATTTACTGGATAATAATATTGGACTCTCTGTTGGTGGATGTAGCTCGAGTTTTGGGTGAACCACGTTAAAACTTGTCTCTTGCTGTTATTATTTCTGTGTATTTTCATTCCTCTGTTTAATCTTTATTTGCATTTAATTGATATCTTTTGTCAGCTAACCCTAACAGGAGCCATGTGTAGAAGCCGCATCCACCATCTAATAGGTCCTTGTTCCACTTTGTCCACATAAATAAATATTCCATTTCCACCTTTTGCCTTTTGCCTTTTCCATTTTCCATCAACCAATGTCACCCTATCATGGATTGATTTTGTATCCATTCATGTCATTCCCCGCATACATTCCATTTCTTTATCATCATACCATACTAGGGGCAAGTACCTAAACATGCATATGGATTGGATCTTTGTATGTACTTTATGGACTTTCATGCAATTTTGTCTCATACACTCCATCATACCCGTACATTACGAATTCCATCGTAAACACATTGTCACATTTTCCATAATAAAACATTTTCCCTATCACATACCATAATAAATTTTCATATCATATCCCATAATAAACACAACTATGTCATTACACACCCATTCCATAATAAAACACTTGACACTCAAACAAACAAAAACAACAACCATTTAACACCTAGAGCCTTAATGAAAATCACAAGCATTAGCCCACATTTTGAGACATTACCAAGCCCCATTACCTATTGCCACATCATTCCTTATCAAATCTCATCCTACCTTTCCCAGGGATATATCATTCCTATAACAGGCATTTATCCAGTAGCATCCACTCTTTGGCAAGAGATATAATGGTTGTGTGCCTTGTGTTGTCATTTGGTCTTTTTGTTTTTATTTATCTTTTTTATCCCCTTCTCATGCTTCCTAAATACCACCTAGATCCATTCATGGTCTATTGTGACTAGCAAGGAATGGGGCATAGTGTTTTGCGTGTTTGTTGGTTGTGTCCTTATTTCATTAAGGCTACATTAGGACCTTGAGTATGGTGGAATAGCTTTATGAGTGATTGATATTTCTATCTACATACATACTAGACCTTCCACATACGACCCTCCAAAAATCTTTGAGTCTTAAGTATAAGGCCAATCATTGTTTGCAGAGTCAAGTTCATCATGCAAGGGATACCGAAGCATCCTGGTCTTTATACCTTGGTGAATGGCATCCACTTGCTATATTAAATCTAGGATTGCTCTCCACATATGCTAGCATAATCAAATCACCTATCTACTTCCCACCCATCACCTATCCATCCTCATATATTCTATCTACTCATATCCACCCAGTCATATTATCCATATTTCCCCCGCTTACCTGTTTCCCAAGGCATCTTCTCTTCTTCATCTAACATCATTCCCCCCCATTAACTCCATCCCATCTAACTAATCTTCCTGTCCCCATATTGACATGTATCACGACCAAACCCAAAAAAAAATACAACGCTTGCATCATCATCTGCTACATCCATAATATACATCTACATAAATATGTTAGTACCATACCGTCATCATAAGCATCATGACCATCATATATAATCATCACATCATATAATCATATACATCAACATATGCATTATCCATAAAAACTATCCATGCATATCCATCATAAATCATCCATAACATAATCATTTCCATCATATATCATGTACATCCATTATAACCATTACAAACATCCATAATATCGTAAACATTTGCATATCCATTCTACCCATCTGTCATAACCATAGATCATATGCATATACATAATCCATAAAAACATATACATCCATGCATTATCCATAGAAACATAATCTATCCATGCATTTTCCATAAACATTGCACACATAATATCTATCATCTCATACATTATCCATAAGACATATTTGCATCCATACAAAAATCACATAAACATCATCCATAACATTATAAAATAACCATCTACACAAACCATAAACCATCATCATACATCATAACATCGCATAGGTTGCTGACAAAATGTCTCATCTCATATATATATATATATATATATATATATATATATATATATATATATCAAAAATAGGGTCATGATACAAAAATGTGCCTATAGGCTTAGTACATCAATGTATAACATATAAATGAGCCTGCAGGCATACATAAGTTGTCATACAACATCATATCATGCTAACATGAACTCCCCTCTCTTGAAGGTGTCGGTGATGGAGGTGGACTAGATGGACCCCCTGGCAATGGACCAGATGGACCGTGAGGCAATGGACCTAATGGACCCTATGGTGGTGGCGGTCACTGTGGTGGAGGCCCAATGACTGAAGGACCTATCCTAACCAATTGTGATGCCCCTGATCGACTCTGTGTCTCAAAACTAGGCTCCCTTTGATCCGTTGGTATTGTCGCCTGATACAAGGTATGGTAGTACTCTTCTCTCCTCTTAGCTCGTGTCAAATCTCTCTGTACTTGAGTATAATCACTCCACATATGAGTCATCCCCTACCTTGATAACATCTACTGAGGTAGGTCACGCTTCTCTGGAGTTGCACCTCCCAGGCCTCTACTCTCTATCTATGTACAATGGTTGCATCCCTCTCTACAACAACTGCATCCTGCTCTACAGTAAGATGGGAAATCTCCCCATCATCCCCTCCCGGTGCCTATGGTTGTACCTATAAAAGTGTCTGCACTTGTGCCTGTATTGTGCCACTATCTGCATAAGAGTGTGCACCTAAGTCAGCACACTATCCCTCTCTACAGTAACATGTGCATGGAGCCCCTGCACTCACTCTAACTCAGTCTGTAAGCTATTTCACTCCACCCACACAACCTCTATATCATCCTCCGCCTCTGATGAGTGACAGGTAGCACTCATTAATGCATATCCTTATGTTCCCCTTTTTCCATTCCATGCACCATCTTATCTGTTGATTTGCACTATAAAGACTGTAAAACCTTGTTTAAATTATGTTAATTCAAGATGTAATATTGAAATTGTTGTTCTGATTAAAAGGCTCATGTTTTTGTTTAAACTGACAAAGAACTATGCAGGAATGTCTCTTTTTAATCACAAGAATCTATTCATTAGGTGAAGCAAGGTTTTTGAAGACTCCGAAGATGTTCCTAACAACTTTAGAGTCATACAGAAGATGCATTACAAGAACTCCAGAGTTTTGTAGAAGGATTGAAGGATCTCCGGAGCTGGATCAACAAGTCACCAAAGGTTGTTGGTCACATGACCTCTAGAGCTATGTACCGCTGAGCTTATAGATGTCTCCAGAGCACTCTCTATGGATTTGTTTTATATACTACACAGAATCTCTGGAGCTGTTCCAGAGCTACAGTGTTCTGCATGTGAAGGCTAGATTTTTGGAGAAGACTGCAGCAGTAGCTTGTGGGAGACAAAGGACACCTATTACTTGATTTTTGCATGAATTAGAGACTTATGTTAGAATGTTGTTTTTAAATTTAATTCCTTTTTATCAGGGCCTTCACGACCTGATTTATCTCAAGTCAAAACTCTTGATTTAAGGGGCACCTTCAATGTCACTTTAAATCTCTTTTAGTTTGGCATGATTATCTTTTTAACATAGGCAGTTGCATGTTTAGTCCTAAGAATAAAGATCTTTTGTATCTAAGGTAGAATTGGGAGTGAGCTAATAAACTCTGGAGATATGTTGTTAGCAAATATACATGATATATTGTATGGAGGTGAAAGGAATCATAATCATATTTTTTTTTTCAAAAGCACAATATACTTTGTTTTTACTCTGTTGAAGAATACTCTATTTTGGAAGATCTTGGATTAAAGAAAGACAGTTTCTTATTTGTGTGTTATGAAGCTTTTTTTAGTCCTCCATTCTAGAGGTGTGGAGCAAGGACCCACTCCCACCAAAGGAGAGAAGGCTAGTATTGTTGTTTGGATTTATTGCTTTCTTAAATTACTACAAGTTCTTTAGTTTAGTTTTATTGCTTTGATAGATATAGATCATATTACCGTTTATTCTATTTTTAATGTCTTTTCAAATTTTCTAATTAGCTAGTTCATTTCAACATTATACTGTTCAAATTTCTAGATTAAGATTTCTTTCACAACAAGTAGCTAAAGGCATGAATTTGATTGGTTAAGTAGGTTTCATTTCAATAGATAGTTCTAGGACTGTTGATTGCTAGTTTATATTACAGACTACCATGGACAATGCCTTGGATTTGACAAACAATTAAGATTAAATGCAAGGTATAACGACCCTTATCAGCCTTGACCTCCATAATCTCCACATCTACATCAGGGGCGTCTACCTCCACCTATGGATCATCTGTCTCTACCTGTGCTCCATCTTCACCACAACCCTGTCTTCCACCCCCATCATCACCACCTCCCTATGCTCCATCTCCCCCTCCCCCAACTGCTACACACTGTCCCCCTCCTCTATCTCCCTTGCATCTAGTCAATGCCTTGCGTGTCTCCCCTGAAATGGTACCGCTGCAACTTGCCCTGCCTTCCCTCCTAGGACAGTAAGTCGCACTAGATGATGCGTCGCCCACCAGACATGATACTCTAATGTAGTATCTACATCCTCTACCTCTGTACCTAGTGGTACCCATCATATGGGTACCAAAGCCTGAAAATCTGCCAACACAAGTGTGGGATCCAATGCCACACCCCACAACCCAACCTCTCATGCTACCCACAAGAAGATAGCCTCGTGTCATGGCTCAGGGTGCTGCTCCCCAAACTACCTCAATACCTACTCTAGCATATACCTCTCAATAATGAGATTTGTCTGCCCCATGATGTATCATGTCTGTCACACATAAGAGAGTTTCTCATCATCGTCCTCCCATGCCTCACAAGCCCGCCATGGCCTCCATGTCAATGAATCCAGCTCATCCAACACTCTCCTCCAGTAATCCATGTCTTCCAGGCACCTGTAATGTAGAATCCTAGCGTAACACTAAACATAAGGGTAAACCTCACCCCTCCCCCCGATCTACAAGTGGTCGTGTGAGAGAAATATGCTCCCATGCCCAGATATGTAGGAGCATAACACCACAACCAATGTTTCGCACCTGTCGATACACAATGCTATGCATATCCTAATACAGGTGGGCAAGAAGGTAGGGACCCAGGCAAATACCTCCCCATCTAGCATCCTCTCTAAAACATCTCCCTAGCCGGTCAAGAAGTACCACACACATCTCGCAAGAACTAGAATACCTCAAATCAACCCAACCAAAAATAGTGTCATAGAGGCATCTACCTAAATTCGTGATAAATCCATTTGAGTCCTCTCAAAAGTAGGATCACCACTTAGGAATACGTGCTTTAGTGCCTCCTCACCTATATCCAAGTTGTACCTCACAAGTGAACCATGAATGGGGATCCGCAAAATCCTCCATACATCCTCCAATGTGATGGTCTTCTCACCTATCAAGAAGAGGAAAGCGCTCCTCTCACTCTGCCATATCTGAACTAATGTCATCATCATGGTTGTATGCACCTGAATATTAGGCATGTAAGAAACATACAGCATCCCGATTGCTGTTAACCACTCCCTCTCCTCCTCTGTGAAGCCATCTTGTATCTCATTGTCCAAGGATGCCTCTGTAAGGAAAGCAGAGGTGCCGAATACAGCTTCCCTAATGTTAATTCAAAGGGGATAATGTAGACAGGTAACTTTCAATTCAATACATAGATGAATACACCAGTATTACGTGGGAAAACCATTTCGGGTAAAAAACCCACCACCAACAGTAGAACAATCTTTATTACAATAAAACTAAGATTTAGAAATAAAGATCTCAACTTGCTCTAATGTTCGATCCTATTCTTTGTACCAGATCACCTCTTTCATTTGTACATACTACAGAAAATAAACCGTACAAAATAGAATCATCATCTCAAACAATGATGCCAAAAGATCACTTTTATCTCCAGTCTGCAAGAGCATAAACGGTTACACAACTGTTGCCCTAACTGAAAACGAATCAACTGCTTCCAGCATTGCTACTTATGCGACAGTCGTAACTGTCCACATTCTGTAAGACAAAAAATCCCACATGCACCGGGTCATGTATACTATTTTAGTTTATAACCATAATCAATCCATAAGTCTAGTGTCGGCAATTTTGTTTCCGACGAAACCAACCTACAAACCCATCGGCCTAACAAGCTCCATCGGTTATCGCATTTCATCTTCCACTGATATACAAAGTCACCCCGATCCCTCAGTTCAACACCCTTCATCAGACAGACACTCGCCATCGGCCCAAACGATTTCCATTGTTCCGATGAACAATCTCTTGCCGATCAGTGTTGAACTATCGAAGTGACAAAAGCTATCGGAGCCACTTCAGAACCTTTTGCCGATCAACAGACTTAGGCCGATAACCTTTCTATCGGAGTGACCTCTATCCATCGGCCCAAAGACTTTAAGCTGTGCCGATAGTTGATCTCTCGCCGACCACCAAATGAACTCACCATCGGTGAAACCATTAGCATCGGAAAGATGTTCAACACTTACTCTAACGGATCCTTGTCTCACCGACGCCAACACAACCAACGATTAAATAAATGAGGTGCAAGCAGTAACTTGAGACACACGTTCTCTTCAATCTCCCACTTGTCAAGGAGATTACTGCCACCTCTCAATTCTCATGCGATTAATGAGAACTATGGGCCTGCAAACCCATTTCATTTGAACACCATTTGAACTTGGTCGTGCTCGCTGGTTTAGTTAAGGCATCAGCAACATTTTCCAAGGTGTCAATCTTATCCAGCTTCACCTTCCTATCTTCCACCATATCATGAACAAAGTGATATTGGACATCAATATGTTTTGTCCTAGAATGAAACGTAGGGTTCTTCACCAAACATATAGCACTTTGACTGTCACAGTGTATTTGTATCTGCCCTGCATTAAAACCAACATCAAAACACAACCTCTTCAACCAAACGGCTTCTTGGCATGCACGAGTAGCTGCCATGTACTATGCTTCTGTTGTGGACAAAGCGACTACAGCCTGCTGCTTACTCATCCAACTGATAGCACCACCATTTAATGTGAATACATATCCACTGGTGGATCTTCTACTGTCAATATCCCCTACCCAATCAAAATCCACATATCCCTGAATGCTAATAGATCTCTTTGATCCAACTGAGTTTCCATGATAGCAAATAGCATAGTCAGAAGTTCCCTTCAAATACCTCATAACTCTTTTCACAGCATCCCAATGTGATCTACCTGGATTCACCATAAACTGGCTCAAAACTCCCACTGCTTGGGCAATGTCTGGTCTGGTACAAACCATTGCGTACATCAAACTGCCAACAACACTTGCATAAGGCACTCTTTTCATGTCATCAGAGTCATTCAAAGATTCTGGACAATCTTCAACAGATAATTTCGTTCCCTGCAAAACTGGAACAACTAATTGTTTAGAATCAGACATATGAAACTTATCAAGAACATTGGTAATATACTTGCTCTGGCTGAGCCAAATCTTTCTCTTAGATCTGTCCCTTTTGATTTCCATTCCTAGAATGTACTTCGCTGCCCCCAGATTCTTCATTTCAAATTTCAAGGACAACTAAGATTTTAATTTTGAGATCATCCCCTTACCATTGCTAATGAATAACATGTCATCCACATACAATGCAATTATAAGAATCCGATCACCTTCAATTTTATAATAGACACAATGATCAGATTTAGATCTCACATACCCCAAGGATAAAACATACGTATCAAATTTTTGATACCACATTCTGGGAGATCGCTTCAAACCATAAAGAGACTTTTTAAGTTTACATACCAGATGTTCTTTACCTTTTTCCACAAAATGCTCTGGCTGGGACATATAAATTTCTTCTTCAAGGTCCCCATGAAGAAATGCTATTGTCACATCCATCTGCTCAATTTCAAAATCATATGCTACTGCAAGTGACAACAGAAATCTAATGGATGTCAGCTTAGCTACAGGAGAAAAGATTTCTCCATAATCAATACCTTCCTTTTGGGAATACCCCTTAGCAACCAGTCTTGCCTTGTACTTATCAACACTACCATCTGGACCTTATTTCTTTTTAAATACCCACTTACAGCCCACAGGTTTTCTACCTTCAGGCAAGGGCACCAGATCCCAGGTTCCATTTTTCTCCAACGATGACATTTCGCTATCCATGGCTTCCAACCAAGAATCTGAATCAGGTAAACTAATGGCTTCTTTTACAGTCCTAGGTTCATCAGTATCAGTGAGCAAAGCATAGGCACAACTTGAATCAAGTACTGAAAATCCATACCTATTTGGTTGTCTCCTTTCACGTGTAGACCGCCTCAATGGTTGAGGTGTAGGTTCAGGTTCTTGCTTTGGATCTAAATCTTCAGAGCTACTTGAACTCACATATGAACCATCTACACTTGGTGTTTGTTGTTCCTCTTTTACAGGGGTTAGAGGAATATTAACAACATTCTTTTCTTTCTTTTCTTCTGTCTTCTCCGGCTGAGAAATACTAACCAAAGGTTTCAGCTCTCTAAAAATTATATTCCTGCTGTAAATTACTTTTTCAATTTCAGTATTCCAAAGCTTGTACCCCTTAACACCGACTCCATAGCCAATAAAGATACATTTGACTACCTTGTTATCTAACTTAGATCTCTTTACCTCAGGAATATGAGCATATACCTCACAGCCGAAGACACGAAGATGTCTTAGAGAGGGCTTCTTTCTAGACCACGCTTCCATTGGTGTCATATCAACAATGCCGAAGAAGGAGAACGATTCAGCAAGTAACAAGCTGTAGCAACTGCCTCAGCCCAGAACCTTTGTTCAAGACTAGCATAACTCAACATACTTCTTGCTTTCTCCATCAATGATCTATTCAACCTTTCAGCAACTCCATTTTGTTGTGGAGTATAAGGTGTAGTTTTGTGTCTTTTTATACCATGATCTACACAATACTTATCAAAATCCGCATTACAATATTCACCACCATTATCTGTTCTCAAGCATTTTATTTTTCTACCAGTCTAGTTTTCCACAAGAGTTTTAAATTCTTTAAACTGACTGAACACTTCTGATTTATTTGTCAAAAAATATACAAATGCTCTCCTTGAATAATCATCAATGAACGATACATAGTATCTTGATTTAGATAAAGACGGAACATCAACTGGACCAAAAACATTAGAATGTACATAGTCCAGAACACCAGAAGATTTATGAGGACTTGAATAAAAAGAAACACGGTTCTGTTTTCCATATATACAATGTTCACAGAAATTGAACTCCGAATTACAATCAATCAGCCCATCTACCAGAGTTTTGTTTTTCAAGGTTTTTAAACCTTTTTCACCTATGTGACCAAGTCTATGATGCCAGAGCATTGTTTTCTCTGCAAGAAGTTTAACTTCCATAGAATTTGCATCATGTGTTACAATAGTAGCTTTTTCAAAATTTTCAGAGACACTATTACAGCACACTGGTTTAGCTTCTAACCTATACAGAGTTCCAATGCGTTCACCCTTTGCCAGTACTATAGAACCTCTAGTCATTTTACAGACACCATTCACAAAAGTAACTTGCACTCCAACATCATTAAGCTTACTAATAGAAAGTAAATTTTGAGCCAGACCTGGTATGTGAAGAACTCCATTCATTCCCTTTATCCTGCCATCCGGGAACTGGATTCTGACTCGTCCTCGGCCAACAACTTCCAGTGTTGAATCACTTGCCAGGAACACCTTCCCACCAGCATACGGTTTATACTTTATGAACCACTCTCTGTGAGATGTCATATGAAAAGATGCTCCTGAATCCACCAGCCACACAGCTTCAGGTGCAGGTGTTGCCAAGGCAGCAATGAAGGCATCAACATCACTCTGAGAAGAATCATTGTCAGAAGAGTTCTTCTTCTTCTTCTTTTTCTCCTCTTTACAGTCTCTTCTGATGTGTCCTTTCTGTCCACAATTCCAGCACTTCACCTTGGACTTTGTGCCAAGAGATTTTGATTTCCCCTCTAATTTGGACTTAGACTTGTTATCCTTCTTCTTGCCTCTTTCCTTTGATCTACCTTGAACAGATAGGGCCTCTTTGGCTGTCTCAAAAGATTTCCTTCGCATCTCTTCAGATAACAACAAGGTAACAACCGCTTCAGTTGTAAATGTGGTTGTTGTACTTCCAATAGCCATCACAAGATGATCCCATGAGTCAGGTAAGGAACACAATAGAAGCATACAACGGTCTTCCTCTTCTATTTTTACACCTACAAACGTCAACTGTACAATAATCAGATTAAATGTGTTCAGATGGTCTGCTATAGATGCACCTTCATCCATCTTTAGAGAATACAACTTCTTTCTGAGGAACAATTTATTCACCAAGGACTTGCCCTGGTAAATATCTCCCAACTTCTTCCACAAATCTTTGGCTAACTTCTCTTCATGGACGTTCAATAGAACAGAATCTGTAAGACTTAATCTTATCAGTCCTTTGGCTTTTCTGTCAACTAGGTCCCAATCTTCTTGTTTCATGCTTGTAGGTTTAACCCCAGACACAGCAATCCAAAGATCTCTGTCAACCAACAAATCTTTAGCCTTAATCTTCCACAACTCAAAGTTTGTGCCATTGAACTTTTCAATGTCTATTTTTCCTAATGTACTTGCCATCTTATTTAACAGAATAGACCTCTACAGAACTCCCATTCACTGAACTAACACAAAAAACCCAACCTACCAACAAGGATAACATAACTGGCCAAGCTCTGAGACCACATGTAACGAAAGCAGAGGTGCATAATACAACTTCCCTAATCTTAATTCAAAGGGGATAATGCAGACAGGTAACTTTCAATTCAATACATAGATGAATACACCAGTATTACGTGGGAAAACCCTTTCAGGTAAAAAACCCACCACCAACAGTAGAACAATCTTTATTATAGTAAAACTAAGATTTACAAATAAAGATCTCAACTTGCTCTAATGTTTGATCCTATTCTTTGTACCAGATCACCTCTTTCATTTGCACATACTACAGAAAATAAACCGTACAAAATAGAATCATCATCTCAAACAATGATGCCAAAAGATCACTTTTATCTCCAGTCTGCAAGAGCATAAACGGTTACACAACTGTTGCCCTAATTGAAAATGAATCAACTTCTTCCAGCATCGCTGCTTATGCGACAGTCATAACTGTCCACATTCTATAAGACAAAAAATCCCACATGCACCAGGTCGCATATACTATTTCAGTTTATAACCACAATCGATCCATAAGTCTAGCGTCGGCAATTTTATTTCTGACGAAACCAACCTACAAACCCATCGGCCTAACAAGCTCCATCGGTGATCGCATTTCATCTTCCACCGATATACAAAATCACCCCAATCCCTCAATTCAACACCCTTCATTGGACAGACACTCGCCATCAGCCCAAATGATTTCCATTGTTCCGATGAACAATCTCTTGCCGATCAGTGTTGAACTATCAGAGTGACAAAAGCTATCGGAGCCACTTCAAAACCTTTCGCCGATCAACAGACTTAGGCCAATAACCTTTCTATCAGAGTGACCTCTGTCCATCGGCCCAAAGACTTTAAGATGTGCCGATAGTTGATCTCTCGCCGACCACCAGATGAACTCACCATTGGTGAAACCATTAGCATCAGAAAGACGTTCAACACTTACTCCAACGGATCCTTGTCTCACTGACGCCAACACAACCAACGATTAAATAAATGAGGTCCAAGTAGTAACTTGAGACACACGTTCTCTTTAGCCTCTCCCATGAATCGATAGCTAATGGATGCACCTGCATCGATCTAAACCATAAATGTTAGCCAAATTTTCAACCCATTCTGCGCAGACCCCCTTTTCGATAAAAGGTACGCCATTTCCCTTCATAAGTGCCCTTTTGGACAAAGGCACATTGATTCCCTACACAGGTGTGCCTCCATATGAAGGTGCACTGATACCTTAAGCAGGCATGTCGACATGACGCAGGCGCGTCGTTACCCTTCCCAGACATGCTTTTAGACAAAAGCGCACCATTACCTGAGACAAGCGTGCCCATAAAACATAGGTGCACTCCTCATCTACAAAGATGTGCCTCCAGATGAAGGCGTTCTGATTACCCACATAGGTGCTAAAAGTGACAATAAAGGTGAGTTGTTATAACATGGGCATGTCGTTAGACAAAGGCACGCCAAGACTCAGCATCGATGTGCCGTGCGATGACACAGGCATGTTTTCACCAAACGGTGCCTACATTTTTCCTACCTTTCCTGAACATTTATGACCCCTAGGACCTAGCCTAAACTACCCAAAAGCCAATGTAGGGTTAGAGACATACTGGTGTACCAGTGCTTGGAGGTCGCTGGAAACTCCTGACCTGCTCTCCACGATACTCATGTCGAGAGGAAAGCCCATCATGCTTGCCATAGTTTCTCTCTTCTTCTCTCTATTTCTCCAAAGCTCATGAGTGCAAATGACTTGGGATGGCCCCCTTTACCACTATTTATAGGCCCCCAACCCTAATTTTCTTAGCCTTGGCCTAGTTTTTCACCTGTAGCCCTCATACCCTGTTCATTTTTCTTCATTCTTCTTTCCTTTGAACCAGTTTTTCATCCTGCATCCCTTATCCACCATCATTTCTTCTTTTTGAGAGTTTACCCCAAAAATTTATTTTTTCCGACAGACCTCTCAAGGGGGCATACCTCCTCCCTCTATCCTCCCTTCAGTATGTTGAACACAAAGAAGTACTGAGAGGGGGGTGAATTAATACTTAATCAAATTATTTCCTTTTAAATGTATTCAATCCATACTGAACAATTAAACCAAATGAATCATAACAACACAAACACACATGACACCAGATTTACATGGAAACCCAAGATGGGAAAAACCATGGTGAGCAAGCTACTTAGATCTACTGTCCAAATCTAGCCTCTCAAATAAAAATAGTTTTATAATAATTTTTATGGGCACCAACCTAAAGGAAGCTCCAACTCCCTAATACAAAGTTTTATGGGCTCCAACCCAAAGGAAGCAACAACTCCTTGATACACATTTTTATGGACTCTAACCCAAAGGAAGCTCAAAATCCCTAAAGTGCTAAAACACTTTCAACACTTACAAGATGAGACACCAACCTCTGTACCAAAACACTTGACCAGTTCCAATGATTCAATCACCTCTACAACATCACCTCCTTTAACACTTTGACATCGACTTACTTAGATAACCTCAACACATCTGCTCTATCATCTCTGCTAAAAAACAATGTCACAATACACTCTGAATTTGTTATGAACCATGCATCATATCCTCCAGAGTTGCTTCTCAATTTCTGGATCATTCATATTTTTGCATACACACTCACTCACTCTCACAATCACACATTAAAACAATCTTCTATCCTTCATATATATCCTCCGCGAGTCTTCTAAACTTCACCTTTATCGGCCTTGATGAAACATGTAACATGAAATGTGTAATCGGCCTAACTTGTTGGCTCCCAAATCATCTGCAGTAATGTAGGAATCAAATCCCTTTGTGTGGTTCATACCAAGTGATCAATTGGACCCATTTTACCTTCTCCCAATCTTTCTAGCTAGTGCACGCTTGCACAAACATGGCAAAATCACTCAAACACACCATGTTGGCTTCGCAAGCACTTATCCTTTCATGCCTTAGCTACAAACCCTATGTGGTATCGGAGAAAAGAGATATCACTATGCGGATCAAGCCACAAAAACTATATGACCTATAAAGCATTCTCATACACTCCTCTTTTTGGTTTATGCTTCTTCTTGCTGGTGCAAGTAATTAAACATTGATGTCGGTATCCCTTACACAATCTGGTCACCCTGTCTTGACATAGAACATTGAAAAACATACTTGCGGTGATCAAAAACACTTGAAACTTTAACTTAGCATACACACTGATCATCTAAACTTATCTTTCAAACAACAAAGCCAAACATCACAGTGCGGTGAAATGCGGTGGCTTTCTATTCTACTTCTGATAACCTTATATAGCAACATGACTTGTTCTTACTCAGCTGACTCTAAAAAATATTGCGGTACTTTGTATCCTTCAAAACTTGAGTATATCATTATTGTACCTTTTCTTTACCTAGTCTCCAAACCGTCAGGCTATATCTTCAAGTGCGGAGAAATGCGGAGCATTATTATGTACCTTTGAGGCTGCAACAACACTGTGTCACCACTGTCTTCACTCTGCTAACTCTGGAAAGCTTTGCAGTAACTTTCATGCTCTGAAACTTGGATCACGCATACCTCATAGCTATCTCTATCTAACCTCCAAGTCACCAGACCATATCTTCATTTGTGGTAGAATGTGGTCCAATTTCCTGAGCTTCTATAGTATAATTCCCCATGCCTTTGACAATTTGAAACCTTATACATTTTCCTTCATATCTCATGCAATGATTTTCATCAAGAGGCAATGAATGCAACATTCACAACACCATATAAAACAATCATAACTCTTTTCAAAAACAATAAGCCACAACTTCATGTCAGCATATCCTTCAACTTGTCAACTTTCACCTATCCATGAACTTCATAAGATAAGGTACAACTTGTACAGATGATGCTCATGTCTTTCATCATCATATCTTTCACACCTTTTATCATCACTCCTTTGACATCAACAATTACCACTCTTTTGACATCAATGACAACATATGCAACAATCTCCCCCTTTGTCATCGATGGCAACACTAACCTGATATGCAAATTTTTCTCTCCCTTTGACATCAAGGGCAAAGGGCCAGTGGTCTTTCTTTGTTCTAAAAAAACATACAAGCTCCCCCTGTCTGTGCAATCCTTGTCATCCTTCTTAGTTTCTTATCTACCTGCTCCTCCTGAGAGGTAGCCACCATCAATCCAGGGATAATAAATATACCTTGAACTGCTCCCCCTAGACAGATGCATCATCTATGCATCTAGCTAGGAGGGACAACAACCCCTAACTTATGCCTGAGATATTAAAATGTGTCCTTAGAAAGTGCTTTTGTAAAGATGTTTGCAACCTGATCCTTTGTAGTTACATATTCAAATTTTACTTCTTGATTTGCAACCTTTTCTCTTGAAAAATGATACTTGATGGATATGTGCTTGGTTCGAGAGTGCATCACTAGATTCCTTGAAATATTGATGGCACATGTATCGTCGCATAGAATAGGAATAGGCTCATTGATGAGGTATAAACAACCTCATTCCTTTGACAAAACAAATAACACTTTTTGCATTGCCCAATCACCCTAGCCTTGCCAATTTGTTTGTTTTTATAATCAATATTTATTTATTTTTAATAAAATGTTGTACAAATCTTTATTTCCTAAATTGATTGAAATTAGCTATTAAATGTTGATATAATGGTATGTAGAGTTGAGTAATTGTGTAGGATTAATGCATGGCCTACGAGAGGAGTGGACTTTAAGCAACTAAGGTCAAGTGCGCCGGAAGTTGAGGGCGCCAAAAATTTTAGGTGTGCATTGATTGGAGACTCTTTTAATCCTATTTATTTCTGTTGGTTATCTACGACATTATGGCTCCACTCAGAGCCTTTTATATGTTTTATTCCATAAAGACATTAGTAGTTGAAATTCTATTTTTCTGTTATAAGACTTTTCCAAATGACATTTTATCACCATCTGGAATATAGGAGTTCGTAATAGTTCAGTTTTAGTCAGTTGCTCAAAACATGGATATATATCATACTGTGAAAAGAATAAAAATCAATATATCTCTTTTTGGCAAATAATCGATGAGCAATATTTTCATGGATGCAAATAGTGTTCTTCTGAGTATTTCCTTTTGAGTTATGAAGATATGAATGGAGTTACTATGTTGCTGTGGAAACAATTGAATGTGATCTGAGTTAAAAGATGAAATTCTCCCAAGAGCTTGCCACTCGCGGGATTGTAGAGTAGATAAGTATTTCTATTTTCATGAATGTCCTATTCAGAATAGTGTTATTTTATGTTTAGTTCCATTGTGTGTGCCTGTAGGTTGTGATGTTTAAGATGTTAATTCTTGGAGCTCTGTTTGTTTAAATATTTTCGGAGCATATGCTTTAGTTTTAAATTACTATTAACTGTTAGTTGGAAGTTTGAATGTGTGTGTAGTTATAGGATTAGTCATTGCTTGAGTTTGTAGTAAAAATTGCATGTATGAATTTCTAGTATAAAGTTTATATGTTTTCTTAGATTAAAGAGTTCCAATTCTTTCTAGTATAGAGTTCAAATGCTTTCTAGTTTGATATGTTGTTTAATCCTTTTTAAAGATACAAGAAATTGTTTCTAGATGAGATATCCAAACAACACTCCCTATTGCATACAGCATTAGATACTACCCCGGTCGATAAACTGATATTTTTCAACTAAAGTGTTAGGTCCTCATGACAGCCTATCACTCATCATACATTACCTTGATATCCTTCAATGTTTGCTTCATCCACAATACTTGAGTGCAGCAGGATGCTGCAGCTATATACTTTTCTTCTGTTGTTGATAAATAAATTGAATCCTATTTTTTACTAAACCATGAGACTAATTTGTCTCCCAAAAAGAAAGCTCCACCATTGGTACTTCACCTATCATCAACACTGCTAGCCCAATTTGCATCAATATATGCACTCAGGGAAAATCATTACCTCTTTGATACCATAGTCCAAAATCTGGAGTGCTCTTCAAATATTTGAAAATTCTTTTGACTGCCTTCACATGTGTTTCTTTTGAATCAGCTTGAAACCTTGCAACCATACAAACAACTTGCATAATGTTAGGCCTTGATGCTGTTAAGTATAGTAGGCCCCCGATCATAGACCTATATATAGTCTAATCAACCTATGGTGACTCATCATCTTTACTTAAATGACAACCTGTTACTGTAGGAGTACCCACTGGTTTGCAACCTTCCATACCAAACTTTTTCAACATCTCCTTGACATACTTTGCTTGTGATATAAAGATACCTTCATTTGATTGAGTGATTTGGAGTCCAAGAAAGAATGATAGCTCACCTATCATAGACATTTCAAATTCCTTCTGCATCTCTTCTACAAACTTATTGCACATTTCATCATTGTCGCCAAAGATAATATCATCAACATATACTACTATTATTAATATGTGCTCATTCTCAATTTTGATATATAGATTACTATCTGTTGTACCTTTCTTGAAGCCATACTAGAGTAAATACTTATTCAACCTTACATACCAAGCCCTAGGGTCTTGTTTAAAACCATATAAAGCCTTCTTAAGTTTGCACACCATATTCTGATCTTCTAATAACTGGAATCCTTCAGGCTGCTCTATGTAAACTTCTTCTAAGTCACCATTCAAGAAAGTAGATTTGACATCCATTTGATATACCTTAAAGTCCTTGTGAACTACAAATGGAAGAAACATCCTAATTGCTTCCATTCTTGCCACAGGAGCAAATATCTCCTCAAAGTCAATTTCTTCCACTTGTGAATAACCCTTGTAGACCAACCTTGCTTTGTTTCTAACCACTTCTCAATCTTCATTCAATTTATTTATGAACACCCATTTTGTACCTATCACATTTTGTCTGCAGGTCTTGGCACCAATTCCCAAGTCTATTTTTTCTCTATCTAATTTAGTTCTTCTTCCATTGCCTGCATCCATCCTTCATCCCTACTAGCATCAACAAAAGTTTAAGGTTCTATCTTAGACAACAAAGAGAAGTTTATTTGTTCATTTGTCCTTGCAAATCTTCTTCTAGTATGTATTCCTTCATTCTTGTCTCCAATTATCTAATCTTCTGACTGATTCTTCTAAACATACTAGCAGGAGTCTTGGTGGACTTCTCTTGTGTTTCTTCCTTTTCTTTAACTTCTTCCTCTTCTTTTATGCAAGTAGATTCATCTGAACAACAATCTTCTTACTCATGTGTGAATGGATGTGACTCTTCATCAACCCTAACATTCGCACTCTCAACTATCTTCCTCAGTCTTTTATTGTAGCATATATAAGCTTTGCTTCTTGTTGAGTACCTGTTGTCGTATTTTTCCCAACCCAAAATATTCTAGAAATCCCCTCCTTCTATCAGAGAAATCCAATCAGAGAAAGCCCAAATAGAAGGAGGAAATCCCTTGCAAAAAACCCATAAAAATCTAAGTCCCTACCTTTGTTTTTTGCCCTTAGTCAACAAAAGTTTGAGTTAGCAAACATGCCAGTTCACTGACTGGCCGATTCACCATCTAAGGGAAGAAGGCCCAAAAATGACTAAGGAAACAAGTCTTTTGTTTTCTCTTTTATCAGTATTTTCCAGGTTTTGCGAACTCTCCAAAGGTTCGCATTTTCTTCAGTTTGCCAATCGAGCAAATTATCGATAGAAGGCTAGATGGGGAGACTTGCAAGAAAAATGGCTAAGGCAAAGGGAAGAAATATTTCTTTTATCAGCAAAAATGCAATTTGGCAAGCCTTTGGTTTAGCGGTTTGGCAGTTCGTCGCTTTGCCAGTTTGACAACAAAGGGGCGAATCGGCTAAGGCAAGGCAATGATAAATAAAAGGTGAAGGAAGGCAAAGGTTTGCCTTTATTGGAAAAATATTGGTTCGGAGAACCTTTGGTTCGCTGACTGAAGAACAATGAAGGCAACGGCGAGTGTTCTCTTCAAAGAAGCAAAGGAAAGAAGAATGTTTTCCTTTGTCGACAAACTTTTGGTTTGGCGAACCTTAAGTTCATTGATCAGCAGGTTCACTGATCGGTGACTTTGCCGACATAGGGAAAAGAGAAGGGGCATGGCGAAGAAAAAAGTCTAAGGCAAAGAGCAAAGAAACGTTATCGGTGAATCAGGGAAAACTCAAACTTGCTAAGTGGTTCAAATTTTCCCAAGTTTGTCGATAGGGAAATTCATTGACCAAAGGGGCCCAAAGGGAAGAGATGATGCTGCGGCAAAAGCGGTAGTTTGTGGAAGTGAAACTTTGCCAATAAGGCAAAATGAGAAGGAAGATACCTAAGTTCAAAAAAGAGGACAATTGTCGATAAGGCAAAGAAAAAGTGAAAGATGCCTTTGTTGGCGAACTTGGAGGTTCGCGAACCTCCAAGTTCACTGACAAAAGGTTCGATCGATGGAGGATTCACCGATAAAGTGAGTAGTGAAGAGGAGGCACGGTGATAAAGAGGTTCGGCAAATGGGTAATTTTTTGATAAGATAGTATAAGAGGAAAAGAAGCAAGGTTCAGGAAAAGTCAATTTCGCCGATAAAGGCGAGAATGGACCAAAGGACACAGTGGTTCGTGAAATTATTTTTTTTGCTAACAAGGGGCAAAATCGGCAAATTGGACATGTAACATCCACATCCGAAATGACAAGAAGTAACTAAGTTTTCACAACGGTAAATTTTTTTTTTTACAAGGTAATCAAATACATAAATAAACTTATCCATAATCCAATACCACATTTTCATTTTATCATAAACATGATTGCATTTTCATAAAGACTGAAAGAAATGATATACATTGAAACACTTTGTTTTCTAACAAATGAAATTTTCTTGAAATAACAAATATCGGAAACATACCATTACCATGCATCTCGATTGTCAACCCATCACGTTCAAGACTCGGCAATTCCTCAATATTTGGAAGAGAAAGTATCTTCAAGGAGCTTAACCTCCAACCACTGATCGTCGGTCTCCCGCACTCCTTCCTAACCGGAAGTGGCCCTACCCTACTCAAGAGGATAGACTAGGATAACCATCGGTGTTTGCCATCTGAGCTCTGGTGTTGTAACCTACGTGTCTTGTTATCGTGCAGATCCCTAGATACCCTCTAGTCATGCACGACCCTCCACAAGAAACGCCATCCAGTTACGGTGAACGTTTGATGCACTTGAGGATAGTACACCACCTTGGCCAAAGGATTTGTATTTAGTTAGCGTTCTAAAAACGCATGAACTTGGTTCACCCACCCTACTCGACTTGAACTGGTCGAAATCCTACAGTTTCCTATTTGCATTGTTTGAACTATTTTGACGACCTTGATGACCTCAAGGGCTTAGGATATCCTCCTATAATAGCGCATGGCGCAACATTTACTCTAATCCTGAGTTCATAGTTTCAAAACCCATTTCTTGTAAAAACATTATATATAAGCGCCCACTCCTAAGTGGTTTCATAGTTGTGTACTCGGTTCCCATGTTTGCGCAACACACTCATGTATCTAATACATATTCCCGTTATCCCAGATTTCAGAGGTTCTAGACTCATAAGGTCTACCAAAACGAAACTAGAGTCAACGCATGCAACGTAATCTAAATTCCACATGCGGGTTTTCCACTCTACAAGCTCGTCATAAAAACATGACGTTTTATGACACAAGGACATTAACTCCCTACTTCGCTTTTAAGTCAATAATTTTGCATAAGTTATTGAGGTAAGAATCGCACATTATCATAATAAAAGATTTGAACTCTTTCATATGACCTTAGAGATGACCCACACTCATGGTCGACCTCTAACAAAAGATAAAAGACGGAAACGACTCAAGCTAGTTGCAACTACAACTTCGGCTGTCAAACACATTAAAGTTTACGCCGAGCATGCTCTAATTCTGTGGTTTTAGTCTTCCACACATCACGCACGTGGAACAACGTGATTTCTTGCAATGCAGCTATCGTTTAAAATACTTTAGGGTAATTTTACGTTAATACCTCAGTTTTAAAGGAACTCTTTAATATGCTACGTCTTTTGAAGTTTGTAGTTCACATTAGCAATCATGCATTGTTCCATCTTTGAGGAAAAACATGGTGACCTACGTTCTATCGTCTTACGGCATCTTCCAAGAGAAAATAATAATCTATCTTCTAAGTTCTTGCAAACAATTCAACAGCAGCATTAAAGACACTTGAGGTTTTTATTACTATAAGACAGCAATGAAACATTTACAACAATAAACCTCACACAGTTTCGCAGTAGAAGAGATTGTCTTCACTTTTCATTCATTGAAACATAATTATTCTTTCATAAATTAGACTCATTTACTGATCTATTCCTAGAACAGAAGAGAAAATGGTAAAAACCTGTTGACAGAAATAAGGATTTCCGTGCCAAGTTCTTTTCTCCTCTGGCTAGTCGTCCTCCTCTCAACCGGTCACTTCTCGAGCAAAGACAAGCTCCACAGTTTTCTTCTCTGCCAGACCAATCTCTCACTGCCCCTTAGCAACTTCTAAGACCCTCTATCCTTTCCACGGTGCACAAAATGTAACTCACCGTTCCCTCTCTGCTGTTCGTTTCCCCACTTCTTCTAGACAGCACCCGACTTCCTTAACTCTCACCTCTCCCTCTGATGAAGGCCTCTCTCTACACAGCTGTGCTCTCTTTGCACAGCCAACCCCCTTCGCACAGCGTTACAACTTAATAAACTATCTTCCCCTTATCTCTTCGTAGTTCTCTCTCTATACCACGATATGCTCTCCTTTTCCCCGTAAACAAATTCATCCACTGCCTTCTACACAGCCCCCCAAATCTCTGTTGCACTCCCCAGTCTCATTGCCCCCCGTCAGGTATCTCTTGATGTCGTTTCCCTTTTCCTCCCCCTGCGACTATCCTCCAACCATAACCAAGACGACTTCCTTAACTGTCTTCCTATCCCCCCCGAATCTCTCCCACTTCGTAGTTTTCCCTGCCTTCTTCTATCACAATCCCCCTTATTCCTCCTACTCGGCCGTCTTCTAACCTCCTCTTCAATTCGTGATCCCATCTTCCTTCCATATTCCCCACTCACTCCTCAACACTTCGCAGTTTCCTCTCCTAAAGAACAGCAACTCCGTTGCCTCATGGAATCTCGGCCTCAACAAACGTATAACGGCTTCTCATTCGCCACCTCAAGCCCATGATGAGGGTTTTTCTAACCACATACGTCCCACCTCCAAAGTGAGACCTCACATGACGTGGAGAAAGGCTACCTAGCGGCGGTCTTCTCACGTTTTTGAACAACAGCAAAACGTGGCCTTCATATCCGCAATGAAGAAAGAACATCTGACGTAAAATGAACAATTACACCTATGGTTCCGTTCCCTCAATGATGAGGCAGCTTGGCATTAAATCAAACGGTTTAAGTTTCTATCATAATTCGCTAAACTTTCACTCTCTCTGATGGTGGAGGAAAATAAGACATTCAACATCTAGCGAAACATGCCTAAGCTTCAAGGTGGTCAGCATATCCGAGTATAACCGACTTCGATACTCACCACAACCACAAGAATGATTAAAGCTCCTTCGATGGTATGGCTTGTTAAAGGACATAACAACTCCGTCCTTTCCAGATAAACAAAACATTTAACTTTCCAAGACTAATTTAAAGGTCGAATTGAGGAGTTAAACATTACAGGGTAATGAATAAACAATTGCCTACGGCATCTCTATGGCTGAATAAGAAAGGGCGATTAAGACCACTCTAAATAAGAGGCTCAAGGTTAGACCAAAATAACTCGCGGTCAAAGCCAAAAGGAAGGACTCAAGCTAAACAACGGACACACAAATTATTACCCGCTATCGCGTTAAATCGACATTCGTCGATCTACAGAAAAGAATAAATTCACGAGTTCGACGCGTTTTACGTCAATCACGATGGATTGAACGTAACGCAAACAATTCTTACAACGTTAGGCGCACAAAGCCAACTTCTCGCGTTTTTCGACTACGAGACAAGATTTGCAATTTTGCCACAAGATGACTCATTAAATACTTATAGACGTAAATATTAAACGTCTAAATAAGTTGACTTGCTATTATGGACTTACGACGCCATCGACAACTCCAAGATTCTACAAGATGACTTCCGACTAGGATGTTATACTTTATCCTTTGACGTCGACATCAAATAAACTACCCAAACCGACAAACAAGACTTACTTGTTGGTTCCCAGGTTTATCTATCTGTTTGGCGATCTCAGTGGCAAACACCTTTGGTTAGTTTCCAGAGTCTATACTCTCTCTCGAAGATACTTTCTCTTCCGTCGAACACGGTCCACCTGTTCCTGCATCGACAGACTCGCATACAATTTTGTGGTCAAAGCATCTATGATCCAAATATAATATATTCAAACATCATTGCATTTATTATAAAGACATTTAGTCTACATATCTTGATCGTAATCAATAGATTCCACAATTTCATATAACAACTTTGTAAGATAAATTGTCAGTTTTCATGTCGTTCTCAACATAGTAATTTACTGAAATTTGCAAGAAAGTAAATAGTATAATTGTTTTCAAAAGGAGGGATGTAACAGGAGAAGTAGAGAACAAGGCAAAGGTTCGGTTTTCTCATGGTTCGTCGATAGGTGAATTAGCCGATAAAGGGGGTGCTAAGGGCTTAGTTCGAAAAAATTGCAGGCAGTGGATAAAGAGGGCAAATAGCAAATAAAGAAAGTTTAACAAAAGGACATTTTTGCCGACAAGGCAAAAACAGGGCAAAACTAAGTTCGTGAAATGTAGAATTCGCCAATAAGGTGAAAATGAACCAAATGGAAAAAGTTCACAAAATTGTAAGTTTGCTGAAAAGGCAAAAGCAAGAGAGGCCCGGTTTTGAAAAGTAAAAGTTTGCTGATAAGGCAAAGTGAAAGTAAAAGGTTCAAAGGATGGTTTGCCAAAATCAGGTTTTGTCAACTGAAGGAAAGAGTAAAGATAAGAAAAGTTTGCCAAATGAGAAATTTGTTGATAAGGCAAAAATAGCGCCAAAGAGATAATAGATAAAGACAAGGCCAATTTCGTGGAAGTGGAAGTTCATTGATAAGGCGGAAAGAGAGAAGAAAGTCAGAGAGATCTTGGTTCTGAAAATGAGGATTTTGCTGATAAGGCAAAAGAAAAAATAGTTCTCAAAAATGGGATTTTGTCGATAAGCAAAGTAAGGGGATAGAAAAAGGGAAAATCAATGAAAATGGATGATACTTTAGAATATCTAAGAAATTTAGATATTTTAAAGTGTTGTAAAAGCTTTAAGGGCTAATTTTAGGACTCTACAGAGCTATGCCACGCAAGTTGTTCAAACAATGAAATTCTTCAATACATGGGTACATTTGGAAGACAAAGCAGATATATTAAATGTTGCAGATGTTAGAAATTGAATTTGGACAAGAAACCTTCTTTTGTCAATTTGCAGGTTTGTCAGAGTATGGGTATGCTTCTAACGTGTTGCAGTAGGCCTAATTTTAATGGAGCATGGGCATAAATTGTTGACTAATTTTCAATGCCTAAGGCTACCACAATGGATTAAAAAAAGTTATATATACATATGAAGAAGATGTATTTGTGTTGGTTGGTTGCGCTAGGTCACTTCTAGAGGCAGAAAGTTTGTTATAGGTTCAGACCTTGTGATTTTCTCTAGAATTGGGCGGATTTGATGGATTGTGCTCTTCTGTTGAGCCTCTCATGTCTCTGCACCAGTTCAAAAATGAAGGAGATTCTAGCATTTTGTGGCCATTTCATGCCTATAACAAATTTCTTCTTCTTTTGTAGTGGCTATTTAGCCTCTATGATCAATATAAACTGAAGTTGCCTCTCTCATTGTTCTTGCATTGTGTTTATTTGATAGATGCATACTGTATATTGTGGATAAAACAGTCCCTTTCATGCTTTCATCTCATTGCCTCAACCTCTGTTTGAATTCCCATGAGTCTGTGCGATTTCCCTTCAGCTTTTGAGACCATTACTGTGTTATGTTAGTTGCATTCAAACATCCTAAATCTTGGTGCATCACCATTTCCTTTTCTACATTCTCTCTCTCCCTTTTCCTTGGTGATCATTAGAATAAGTTTAGTTGAATTCTCTTAGCCTTAAGCTCAGAAAGAGGAACTAGCCTTCTCTAGAGGTCTGATCTCATCAGCAAGGTCCCACACCTTGAGATCAGTCCCATTGTGTCATTGGAGTGCTTGAACGAGCTTCAAGCAGGGTACAATTTCACATGACAATAGTACCCAAGAAAAATTCCTTCATCAGATTTTGATTCAGACTTTTCCAAACCTTCTTCATCTCTTCTGATATAGCATTTGCTTCCAAAAATTTTGAAGTACTTGACAGAAACAGGTCTTCCTTTCCATAGCTCATATGGTGTCTTAGTGTTGTTCACTCTTAGTTGTCCTTTATTAAGAATATAGACAACAGTATGGACTTCTTTCTAATATGCATCAGGCAGCTTGGCTTCATTCAACATTGTTCTAGCCATCTCATGGATTGTTCTATTCTTCCTTTCCACTACTCAATTTTACTGAGGAGTTCTTGCAGCAGATAAGTGCCTCTTTATTCCATGTTCTTCACAATATTCCTTAAACTCATTTGATGTGAACTCACCACCTCTATCAAACCTTAAGCACTTGATTCTAGAGTTCATTTCATTTTCAACCATGGACTTGAAAATCTTAAACCTACTCAATGCTTCTAATTTTTCCTTTAAAAATGTAATACATGTCATTCTAGACTAATCATCAATAAGCAACATAAAATACCTCTCACCTTGGAGACTCTTTATCTTGGTAGGACTGCACAGATCAGTATGAATCAATTCCAATGGACTTTTAGAATAATACTCCTTGGTCTTGAATCTTGTCCTTGTCTACTTCCCAATCTGACATTCTTTACACAGGGTGCTTGCAGGCTTGGTAATCTTTGACATGTCTCTTACTGCTTGTATGGAGTTGATTTTCACAAGATTATCAAAATTGATGTGTCCCATCCTTTTGTGCCACAACCAACATTCATTTGTTTGTCCAAGAAGACAATCTCTTCCATTAACATCGCTTGGGTTGTATAAGTTATTTTCTGTCCTATAACCTTTTGCCACCAATTTTCTAGTATTTGCTCTTCTGATTTCACATCCTTATGCATGAAATATAAGATTGTATCCTTTGTTTCACATCTGACTTACACCAAGAAGTTTATGCTTGAGACCTTCTACATATAGAACATCTTCTATTTTAAATCTTCCATCAATACTTATGGTGCCCTTTCCACAAATATCTGTAGATGTATTATCACCAAACTTGACTGATCTTCCATTCCACTTTACAAGATTGAGGAATTTGCTCTTGTCACCTGTCATATGGCTTGAACATCCACTGTCTATTACCCAGGGATTTGTTTGTCCTTGGGCATGAAATTTTGTTTGGACAATCATTGAGTTTTTAACCTCATTGTTTGTTTCCTATATGTTGGAAGTGTCACTCTCCTTGTCTTGCTCATTAATATCTGCCATCTAAGTTTCTAATTTTGCTAATCCACATATGGAATATCTTTCTATGTGTCCTGAATTGTTACAGATATGACATATCACATTGACATTTACTAGTGAAGCAAGATGATTCCTACTTACAAATTTCTTCTATTCATTCTAGACTTGCATTTTGTAGCCTTATGACCATATTTATTGCAGATCAAACAATAACCCAAAAAGGCATGATTGAACCTGTTTATGAAGATCTGTCTTGCATGGAAGGTTCTTCCATATCTTCTTCCTTGAGACATGACATCAATGAGATCTACTTCTTCAGTGTCATCCATATTTCTAATCCTTTTTCCAAGGTAGATATTTTTGTCCAGCTGATCATATACTTTCTCCAATTCTTTTCTGAGTGAAAAGATTTCTTCCTCAAGCTTTGAGCATTCATTCGTCTTGTCTTCAATTAGGGCTTTTTGTTCTTTGTTCTATTTCCTTACACATTCCAAGTCTTCAAGAGTAGAAATAATTTCACCTTCAAAATCAACTTCACATTCTTCTTCATCAATAGTCTTGTCAGAAATGTCAGAGACTTCCATAGCCATGAATAAGGATTCTCCTCTTTCGTCATCTGATGAGTGGTGATCTGCTTCTTCTGAAGAGCTTAGTCTTCTTTGGAAAGGAGGTTCCTTTTGAAACCCCTGCTGCTATATTCATTTTCTCCAAAAGGACATTTAGATGCATAATGACCAATCTTTCCACATTTAAAACATTTGAAAGGTATCTTGCCTTTATACTTGCATGAACCCTTCTTTAGCTTTCTCACAAAGTTTCCTTCTTCTTCCTCAGACATTGTGTGGACCAAACGTTCCCTCTTTATTTGTAGCTTTGAAAGTAGCTTCCCTTTTGGATGTATCTTGGACTTCATTTCTCATCTCATAGGTAGTGAGAGACCCAATCAGATCATCCATGGTAAATGTGTTCAGATCTTTGGCTTCTTCAATAGCAGAAACTTTTGAATCAAATATGTGAGGGAGAGATCTCATAACTTTCTTCACAACTACTGAGTCCTTCACTTCTTCACCTAGCTCTCTGATTCCATTGACAACTTCATCCACTCGAAGTAGATAGTCAGCAATACTTTCCTCTTCTTTCATTCTCAGATTCTCAAACATTCCTCTATAAGTTTGTAATTTTTCTTGCTTTACTTTGTCATTTCCTTCGTAGAGATTGTTGAGTTTATCCCATATTTCCTTGGCCATCTTGCACTGCATTACCTTGACAAACTCTGATTTGGTTAGACCACTTAAGATAGCATTCTTAGCTTTAGCATTGTTTTCACAGGCCTTCTTTTCAACTGGATCTGTAAGAGGATGATGAGAAAGATCAGTATAAGTATCCATTGCAACTCTCCAAACATCATACCCTAGAGAAATAAGATAGGCTTCCATCCTTACACTCCAGAAGGCATAGTTAGTTCCATCAAATAGAGGTGCTTTGTTAGAAGAGGACCCTTCCTGAGCCATGTGTTCAAATCCAAGATCTACTTTCAGCAGTTAGGCTGCACCAAGGAACCTTTCTCTGATACCAATTGTTAAACACATAAAAGTACTGAGAGGGGGGGTGAATCATTACTTGATCAAATTCTTTAATTTTAAATGCATTCAATCCCTACTAAACAATTAAACCAAATGAATCATAATAGCACGAACACACATGACACCAGATTTACATGGAAACCCAAGATGGGAAAAAACACGGTGAGTAAGTTGCTTGGATCTATTGCCAAATCCAGCCTCACAAATAAAAATAGTTTTACAATAAATTTTATGGGCACTAACCCAAAGGAAGCTCCAATTCCCTGATACAAAGTTTTATGGGCTCCAACCCAAAGGAAGCAACAACTTCCTGATACACAGTTTTATAGGCTCCAACCCAAAGGAAGCTCCAACTCCCTAAAGTGCTACAACACTTTCAACACTTTGTTGGCATTTCAATTCGCACCTCTGGTATGCAATTTGGAAATGGACAGTTATGCACAGATAAACTGCTCTCCTATTGGAAGGGGGAGTTCCCTTTCTTGTTGATGTTCGCTGAAAAGATAACTTGAATGAAACTTCGCCTATATTCTTTTTGATTCTCAGCTGTAGAGCACAAGGTTATAAAACTCTAAATGTTGCAGAAGAGGTTTTTCCCTTTTTAAATAAAACTTCTACTACAACTGGCATAGACTAAAGATGCTTTCAACCTCCTGAGTAAATCCAGAGCAAAGGAAGTTGAAAGTGAACGAGGAATGATTGTTAACACAAAAACTCAAGTAGTTTTCCTCCAGATTTACACCACAAGACTAAGAGTACTTTAATGATGAAAGCTGAAAATGAAAGCCACAGAAGCTACACATCTGACGACGAAAACTTGATGAATCGATATAGAATATCAGAGCAAAGTAGGCATGAGACTTCTATTCAATATCACAAAGTTTAATACAACTCCAGGACAACAATACTGTAGCAAAAGGTAGGCATACAGTAAGTGATCAAACATCGAAGAACACTGAACACAAAGTGAACAAACACCTGGAATAACAATGTTTGCAGGCTAGAATAGGCACAGCAAATTTGTTATCACAAAAGTCATTCCTTACAATGAACACAGATTGAACAGACACTTGGAATAACAATGTTTGCAGGCTAGAATAGGCACAACAAATTTGCTATCACAACTACCATTACCAACAATGGGCAAGGATGCCCTTATTTATACTAAAATCAAAGGAGTAGGGAACCCTAAAATCTCCTTGATTAACCATAACTTGCCAACTCGCAAGCTTTATTACTATTCTAAGACAAAGATACAATAAACAAATGCTTTAAAGCAATCTGCTTTAAAGCAAAAAGATTCCAACTATCACAAGGTGCTTTCTTTCTAAATATAGAATGGATGAGCTTAGGATGAAAGCACATGCTTTAAAACAAAAAGCATATGTTTTAAAGCTGCTTCATTTTGGAATGCATCCTCATCAACATTCTAGCTTTTTGGTGATGTCATCCGTCGATATTCTGGGAAACAATATCTTCTAAAGAGTGAGTGACCGCATCTCTGCCAGGAACACTAATACTCTCTAGAACAATATTCTGATTCTCTAACATTTCTTCACCATTGGCAACCATCTGAAGAAATTCGTGAACTTCACCCGCAGCCTTGTCAAATTTCACTGACATTGCGGTAAGACGACTCATCTTGCCGGCATTGATATCATCATTAAAGTTGTTGCGGACGAGAGTCTGGAACTCTGCTTGCACTTCCCCGAGGTCATACAGGGTACCATATTCTTTCTCATATGAACACGGGATCTGAGAGACAAAGGATCTGACGAACTTGAGGATGTCGATTACCTTTTCTTTCCATTCTATCAACTCTAAAATCATACTGTCATAAATTTTTACTATGAAAAGATATTGTGCTTTCCAAGTAGAAACTGTCTTCTTATCCGCAGCTGAATCAACAGTATCAAGTGCAATCTTCAAGTCAGAGATAATGATCTCAAACACCGGTCTATTTTCTGCCATGATCTGTTGCGACCCCTGTATGCCTTGGCGTAAATCATGAGCATTGTACTTCAACTGATAAAGCTCTGCAAGTACAACTCTCCCTTTGGTCACAAATTCTTCTACCCAACTGTCCATGTGCCTCCCATAGAGGACCAACTTACTGAAATGCCACTGATCGGCTGGTGATTCAAGACTCAGTGGAAGAAGCAAATCAACCTGTGAAGTGCCATGGAAAAGGTTGGAAATATATTGCCGCAACTGTCGAACTTCAGCTTTGAGAGCTGCCTTGTCTTCTCCATCTCTCAACACCCTTTCCTTCAAGCTATCCGCTACAACCTCAAAGAGATTGACATCTGTATGGCGAGTACTTCTGCCAAGGTTAGCTTTGACAACTGTGAAGTCATCAACCTCGACATCATTAGCACTTCTATTTTCTGGAGGTGTTGCAGTCTCAAGAATGATTTCTCCATCC
The DNA here is from genome assembly GCA_027924645.1 of Cunninghamia lanceolata. NCBI lineage: Eukaryota > Viridiplantae > Streptophyta > Pinopsida > Cupressales > Cupressaceae > Cunninghamia > Cunninghamia lanceolata. The sequence continues at coordinate 4,652,252 of BSBN01000449.1, read as the reverse complement.
GCATTCTTCTCAATGTGAATCTGCTTCTTCAGTTGCTTGTCTGGTGTGTCTTGATAGACGCTTTTTAGCTCTGTTAAGTCCAGCTGATATGAGGGCTTTCTTCTCTTCCTTCCCAGAATGTTTTCAAGACAGGATGAGCCTGTTGATAACTGAGAGGGGGGGGGGGGTGAATCAGTTATCCTAATTATTTCGCTTATTGAACTTTCTTATTAATTGATGCAGCATTGAATCAAACACTAAAACATTAACATGAAATAAGAAACACATAACACAGTATTTTTGACGTGGAAACCCTGTTAAGGGAGAAAACCACGGGGTGATTAACCCAAAATTATTCTCTGTTAGAAGAATAGGAGATTACAAAAAATGGCACTTGCCAATTAGGGCTCACTGCCCGAGCACACTGCTCACAAGAGGCCCACTGCCTACAAGAAGACACACTGTCTACAAAGTGATAAGAATCACAGTCTTGAACTGATTGGAAGCATCTGCATATGCTGGAGTTCAGTTCCGGTTAGGCTCAGTACACTGATCTGCTGCACTTCATCTTTCCTCTGTTCTTTATTCTGCTATCTTTCACATACCGGATCCTTTTTGCTACCTCTGCTCTGTTCTGGACTTATTCGCATATATCTTTTTTACATTCACATCCTTCACAACTAAATCCATCCTCTATATATATCCGCACAAGTAATTTCATCACCTTTCTAGTCGGCATCCGGAACAGTCTAGTTTCTTACAAACTTTTGTTCAGTCGGCTGAATCCTTCCTCACCAAGCAATGCGGATCAAGCATATACTTGTAGATATCATTAATCATGTCGGCCAAACATGATTCATGCCTTCACAACCTCTATCATCAAAACACATCCGGAAAGTAGTCTGATACTCTGTCAGTCAGTTCTTCCTCTGTTTTCACTGTCTCTCAGGAATCCGGTACTCAACTATTCATATCTTTTTCCTTGTCCATCACCGGAGGCTAAATCCTTGGAATATACCACTCAAGGTAGTCCTCTTGACTTCCCCAAATCTGCACTGCACCAAGACACTTCCTCTGAGAGATCCGAACCAATCTGTCGGACCTTGCCACATGCTCTGTTCTTGTTCACCGGACCACAACATTCTTTATTCTGACTTCCGGTAGAGACACATCATGACTTGCGGATATGTGGGATGACCTTTGTTGCCATCAATGACAACAACCATGAATCCATATAGTGTCTCTTGCCAACAATCTCCCCCTTTGGCATTGATGGCAACACTTAGTGAAAAATGACTAAGTGTTTTCACTATGCTCCCCCTTTGCTGATGCTCTGTCTTTATATACAATTTCCGGAACTCCCCCTTAGTTGGATTCCTCATTTTTCACTGCTCCTCACTCCCCCTTTGACATCAATGGCAAAGGGTGGGGTCCGCACACCAAAATTTTCAAAAATTTTCTATACATAGCCGCATATTTACATACTCACATATACTGAAGAATGTCTGCAAAGGATGTCTGCAATTGAATCATTTCTATAGCCCAACTTTGCTTCATTCTGTCCAAAATTGAAATGTGACCACTCAACAAAAATGCAAAAGCTTCTGCCCGCTTGAGATCTGTCGGATCTTTTGTTTGGGCGGTGGTCTGAGCATCACTGATGGCCTCATGCATAGTTTCCAACTTAGGGATTATAATCCTTCTAAGTTCTCCCATCCGGTTAGTGATATTCTTCCTTTCCTTCTCAAGATTCTTTATTTCATTCAAGACTGCAATAGTCTGACATTCTTGATTTATTATGGAGGAAGAGAGAGGATCAAAACTTTGAGATAAGCTTTGTAGCTTGTCCTGTTCCTCTTTTATTTTCTTATCAATTGCTGCTGTTGCCTTTGGCCAGGATATGCAAAATTTGTAGTTGTCACCGCCATCCTTAAGAGCATTTTCTAAGCTCTTTATTCCAATGCTCACAATCTTCCTATCTTTAGAGATTAATTCTAATACCTCTGAAAATCTTTTATCCAAAAATTCTTTCCGGACCTTTTCTTCAGCTGATTTTTCTAGAGAATCAAAATGTGTATCAACACTGTTGACTAAGGTTTTTAGATTACCGGAAGAGGAGGCTGTCGGATCTATCTGGATTGATGGCATAATCTTTACAAGTACTCCGGAAGCAGCCTCTATCAACTCACAGTCTTCCATATGAGACTTCAAGAGTTTTTCATTTGCCTTGGCATTTGCAAATGAAGCTATCTTCATTGTTTGTACCGGAGAGAGAGAGTCAAAGTCGAATGGGCCTTTTAGAAGCTCCGGTTCATCAATCTCTAAAGTTTCTTTGCTCAAAAATTGTTGAACAGTTTGTGCAGTGTCTCTTGCCGGAGACAGATGTTTCTTTTCTTCTGCAGTCTTGGAACTGTCAACCTCTTTGTCTTTCACCACTGCTTCCTTCTCCTGTAATTGCTCTTCTTCTTTGGATCCGGAGACTGTAGGGGAAACCGGAGGAGAGATGCTAGCTTGTTCATAGGCCACTTCTTCTGGAGCAGAGGGTCCCAAGTCCTCAGCTGTTTCTGTACCTAAGTCCTCTACAACAGGAAGATTGAACCTTTTGAAGGCCTTCCGGAGGATCTCTTCTGTTTCTTGGGCCACTTTGTCAGTCTCACCAAGCATGAGTTGATTCATCCTGGCTTTACTTCTGAACTCATCTTTGCAGTCCTTGAAGATTATGTTCATTGTCTTGGGATCAATTTGAGGATATAGCTGAATAGCTATCTGCTCCCGGATCTCAAGATCTTTAGAATGAGCATTATTCTTTCTTACTTCCAATTCCTTTTCTAGGCTTTTAGGAATAAGAGATATGATCTCAATGAAAGCCTTATTATATATGTTAAGATATTTGACTGTGGCTTCTTGCAGAGTCTTTTGGTCAGCCTCACTGAAGTCATCATAAGATTCAGTCATTGGTTGAAGGTTTCCATCCACCGTGACTGACTTGATTACATTCTCTAGAGACAGAGTGGGCTTTTCAACAGATACCTCCGCCATTTCATCCTTGTCTTGGCCTGTGGAGGGTTTACCGGATCCTTTCTTCTTCTGTTTCTTTATTTCTCTTACTCCCTCATCTGACTCTGTTTCCTCTTCATCCTTTTGGCTTCCATAAGCCCTTGTGGCTTTTGTCTTGGATCTCTTACCGGATGCCTGGACTTCCGGTTTAGAACTTTTGGTTGTGGGAGGTGCAGATCTCTTTGATGATCTGGTCCGGGTGGGAGCTTCAACCGGAGCACTTTCTTTACTTTTCTCTTCTTCCTCAGCCTTCCTCCTCTTTTCCCGGCTGGCATCAAGTGCCTCTTTTGAGATGCCTAGGCCTTGAGCAATGTGCTCTACTTCTTTTCTCACCTTTCTTTTAATCTCAGGTTCCCTGAGTTCTACATGTATTTTTACACTCAGCTCCTCAAAGGTTCCAAACCTTTCTGCCTTAGGATCTTTGGGCTGACTTAGCATGTGTTGAACATGCAGCTCCACTATCTGTTCATCCACTTCATACCCCATGGGCATGATCCAAACAGTCCTTGGCTCCACTGCCTCCATTAGGCACTGATCAGTGTCAACCATAAAGCACACTGAGTCTTTGTATTTTTCAACAAGAGACTGGGGAATTCTCTCTCTTGCTTGCATCATGCTCTGAAAGTTTTTGAAGTATCCCCATAGAGCTGTATTTCTCGCTTTTGCATCCCCAAGTCCATGCAAATAGTCTCTTATCTGGACTGCAACAGGTTTGTCATTCTGCCATACCCATCCACTTGATCCGGGTAGCTCATTCATGAAGTAGAAGAATAGACATACAATAAGAGTACCATACTTAAAGGAATTCTTCTTATCCTTCTTGATTTTCTGTATATTTTCCATTAATTGGCTTAGCAGTAGTTCGCAGAGATCATATTCTGCATTCTTTCTTAGCATTTCATAGGCAGTGTATACTGCAGTTCCGGATACAGAATTCTCCCTGCTGGAGTGATAGATCTTGTATCCTATTATCATGGATGCATATTTGATATCCGGATCCGAAATATCTTCAATGGTCATTGCCCTCTTATCAAATTTTGATCCGGTGGCCTCAGTTACAATGTTGTTCTTGACAGATTTGAGGATAGGTATCCCTCCGGAAGAGTATAGACCAGTTACTGCTCTAATTGCCTCTTTTGTGATCTTGCAGGGTCTATCCAGCCATAGAAAGTTGTCATGCATCCTGCTCAGTACATACCGGACCCATTCGTCTTCTTCAAAGCAGGGGAAATGAATAAATTGCTCAAATTGTTTCTTCTGGATATCCTTATACTCTGGTTTAAGCTCAAAAGCATTGTCTATCAGTTGCTTGTGATAGAGGTCTCTTAATTTGAATTCCCCAAATTCCTCTATGCTTGCATGTATGTAAACCCTAATGTCTTCAGTATGTAGAACTCCGTGAGGAACACTAGAGAAGGCTCCTAGTGGATCTACCTCCAATGATTTGTAGGGATGTTTCTTGAATGAGGGGCGAGGTCTATCAGAGATCTTAACTATGTTTGGAGTAGCCATTCTTCAAAGATTTGCAGTGAGGTAATGAAAAACGGAGAATACCTTATGCGCCTTCGGCTTGCACGGAGTGATTGGATTGATTTCTTTATGCAATGACTTCGGCAGGAGATCCTTGGTGTGCTTGATGAATCTTGTTGCAGAGCTCCACTATTCGCTTCTTCTTGAGTGCAGAATGAGCAAATGACTTTTGAGAAATCCCTTATATTGCTCCGTGAACCCTAATATCTGTCTGCAATAAATGCTTCACCTACATTATTCCGGTTCGCCTTGTCTGGATAGCTTGGAGTATCCCGGATTAGTCCTGATCTGTGAATATCATCCAGATCTTTCAATCATGAATAAATAGAGGTAACATATTACAAGAACATCCCAAACACTCTGTCCAATCCGCAGAACAAGATAGTGCACTTCCGGATCTCTTCGGACCTTTTTGTAATCCTTTATCATACCGGAGCATCTCCCTGAACAGGTCTTATTTGATCGATCACAGCTTCTCCATAACTCCATGCGGACCTCTGAAAACTTGACTGAAGCATCTCAAGACTCATATCTGCAAACCCTTTAATCTGCATCTTGTGCCACATTCGGCACCACTTGTTTGGCTGGGGGAACAGGATTTTCTTTGAGTCTCCCCCTGAGCCTGAGCTCACTTTTTAGTTTCCGGAAGAAATATCAGCACCAGAGTCTGGTGCGGATCCAACCTCTACATTCTCTGAACTTTTCTTCACCCAAATCTTGCTCATCTGATTCCTAACTTCATCCGCATTCATCTTTTGTTTACCCTTGTCTTGATTCTGATTATACACCGGACCTCTTTTGTCCTGATACTTATTTCTGCAGACTTTAGCATTATGACCGGACCTATTGCAGATTTGGCAAATAACATTTCTTTGCATATTTGACTGATATCCTCTTGATCTGCATTGATTAGCCATATGACCTACTCTATTGCATGTAAAGCATCTACCTTTGAATGATTTGTTTACTTGCACAATTCTGCATTCATGGGATTTGTGTCCATACCTTTTGCAGTTGAAGCACTGTCCGGAGAAGGATGAATTAATCTGATTCATTCTCATTCTGCACTGATTAGCTTTGTGACCGAAGTGGTTGCAGCTGTGGCAGTATCCATTGAAGGATGGATATCTTTGAGCATTTGGTTGTCTTACCGGAGGTCTTCTAGGCCTGCTCCTTGGATTTTCTGATCCAAGATTCTTCTGACCGGATCCGGAGCTTTCTCCTTTCTCATATCCCAAACCATACTTGTCATCTGTCCTCTTTTGACTTCCAAGAAGAACTTCAAGTTGAGCAGAACTTATCTTGAATTTCTCTTTATATTCATTTGTTGTTTGAAGGTCTCTTTTGAGAGAGGCAATTTGATCCTCAAGTTTTTCTTCATTATCTTTGGCATCTTCAAGATCAGATTCAAGATGTCTGATAATCCTGTCCATCTGGTGGCATTCTTCTGATTTTTCTTTAAGAGATTGTCTTAGATTGTCTTCAGCCTTTCTTTTTTCTTCAATCTCTTGAGTAAACTTTATAGTTCCTGATTCCATTTCATGTCTTAACATAATGACTTCTTTTGATAACTTTTCACATAACTTGGTTTGCTCAGTCAATTCTTCATTTGTATTGCTTTCTTCACTTTGTCTTGCCAACTGTTGGAGCAGCTCCTTTCTCTTTTTCATAGAGAGACTTAATTTGTCTTTTAATTCTCTCATGAATTCATCAGCCTGTTTGAGTCTTTCCTTTAATTCACTGACTTCAGAGTTTGACTGTTCAAGATCCTCAAGAGCAGTCTTGAGTTGCTCCCTTAAACCATATGCATCCATTTGAACTCCCAGATCTTCCTCAAGCTGTTAGGCTCTATTAGGAGGAACTTAGCTCTGATACCAATTGTTGATAACTGAGAGGGGGGGGGGGTGAATCAGTTATCCTAATTATTTCGCTTATTGAACTTTCTTATTAATTGATGCAGCATTGAATCAAACACTAAAACATTAACATGAAATAAGAAACACATAACACAGTATTTTTGACGTGGAAACCCTGTTAAGGGAGAAAACCACGGGGTGATTAACCCAAAATTATTCTCTGTTAGAAGAATAGGAGATTACAAAAAATGGCACTTGCCAATTAGGGCTCACTGCCCGAGCACACTGCTCACAAGAGGCCCACTGCCTACAAGAAGACACACTGTCTACAAAGTGATAAGAATCACAGTCTTGAACTGATTGGAAGCATCTGCATATGCTGGAGTTCAGTTCCGGTTAGGCTCAGTACACTGATCTGCTGCACTTCATCTTTCCTCTGTTCTTTATTCTGCTATCTTTCACATACCGGATCCTTTTTGCTACCTCTGCTCTGTTCTGGACTTATTCGCATATATCTTTTTTATATTCACATCCTTCACAACTAAATCCATCCTCTATATATATCCGCACAAGTAATTTCATCACCTTTCTAGTCGGCATCCGGAACAGTCTAGTTTCTTACAAACTTTTGTTCAGTCGGCTGAATCCTTCCTCACCAAGCAATGCGGATCAAGCATATACTTGTAGATATCATTAATCATGTCGGCCAAACATGATTCATGCCTTCACAACCTCTATCATCAATAGTAACACATCCGGAAAGTAGTCTGATACTCTGTCAGTCAGTTCTTCCTCTGTTTTCACTGTCTCTCAGGAATCCGGTACTCAACTATTCATATCTTTTTCCTTGTCCATCACCGGAGGCTAAATCCTTGGAATATACCACTCAAGGTAGTCCTCTTGACTTCCCCAAATCCGCACTGCACCAAGACACTTCCTCTGAGAGATCCGGACCAATCTGTCGGACCTTGCCACATGCTCTGTTCTTGTTCACCGGACCACAACATTCTTTATTCTGACTTCCGGTAGAGACACATCATGACTTGCGGATATGTGGGATGACCTTTGTTGCCATCAATGACAACAACCATGAATCCATATAGTGTCTCTTGCCAACAGAGCCATCCTCTCTTGGAAACTCAGTTCTCGCCTCATCAGCTCCTGATGAATCAATGCTTGCATCAAAGTTGCGAACTGGTGAATCTGGCTCTGAATCTATGTGAATAGGAGAAGGGATCGGTGAAGAAGGTGGAGATACATGATCTGAAGGTAACACTTCAACATGCAGCGTTGTTTCAACAGGAGCTTCTGGTTCAACTGGTGGATGTTCCTGTTGGACATGAGCTAGAGACTCGTCTTTCTTCCTCTTTAACTTTGCCATTTTTGTTCCCTCTGGGAGAACACTCATAGCCTTAACTCTTTGTTTTGGCTTGGAAGTGGAAGTTCTGATGGTTGTACAATTGGCGGCTCTGCTACTGGAATATCATCCTTCCACTTAGTCTTCAAGAATATCAAACTATTTTTAACCACTCGACTTGTTCTCTCCTCAATGGAAGTACTCTCTTTTACTGACCAGTTAACTGGCGGCAACGGTTGTTGTTCAATTTGGTCCCTGAAATACGTGGGAAGTAGAACTTCACAAATCTCTCTGTCAAACCCTCTATGTCTTCTGATAGGATATCAGACATTTGCTGAAGAGTGAACTTGCTGTAACTGCGTCTTCGCACTTCATACTCATCAGCACAATTGGCCCAGAAGTCTTCAACTACAAACTTGTGTGTACAATTCTGACCAAGATGTGATGCATAAACACCACGGGGATCATATGAAGATCTCTTGTCGAAAAAACTTAAGACCATATCTGGATGATTCATTACCGATTGCCTTGGCATCTGCTCCAGATCTACATCTGTAAATACTCATCCCAAGTGGAAAATTGAAGGTAGTCTTGCGTCTGCTACGCAAAAATGTATGCACTTGATAAGCTTGCCTCAAAAATTCCATAAATGTTATTTCATCTGTAGGATATCGCGGCAACATGGCTGGCTCTCCTGAGAAGCCATATACTCTGATGTAGGAAAAAGTAGGAAATTGGATAAACCAATCAACCCATTCTGCCATTGCTATTCTAGCCTCTACAGAAAACTGTATATGCAACTCCTTGTCCATGTCTTGCACTGCATGCATCAAGAATGCATCATTCACCCGCCTGTAATGTCGTTCAGCTTGAGAGATCTCTAACTACAGGAAATGATGATACACATGCTGAGTACCTAGAGTTCCAACAACATTCAAACCTCTGAATTGACCCTGAAAAGCCATCAAATACACAAGGTATGATATCATATGGAATTCACGAGCCCTTTGAAAATTAATTATTTGTTGGTGGAGACAATCACTGATTAGTGCCGACCAATCATAGAATTCGGTTTCGTCAACAATCTGGGACATGATGTAAAACATCCAAGGCTGAAATTTGTTTGCATCTGCTTGACCCGTGATACGACTTAGCAGAGTAATCATTATTGCATGCTCCTCCTTTAATTCTCCACGTCTAACATTCTTTGGCATAATATTCTGCTTTTCTTTCAACCACCTCTGACCAAGCTTTTTTTTGTATTTTTCCTTATCATTATTCCAAACCCTCTTGCATTCTTCAAGTGAAACAGTTAAGTTCTCTCTGAAAATAGGTATTGTAAAGCACTTTTCAATGTCGTTTGGCCTCAAGCTATAGAGCACACGTCCATCACCCGACTGAATTTCTCTTGTGACCGAGTTGTAATGCGTCACACAAGCAATCACAAACTCGATACTTTGCACGATGATAGGAAAGGATGCCACTGCAAGCAAACCGGAGTGTCCAAGATTCCTGATGGCATTATTTCCTGCATCCTCCAAGGAGTGTAAATTAATTACTGGAAGTACTTTATGCAAGTCTGTTTCACAAGTTTTCAGGTAATCATGAACCAATGTTGTTTTGTGCCTGAATTGTGTTGGAGAGTACTGCATATTGGAAGATTTGAAAATCAACTGTGAACACGCCTATGTTGGAAAAAGTATTGAACAGATGGCTGAAAATTGTTTGCTGATTTTTAGAAAAAGCAGAGTGTGAGCTAAAAAAGCTGGCACATGGGTTTTGTAGATAATTTCGTTTCTAAGCAACCCAGATTGTTGGATTTTGAAAAAGCGGAGATTTTCTTGAAAAAGCAGGAAAAAAGTAGTTTCCTGAAAAAAAAAACACAACTCCTAATCTTCAAGAGAATGATAATCTGGATGGACCCATCTCAACGAAAACTGAAAAAGCTCTGGTCAGATTTCTGAAAAATGATCTCCTTGAAACAAGGACCCTGAAAAAGCAAGCCTCTCTTCTTCCTCAACCCGAATCTATGAAGAAAACTGAAAAAACACCTGGTTTGGGTCTTCGAATCTTCGTTGAAAGAAAAATAAATCTTTCCTCTGGATGCAACCTGCAAAAGATAATGAAATAAAGAAGCCCAAAGCTTGTCTTTATAAATCTTTGGTCAAAAAAGCAACTTTACTTGTGTGAGAAGAAAACTTCATCCTCATCCAGGAAGAAAGCATCTTTTAAAACATAAATCCAAGTGGATGTCTTCGAATAGGAAGAATCCCTATTTTGTAGGAGCCTATGGCTTCATGTGCAAGATGACAAAAAATATCTTCTTTGATGATGTCATCGAATGCGCGAGTTGGAAGAAGTGTTAACAAAATTTCTTCATTTTTCACACTTCAACACTCATTTTTACTCAAATACAGCCTGTCTCCAACTTTGACAAGGTGGAAAAATGTCATCATGAACTGAAAAAGCTAACTGATCCTGACATTTTGGAGATTGATCAGCTGAGATTCCATCCCTTATCTCCGTTCGACGATCTGACATTGTTTGACCAAGTTTGACCTCCCGGAAACTGCCAACGAGCGAAGATTGGTAACAAGGCATGTCGGAAAACACTGAAAACACAAAAATATTCTAACACTGCTCAAGATGGGTGCCCCAAGCCTCTTGGGGCGCCCAATTTCCCAACACTTAGCCATTTTTTTAGTTTTTTCAACTTTTTCAATTTCTTGGTTTGCGTGCGCGTTCTAGAGGCACAGGACCCCTGTTTGGCTGTCAATTTCTAACAACTGGGATAAAAATGAGTCTGATGATCTGGTGAATATGCAAGCCTGATGAAAATTGAGCTTTTTGTACCTTCTGTTTGCCTCAAAAAACGTGCCAAACTGATCAACACTGAACCGGAGCGGGCTGACGGAAGGAGATTTGCGTTTTTCAAGAAAAACATGAAAAATAAACTAACACTGGTGAGGATGGGCACCCCAAGCCTCCAGGGGTGCCCAGTTTGTCAACACTTAGCCATTTTTTCAAAAATTATCAATTTTGTACCTTTTCTCGATTTCCGTGCTGATTGCTCATGTTTGATCTTCGATTTCGGTCGTTCTGACGACTGTCGAGGTGGGACAGAGGGTGATCTGAGTAGTCTGAACATATCTGTGATGAAATCCTAGCTTTGACTAACTTTTGACCAAGTTTGACCAACCGAAAGGGAGCTGACGGAAGCATTTTCGACGTTTCTTGAAAAACGTAAAAAAAAACTAACACAGGAGAGGATGGGCGCCCCAAGCCTCCTGGGGCACCCAGTTTCACCAGACTTAGCCATTTTTTGTGATTTTCCAACTTTTCCATTCACCTTGGATCCATCTTGCATCGTTTTGCGTGCATCATCGAGTCGACGACCGTTTGTCAGTTTTGCGTCGTTGAAACAGCGTTGGAAACTCGTCGAAGAGATTTGGCAAGTGAACTTTTCTGTGTTGATGACTTTCGAGCTCATGCTTCACCTTGTGAAAAAGCAAAAATGACCCAGTAGAGAAAACTTGGTCATTTGAAGATTCTGTCTGAACCATGCCGATCATGAAGGAAAATCGACCAATGAGAATCGAGTGCGACACCTGATTTGGAGATTCTATTTTTAGAAAGTTTTGCCAACATCCATATCTCAAGAAACCCAGAAAACCTAACTCGACGTCTATTTTTAGAAATTTTGCTTTTTTGACTTTTTGACGAAAAATTTTCTAGACTTGTTTCAAAATGCATTGATGAAGCAAAAAATTTGGTTGGGTACAACAATTGGCTCCGTCTGGGGACCATGGCGGATACTTACGGCATAGGAGAACCAAGAATCTCTGGATTTTTGCAAGTTGGACCAGTGCCTTATCCATTGGGTAATAGAGTCAGGTTACATTCCTAATCACCTAGAACAAGACATTTCTCCTACATCACCTAAAACCGGACTTCCTAAAATCACCTAAGAAGTTGGAACTTCCTAGAACACACAAGAAACACAACTGTCACATTACGGAAAGGGGAAAAACATTACGACATAACGGTCACATCACAAAAAGGGGAAACACATTACGAGAACAAAAAGTGTTTGGAATTACTCCATCCCCGAAGGGATGAAGAGTTTTAAATAGAATCCACTGTAAGGTCGCGGAAGGAGTCTGCCATCCAAGTGTGTGAGAATATAAGTGTTCTCCCCTACAAACTCGTGGATCTTGTATGGCCCTAGCCATAAGGAATCAAACTTTCCATGCATTCCTTTGGGCTCATATCTTTTGTCCCATAGTAGGACTTGATCACCGATCTCGAAGTCTCGCTGGCGAGCTTTCTTATCAAATATTTTCTTCACTCATTCCTGGTGATGAGTGATTCTGTCTACAACCTCCACCCTTTCTTCTTCTAGCTTCATTAAATACAGGATGCGCTTCTCAATAGGATCTTTGAACACATCATCTTCAATTGCGGTCGCCATCTTCAAAGCAGACAACTCTAGTGTGATAGGTAGCATTACTTCTGTACCGTATAGAATGACGAAAGGTGAAGTACCAATAGCTCTCTTGGGGGTGATTATATCAGCCCAAAGAGCATCATAAAGCTTCTTATGCCAAGCCTTTTGATTAGAATCAACTAGCTTGCGTATGATAGTGACTATGTTTTTGTTTGACGATTCGGCTTGTCCATTACCCTGAGGGTAATAATCGGATGAATGTGATAATATAGTACCATGATCATAACAAAACTCTAGTACTTCTTCGGATGAGAAACATGTTGCATTATCATTCACTATCTTGCGTGGTACCCCGAATCTTGAAATAATGTTCTCTTTTAGAAAGTTGCAAACTACTTCCGAGGTAGCCCGCTTGGTTGGAATAGCTTCAACCCACTTAGTGAAGTAATCAGTACCTGTAAGGACATAACTATGCCCCTTACTGGAATGTGGGTGGATAGGGCCAACGAAATCCAATCCCCATTGCTGAAATGGACCATCAATAATTACTGGTTTGAGGGGAATGGCCGCTAGCTTGAGCCAACAAACTGTTGACAGATCTGACATTTTGACACCCATTCATATGCATCGCAGAACATAGTTGGCCAATAAAACTGTGCTTGCAGGATCTTGAACGCAGTAACTCTTGATGAAAAGTGACCCCCGTATGCTTGACTATGAAATGCATCCAGCAAACATTGTTGTTGATCTTTGTTGACGCATAACAAAAGTGTTCCATCAAGCCCTTGCTTGTATAGAACATCATTGCAAAGCACAAACTTTTGTGCTTTCAATTTTAATGTTCTCTTCTGTTGTTTGTCCATGTGAATTGGACAATCTCCATAAGTTAAATAGTATACAATTTTTGCATACCATTCGTCAACAGAATCAACAAATAGGACCATAGGAAGATCCTCTTTAGTTTCAGTTTCAGATTAACCATCAGTCTGGTGTTTTAGATCACCGTCTTCAGCCATCAATTGACATAGACCTCTGCCATGGACAAGTTTTGTTGGCTTAATCTCCAAATCATATTCTTGGACCCTTGCGACCCAGTTACCTCTCCTAGTGCCCATCTCCTACTGAGTTAGCACACTCTTAACTACTGGATCAGTAACATATACCGTTGTGTGAGCAGACAAAATATAGAATCTAAAATTCTTTATTGCTCTCATGACTGCATATGCGTTCTTTTTTATTTGAGAATACCGCATCTCACTATCTTTGAAACTGCTACTCATGAAAGCAATTGGAGACTCAGCATCTTCATTCAACCTTTGTGTCAATATGGCAGACATGGTATGTTCATATGCATAACAGTAAAGAATGAAGTCTTTAGTAAAATCAGGACGGACTAACACTGGCGTTTGGCTAATGGCTTCCTTGATTGCGACAAACGCCTTCTTACCTTCATCTGTCCATTTGAAAGTAGATGTTTTCTTCATCATAGCTGATATATCCTTTGTAAGCTCTGAGAAATCTGGTATAAACCTTTGTATGAAATTTATTTTACCGAAGAAGGAGTGCACACCAGTTTTGCTTGTTGGTAGAGACAAATTTCTGATAGAATCAACCCGACTAGGATCAATATGTGTTCCCTCCTTGGAAACAATATGGCCCAGCAGTTTACCTTCCGTTACTGCAAAGATAGATTTCTTAGGATTCAAAGAAATCCCGTGATATCTACATCTTTCGAACACTTTCACCAATGGTCTCCTCGTGTTTTTGAGAAAACAATGAGATCATCGAGGTAAACAACGATCAACTTGTTCTTCAAATCTCCAAATGCCAAATCCATAGCTCTCTGGAATGTGGCACCAGCATTGATGAGGCCGAAAGGCATCCTTTCATAAGCAAACGTACCCCATGGGGTGGTGAAAACTGTCTTGAACTGATCTTCCTGGGCCACAGCGATTTGGTTATATCCAGAAAAACCATCAAATAATGATAACATCTCTGAACCGGTGACTATTTGCAGTGTGTGCTCCATGATTGGCAGAGGATAATTATCCTTGAGAGATGATTGGTTCAAGTTCCTGAAATCCACGCAGATTCTGATTTCGCCATTTTTCTTGCGCACAGGAACTATGTTTGACACCCATGTTGAATGCTGAATTGGAAATATTATCTTTGCATCCACCATCTTTTGGATCTCCGCATAAATTGTATCTTGAATCCGTGGATTGTAATATCTTTGTTTCTGCTTGAAAGGCTTTGTATCAAGTTTTAATGGAATGGTGTGAGACAATTCAACGGGTGTGAAGACCTTCAAGTCTTCGTATGACCAGGCAAAGACATCTCGGTACTGTCTAAAAAGAGAGATAAACTTCTCGCTTTCTTCCTTTGTACAACACTTGCCTATATTAACAAGCCTAGGTTTGTCGTCTGAACCAATGTTCACCTGATGATGCTCTGCAGAGGTCTTATCATCAATTCTTCTTTGATTTTGGATATACCTATCATGTCTGTCAAATATATCCTCCAAGGATACAAGACCCTTAGGGATTTTATTTCCTTTCAACTAGATAATACCCGAATCTGCCTCTTCCACTGCTTTGGCATCCCTTGGAGTTTCCACCGAAGTTTCTTCAAACCAACCTTCAAAAGACGAGAGGAATGAATCAGATTCATCTTTGTTGTCTTCGGTATTTTTGATCTCAGTTGTTGATTCTCTGAAAGGAGCCGAACTTCCCTCAAAGAAAAGCCCCTTGAAATTATCTTCCATAACGAGAAATTCTTTGATGTGGTCATCATCATCGAAGATTTGCCAGTGCTCACAATTATTGGGGATGGCTGGCCTGTATATTAGCTCAATTGTAAATGCATTCTGACGAAAATCAGAATGAGGCATAAAAAGTGAAGCAGCTACTGCTAGGGCATCTGCTTTGCTATTCTCCAAGCGTGGAATATATCGGATGTCAAAGGCCTCAAACCAATCGATTGCATTCCATACTCTATATCTATAATGTCGAAGGTGATCCTTTTTCACTTGAAATTGTCCCCTGACCTACTTCACGATCAGTTCTGCATCACCTTCAACTCTAAGTAGTTTAATACCCATATCCTTTGCATTCTTGAGACCTAACAAAAGCGCCTCGTACTCCGCCGTATTATTTGTGCACTCAAATTGTAAGCAGTATGCAAAAGGATACAAACGACCATCGGGAGAAATTATCACAACCCCTGCCCCTGAGCCGGCGGTTGAACAACTTCCGTCAAATTGCAAAGTCCATACCTTTGGATCTTCTTTTGATTTGTCAATTGCACAAACAACTTCCTGATTTTCTTCAGTTATTTCAGACAGCATAACATATGTACCAGGACCCATTTCTTGATATAGCACTTGTGCTTGAGGATCTTGAGATTTCACCACTGTGAACCGTGACTTGGTTTCTGGTTCCAATTTGAAATTATCTTTCTTTAAAGGAATGGTTGCAGATGACCAATCCAATTGTATTTCCCCTCCAAGATCTTTGCAGAAACTTCTACTTAGCAGCATCCCATAGTTGGCTGGAATGTCAGCTACCAAGATAGTCATCATTATTTTCCTCTCTGGGCAAGCCGCTAATCAAACTTGAGCATCCTTCAATTGTCCAACCAATGGCACTAATTTAGACTCAAGCGGGTAACACTTGTCATGTGTTTTGGTGCACGAGAGTCCCAAAGCGTTCATTACCTGCAAAGGCATGACATTTTTTGAGGCTCCTGAATCAATGATACAATTGCTCAATTTATAACCTCCTATATACAGAGAAATATAGAAGGGCTTTGGCTTCTCTCCTGCCGGAACAGAAGATTCTAGCAATGTGGGCTGCATGACAGTATCTTTCTTGACATACTTGACAATTTTATCCAGCTGATTTGGATGGTCTTGAAGATACTCTAGCTGAGAAATCTGCACCTTTGTCTTCATTATGGAATCTACTATATCAAAATTTGTTGAAGATGAATTTTGAGTAGTTTGAACACTTTCACGTGATGGCTGAGCATTGGAAGTGGAAGCCACTTCCTTTTCCTTTTCTTTTGGTCTTTGTCTATCCTCTCCTTCCTTCTGTGCCTTAAAATGTTGAGTACATGTAAACACAGGAGTTGAAAGATTTTCATGATTCACTGCAAGAGAATATTGACGAAAATCGTCTTGTTCTTCCTTCATTATAACGGGTTCATTCTGGAAGTATCCCGTGGTAGAGTCACCATCGAAGTTGTCCGTCTGTGGTAAGACAACATTCGCACTTGGGGAAGGAACAATGTTTGAAATAGGTGCAGCATCATCATATCCCATGATTTGATTCATCCTTAAATTTTCAGGACACGTGGCTCCAGTATGTGCATCAGTCTCATGAAAGGAACAAAACACTGCATTTTGAGCAGCATCGACTGCTTGCCTTGGTGGTGGTGCTGGCAACCTGGGCCTATAGTTATTGAAAGGCTGAAAATTGTTCCTCTTAGGCTGATATGGTTGCTGAGGCTGATATTGTTGCTGTGGTTGGTATTGTTGTTGCGCGGGTTGCCCCTAAGTAGGCAATTGTCTCTTCATGATAGTCACTTCGTTTGCTACCTTATGCAGCAGTGGATCTGCAGAGCTCTGAACTAGAGGCCTGATTGAATCCATTTTCATCTTGCCAGAGGTAATCATGTCGTCCTCTAACTTGATGGCATTTTCTTGTGCATTGGATAATTTTGTTTCATTAGTCGATCTCAAAAAGAAGGCTATCTCAGAAGGAAGAGCGTTAATGAAACTGCTCAACAGAATTTGCGGAGAAGGATTAAGAGTATGAGAAAGACGTGAAACTAGGTGATTAAACCTTGCCACAAACTCCCTCATTGGTTCATTGTTTTCCATCTTTCAATTTGAGAGTTGGGTGAACAATCTGTGACCATCTTCGGCAGGCTTGAACCTTGCCAAGAATTTCTCGCTCATAGTTGCCCAACTTGTAATGATTCCTGGTTCCAGATGATTGAACCAATCAGCAGCATTTCCCGTGAGAGTCTCAACGAAGAGACGCACGGCAACATCTTCATGTGATACATGCAAACCAGCGCAAGTTGTTGTGAATGCAGAGATGTGTTCATCAGGATGTTGAGTTCCATCGCCATGGAACCGAGGAAAGTGCTTCCTTGACCCCTTTGGTAAATCATGATGTGCTTGTAGGGCCAAAGGTCCAATGTTATTACCCCAAGGCAATGGTGGTGGTTACCTTTGATTTGGATCATTGTGATTGTTGTTATTTGCATCTCCCATTGCTCTAGGCTAGATTACTGGTTCTTCTTGTAATTCTTCCTGCTTGACTTCAGGAACTATCTGAATTTCTCGGGCTATGTTGGATGCTTCTCCAACTTTTGCAGAATCAAGATCTTGAAAGAAAGGACCCGTAGCATCACTTTTTCCCTTTCTTGAATAAACCCTGTGAGCCAGGATTATCTATTGCCACGCGAGAGGTGGTAGTACTGGTCTTCCTGCTGCAAGATCTGCTTTGTGTTCTTCTTCGTCAAGGATAGCAGCTGCGTTTCTCCATTGATCAAGACTTTCCTTTTGCGCAAATATGAAACTTCTAATGCTACTAATGATGTCCGTTTGCTCTCCTTCTACTCGTACAAGATTTGGTTGAATAACAGGTGGTGTAAGATTTGGTTGCTGAACTAGAGTAGAAGGACACCAGAGAGTCATTACCGTGTCATAAGCCTAAGCTTGCTTGAAGTTTTATGCCTCGTGCCCCACGGTGGGCACCAGAAAACTGTTGGCGTTTCAATTCGCACCTTTGGTATGTGATTTGGAAACGGACAGCTATGCACAGATAAACTGCTCTCCTATTGGAACGGGGAGTTCCCTTTCTTGCTGATGTTCGCTGAAAAGATAACTTGAATGAAACTTCGCCTATCTTCTTTTTGATTCTCAGCTGCAGAGCACAAGGTTATAAAACTCTAAACGCTGCAGAAGAGGTTTTTTCCTTTTTAAATAAAACTTCTACTACAACTGGCATAGACTAAAGACGCTTTCAACCTCCTGAGTAAATTCAGAGCAAAGGAAGTTGAAAGTGAACGAGGAATGATTGTTAACACAAAAACTCAAGTAGTTTTCCTCCAGATTTACACCACAAGACTAAGAGTACTTTAATGATGAAAGCTGAAAATGAAAGCCACAGAAGCTACACATCTGACGACGAAAACTTGATGAATTGATATAGAATATCAGAGCAAAGTAGGCATGAGACTTCTATTCAATATCACAAAGTTTAATACAACTCCAGGACAGCAATACTACAGCAAAAGGTAGGCATACAGTAAGCGATCAAACACTGGAGAACACTGAACACAAAGTGAACAAACACCTGGAATAACAATGTTTGCAGGCTAGAATAGGCACATCAAATTTGTTATCACAAAAGTCATTCCTTACAATGAACATAGATTGAACAGACACTTGAAATAACAATGTTTGCAGGCTAGAATAGGCACAGCAAATTTTCTATCACAACTACCATTACCAACAATGGGCAAGGATGCCCTTATTTATACTAAAACCAAAGGAGTAGGGAACCCTAAAATCTCCTTGATTAACCCTAACTTGCCAACTCGCAAGCTTTATTACTATTCTAAGACAAAGATACAATAAACAAATGTTTTAAAGCAATCTGCTTTAAAGCAAAAAGATTCCAACTATCACAAAGTGCTTTCTTTCTAAATATAGAATGGATGAGCTTAGGATGAAAGCACATGCTTTAAAACAAAAAGCATATGTTTTAAAGCTACTTTATTTTGGAATGCATCCTCATCAACATTCTAGCTTTTTGGTGATGTCATCTGTCGATATTCTGGGAAACAATATCTTCTAAAAAGTGAGTGACTGCATCTCTGCCAGGAACACTAATACTCTCTAGAACAATATTCTAATTCTCTAACATTTCTTCACCATTGGCAACCATCTGAAGAAATTCGTGAACTTCACTCGCAGCCTTGTCAAATTTCACTGACATTGTGGCAAGACGACTCATCTTGCCGGCATTGATATCATCATTAAAGTTGTTGCGGACGAGAGTCTGGAACTCTGCTTGCACTTCTCCGAGGTCGTACAGGGTACCATCTTCTTTCTCATATG
This sequence comes from Cunninghamia lanceolata, assembly GCA_027924645.1. NCBI lineage: Eukaryota > Viridiplantae > Streptophyta > Pinopsida > Cupressales > Cupressaceae > Cunninghamia > Cunninghamia lanceolata. The sequence goes on along the minus strand of BSBN01000449.1, from coordinate 4,632,891 downwards.
AACACGGGATCTGAGAGACAAAGGATCTGAAGAACTTGAGGACGCCGATTACCTTTTCTTTCCATTCTGTCAACTCTGAAATCATACTGTCATAAATTTTTACTATGAAAAGATATTGTGTTTTCCAAGTAGAAACTGTCTTCTTATCCTCAGCTGAATCAATAGTATCAAGTGCAATCTTCAAGTCGGAGATAATGATCTCAAACACCGTTCTATTTTCTGCCATGATCTGCTGCGACCCCTGTATGCCTTGGCTTAAATCATGAGTGTTGTACTTCAACTGATAAAGCTATGCAAGTACAACTCTCCCTTTGGTCACAAATTCTTCTATCCAACTGTCCATGTGCCTCCCATAGAGGACCAACTTACTGAAATGCCGCTGATTGGCTGGTGATCCAAGACTCGGTGGAAAAAGCAAGTCAACCTGTGAAGTGCCATGGAAAAGGTTGGAAATATATTGCCGCAACTGTCGAACTTCAGCTTTGAGAGCTGCCTTGTCTTCTCCATCTCTCAACACCCTTTCCTTCAAGCTATCCGCTGCAACCTCAAAGAGATTGAAATCTGTATGGCGAGTACTTCTGCCAAGGTTAGCTTTGACAACTGTGAAGTCATCAACCTCGACATCATTAGCACTTCTATTTTCTGGAGGTGTTGCAGTCTCAAGAATGATTTCTCCATCCGCATTCTTCTCAATGCGAATCTGCTTCTTCAGCTGCTTGTCTGGTGTGTCTTGATAGACGCTTCTTAGCTCTGTTAAGTCCAGCTGATATGAGGGCTTTCTTCTCTTCCTTCCCAGAATGTTTTCAAGCCAGGATGAGCCATCCTCTCTTGGAAACTCGGTTCTCGCCTCATCAGCTCCTGATGAATCAATGCTTGCATCAAAGTTGTGAACCAGTGAATTTGGCTCTGAATCTATGTGAATAGGAGAAGGGATCGGTGAAGAAGGTGGAGATACATGATCTGAAGGTAACACTTCAACATGCAACGTTGTTTCAACAGGAGCTTCTGGTTCAACTGGTGGATGTTCCTGTTGGACATGAGCTAGAGACTCGTCTTTCTTCCTCTTTAACTTTGCCATTTTTGTTCCCTCTGGGAGAACACTCATAGCCTTAACTCTTTGTTTTGGCTTGGAAGTGGAAGTTCTGATGGTTGTACAATTGGCGGCTCTGCTACTGGAATATCATCCTTCCACTTAGTCTTCAAGAATATCAAACTATTTTTAACCACTCGACTTGTTCTCTCCTCAATGGAAGTACTCTCTTTTACTGACCAGTTAACTGGCGGCAACGGTTGTTGCTCAATTTGGTCCCTGAAATACGTGGGAAGTAGAACTTCACAAATCTCTCTGTCAAACCCTCTATGTCTTCTGATAGGATATCAGACATTTGCTGAAGAGTGAACTTGCTGTAACTGCGTCTTCGCACTTCATACTCATCAGCACAACTGGCCCAGAAGTCTTCAACTACAAACTTGTGTGTACAATTCTGACCAAGATGTGATGCATAAACACCACGGGGATCATATGAAGATCTCTTGTCGAAAAAACTTAAGACCATATCTGGATGATTCATTACCGATTGCCTTAGCATCTGCTCCAGATCTACATCTGTAAATACTCATCCCAAGTGGAAAATTGAAGGTAGTCTTGTGTCTGCTACGCAAAAATGTATGCACTTGATAAGCTTGCCTCAAAAATTCCATAAATGCTATTTCATCTATAGGATATCGCGGCAACATGGATGGCTCTCCTGAGAAGCCATATACTCTGATGTAGGAAAAAGTAGGAAATTGGATAAACCAATCAACCCATTCTGCCATTGCTATTCTAGCCTCTACAGAAAATTGTATATGCAACTCCTTGTCCATGTCTCGCACTGCATGCATCAAGAATGCATCATTCACCCGCCTGTAATGTCATTCAGCTTGAGAGATCTCTAACTGCAGGAAATGATGACACACATGCTGAGTACCCAGAGTTCCAACAACATTCAAACCTCTGAATTGACCCTGAAAAGCCATCAAATACACAAGGTATGATATCATATGGAATTTAGGAGCCCTTTGAAAATCAATTATTTGTTGGTGGAGACAATCACTGATTAGTGCCGACCAATCATAGAATTCGGTTTCGTTAACAATCTGGGACATGATGTAAAACATCCAGGGCTGAAATTTGTTTGCATTTGCTTGACCCGTGATATGACTTAGCAGAGTAATCATTATTGCATGCTCCTCCTTTAATTCTCCACGTCCAACGTTCTTTGGCATAATATTCTGCTTTTCTTTCAACCACCTCTGACCAATCTTTTTTCTGTATTTTTCCTTATCATTATTCCAAACCCTCTTGCATTCTTCAAGTGAAACAGTTAAGTTCTCTCTGAAAATAGGTATTGTAAAGCACTTTTCAATGTCGTTTGGCCTCAAACTGCAGAGCACACGTCCATCACCTCACTGAATTTCTCTTGTGACCGAGTTGTAATGCGTCACACAAGCAATCACAAACTCGATACTTTGCACGGTGATAGGAAAGGATGCCGAAGCAAACCGGAGTGTCCAAGATTCCTGATGGCATTATTTCCTGCATCCTCCAAGGAGTGTAAACTAATTACTAGAAGTACTTTATGCAAGTCTGTTTCACAAGTTTTCAGGTAATCATGAACCAATGTTGTTTTTTGCCTGAATTGTGTTGGAGAGTACTGCATATTGGAAGATTTGAAAATCAACTGTGAACACGCCTATGTTGGAAAAAGTATTGAACAGATGGCTGAAAATTGTTTGCTGATTTTTAGAAAAAGTAGAGTGTGAGCTAAAAAAGCTGGCACATGGGTTTTGTAGATAATTTCGTTTCTAAGCAACCCAGATTGTCGGATTTTGAAAAAGCGGAGATTTTCTCGAAAAAGTAGGAAAAAAGCAGTTTCCTGAAAAAAAGCACAACTCCTAATCTTCAAGAGAATGATAATCTGGATGGACCCATCTCGACGAAAACTGAAAAAGCTCTGGTCGGATTTCTGAAAAATGATCTCCTTGAAACAAGGACCCTGAAAAAGCAAGCCTCTCTTCTTCCTCAACCCGAATCTATGAAGAAAACTAAAAAAGCACCTAGTTTGGGTCTTCGAATCTTCGTTGAAAGAAAAATAAAATCTTTCCTCTGGATGCAACCTGCAAAAGATAATGAAATAAAGAAGCCCAAAGCTTGTCTTTATAAATCTTTGGTCGAAAAAGCAGCTTTACTTGTGTGAGAAGAAAACTTCATCCTCATCCAGGAAGAAAGCATCTTTTAAAACATAAATCCAAGTGGATGTCTTCGAATAGGAAGAATCCCTATTTTGTAGGAGCCTATGGCTTCATGTGCAAGATGACAAAAAATATCTTCTTTGATGATGTCATCGAATGCGCGAGTTGGAAGAAGTGTTAACAAAATTTCTTCATTTTTGACACTTCAACACTCATTTTTACTCAAATACAGCCTGTCTCCAACTTTGACAAGGTGGAAAAATGTCATCATGAACTAAAAAAGCTAACTAATCCTGACATTTTGGAGATTGATCAGCTGAGATTCCATCCCTTATCTCCGTTCGACGATCTGACATCGTTTGACCAAGTTTGACCTCCCGGAAACTGCCAACGAGCGAAGATTGGTAACAAGGCATGTCGGAAAACACTGAAAACACAAAAATATTCTAACACTGCTCAAGATGGGTGCCCCAAGCCTCCTGGGGCGCCCAATTTCCCAACACTTAGCCATTTTTTTAGTTTTTTCAACTTTTTCAATTTCTTGGTTTGCGTGCGCGTTCCGGAGGCACAGGACCCTTGTTTGGCTGTCGATTTCTAACAACTGGGATAAAAATGAGTCTGATGATCTGGCAAATATGCAAGCCTGATGAAAACTGAGCTGATTGTAACTTCCGTTTGCCTCAAAAAACCTGCCAAACTGATCAACACTGAACCGGAGCGGGCTGACGGAAGGAGATTTGTGTTTTTCAAGAAAAACATGAAAAATAAACTAACATTGGTGAGGATGGGAGCCCCAAGCCTCCAGGGGCGCCCAGTTTGTCAACACTTAGCCATTTTTTCAAAAATTGTCAATTTTGTACCTTTTCTCGATTTCCGTGTCGATTGCTCATGTTCAATCTTTGATTTTGGTTGTTCTGACGACTGTCGAGGCGGGACGGAGGGTGATCTGAGTAGTCTGAACATATCTGTGATAAAATCCTGGCTTTGACTAACTTTTGACCAACTTTGACCAACCGGAAAGGAGCTGACGGAAGCATTTTTGATGTTTCTCGAAAAACGTAAAAAAAACTAACACAGGAGAGGATGGGCGCCCCAAGCCTCCTGGGGCCCCCAGTTTCACCAGACTTAGCCATTTTTGTGATTTTCCAACTTTTCCATTCACCTTGGATCCATCTTGCATCGTTTTGCGTGCATCGTCGAGTCGACGGTCGTTTGTCAGTTTTGCGTCGTTGAAACAACGTTGGAAACTCGTCGAAGAGATTTGGCAGGTGAACTTTTCTATTTTGATGACTTTCAAGCTCATGCTTCATGTTGTGAAAAAGCAAAAATGACCCAGTAGAGAAAACTTGGTCGTTTGAAGATTCCGTCTGAACCGTGTCGATCGTGAAGGAAAATCGACCAATGAGAATCAAGTGCGACACCTGATTTGGAGATTCTATTTTTAGAAAGTTTTGCCAACATCCATATCTCAAGAAACCCAGAAAACCTAACTCGACGTCTATTTTTAGAAATTTTGCTTTTTTGACTTTTTGACAAAAAATTTTCTAGACTTGTTTCAAAATGCCTTGATGAAGCAAAAAATTTGGTTGGGTACAACACACTTATAAGATGAGACACCAACCTCTATACCAAAACACTTGACTGATTCTAATGATTCAATCACCTCCAGAGCATCATCTCCTTTAATACTTTGACATCAACTTAATCAGATAACCTCAACACCTCCGCTCTATCATCTCTGCTCAAAAACAACTCTGTAATACACTCTAACTCTATTATGAATCGTGCATCGTATCCTCCAAAGTTACTTCTCAATTTTCAGATCATTCATCTTTTTGCATACACACTCACTCACTCTCACACTCACACATTGAAATAATATTCTATCCTTTATATATATCCTCTGCAAGTCTTCTAAACTTCACCTTTGTCAGCCTTGATGAAACATGTAACATCAAATGTGTAATCAACCTAACTTGTCAGCTCCTAAATCATCTGCGATAATGTAGGAATCAAATCCCTTTGTGTGGTTCATACCAAGTGATCAATTGGGCCCATTTTACCTTCTCCTAATCTTTCTAGCTGGCACATGCTTCCACACACATGACACAATCACTCAAACACACCATGTTGGATCCGCAAACACTTATCCTTTCATGCCTTAGCTCCAGACCCTATGTGGTAATGAAGAAGAGAGATATCACTATGCGGATCAAGCCACAAACACTATATGACATGTAAAACATTCTCATACACTCCTCTTTCTGGTTTACATTTCTTCTTGTTGGCACAAGCAATCAAACACCGATGCTAGTATCCCTTACACAATCTAGTCACCCTGTCTTGACATAGAACATTGAAAAACATACTTACGATGACCAAAAACATTTGAAACCTGAACTAAGCATACACACTGATCATTTCAACTTATCTTTCAAACAGTAAAGCCAAACATCAAAGTGCGGTGAAATGCGGTGGCTTTTTGTTTTACCTCTAATAACCTTATACAACAACATGACTTGTTCTTATTGTTGGCAAGAGACACTATGTGGCTTCATAATTGTTGTCATTGATGGCAACAAAGCTTATCCCACACATCCACAACACATAGTATGTCTATACCGGAAGTCAGATTGAAGAGTGTTTTGGTTCGGTGAACAAGAATAGAGCATGCAGCAAGGTCTGACAATTAGGTCCGGATCTCTCAGAGGATGTATCTTAGCAAAGTGTGGACTTGGGGAAGTCAAGAGGAGTACCATGACTGCTACATTCTAGAGATTAAGTCTTCGGTGATGAAAGAGTGAAAAGAGATGAGCATCTAAGTGTTGGGTTCTTGACAGGCAGAGCAAACTGAAAAAGAACTGACCGACAGAGCATCAGACTTTAATCCGGATGAGAAATTGATGGTAGTCAAGCTAATTAAGAGATCATACATGGTTGGCCGACTTGATTGATGACTTCTAACTCCATGTCTTGGATACACATCACATATCAAGCATGGACTCAGCCAACAGATCAGTGCCTTGTCAATATCTTGAATATTCTGGTTGCCGACTAGATAGGTGTTGAAATCCTTGATGTGGATATATATACCAAATGGATTTTAGTATGAAGGTGTGTGTGAGGATATAGTGTGTGAGAAAAGGTAGAGAGAAGTGTGGAAGCAGTAATACAAGTCCGGTATGCGATAGAACAACAGAACTAAAACAGGGGAAGAATGAAGTGCATTAGATCAGTATATTAAGCCTAACCAGAACTGAACCTCAACATGTGTGGATGCCTCTCTTTAGTTCAAAACCTCTGGTTACCTTCTAACAACTTTGTAGACAGTGAGTCTCTTGTAGGTAGTGTGCCTCTTGTGAGCAGTGTGCTCGGGCAGTGAGCCCTAATTGGCAAGTGCCATTTTGTACTTCTTATTCTTTTAACAGAGAATACATTCTTGGGTTAGTCACCTCGTGGGTTTTCCCTTAACAAGGTTTTCCACGTCAAAATTACTGTGTTATGTGTGTTGATTTTATTTCTGCTCTTATGGTTATGAATGCTTATATGTTTTGATGCTGCACAAATTGTTAACAAAGAAAGAAAGTTAAAATATTTAAGATAACTGATTCACCCCCCCTCTCAGTTATCCACCTTGTTTTCAACAATTGGTATTAGAGCCAAGTTCCTCCAAACAGAGCCTAACAACTTGGAGGAAGATCTGGGAATCTCAATGGATATGTATGGTATGAGGGAACAACTTCAGTCTACCCTAGATGATCTTGAGCAATCTCACTCTGAAGTCAATAACCTGAGGGAAAGACTCAAACAAGCTGATGATTTCATAAATGAACTCAAAGAAAAACTAAGTATATCTGTGAAAAAGAGAAAGGAACTACTTCAACAATTAGCAAGTCAAAGTGAAGCCAATGATACTAATGAAGATCTGAATGAGAAAAACAAGTTATGTGAGAAGCTATCAAAAGAGGTCATTATGGTAAGACATGAAATGGAATCAGGGGTTATGAAATTCACCTAAGAAATTGAAGAGAAAAGAAAAATTGAAGATAATCTAAAACAATCTCTCAAGGAGAAGTCAGAAGATTGCCACAAAATGGATAGAATAATCAGGCATCTGGAATCTGATCTTGAAGAAGCTAGAGATAATGAAGAACAACTTGAGAATCAGATAAAGACTCTTAAAAGGGATCTTCTAACAACAAATGAATACAAAGAGAAATTCAAGATAAGCTTTATTCAACTTGAAGTTCTTCTTGAAAGCCAAAAGAGGGTAGATGACAAGCATGGCTTGGGGTATGAGAAAGGGGAAAACTCTGGATCTGGTTAGAAGAACTCTAGATCAAGAAATCCAAGGAACAGGCCTAGAAGATCTTCAGTAAGGCAACCAAATACTCAAAGATATCCATCCTTCAATGGATACTGCCACAATTGCAATAACTTGGTCATAAAACAAATCAATGCAGAAGAAGAATGAATCAAACTAATTCATCCTTCTCCAGACAGTGTTTTAACTGCAAAAGGTATGGTCACAGATCTCATGAATGTAGAAATATGCAAATAAACAATTCATTCAATGGTAGATGCTTTGCATGCAATAGAATTGGACATATGGCTAATCAATGTAGATCAAGAGGATATCAGTCAAATATGCAAAGAAATCTTGTTTGCTACAATTGCAATAGATCCGGTCATATTGCTAAATTCTGCAGAAGTAAGAATCGGGGTAAAAAGGGTCCGGTGCATCTTAACCAAAATCAAGACAAAGGAAAAGAAAAAGTGAATGCGGATGAAGTTCAAAGGGAGATGAACTAAATTTGGGTGAAAAGAAATACAGAAAATGTTAGGGATGGATCCACACCAGAATTTGGTGCTGATATTCCTTCCAAAAACTAAATTAGATGAGCTCTGGCTTAGGGGGAGTCATAAAGAAAAAAAATTCCCCTAGCCAAACAATTGGTGCCTAAATGTGGCACATGGAATGCTGCGGATTAAAGGGTTCTGAGAGATATATCTAGATAACCCTCGGTAAAAATATGAAAGATTTGCAAAGAGCTTTGAAGAGTTTAATCATCCAGGATCGATCCAATTTGATAGCCATCCGGTAAAAGCAGGATTTTCATAGTTAGATCTGATGTGATTCTAAATTGAAATATCTTGATCTGCGGATAAATGGGATGATTTGAGGAAAGGAGATACATTGTCAATTATCACTAAAAATAGTTCTAAGTGCATCTCAGTAATCCAGAAAGATCTCTCTCAGAACAAGGCAACCAGAATGACTTAAGTTTTGCATTTATTGCAATATGAATTTAGGGTTTGCACAGAGATAAAAGGGTTCTTTTATTCTTCACTTGCACATTTGCATTCGAGAAGAAGAAGAAAGAGCTCTGCAAACAAGTTTGCTTCAACCCTCTCAAAGATCAACCACAGAATCTGATACAACCAGCGATCTTTTTTGGCTTATATCGTGAACCCTAGAAGCGTAAAAAGGTATTTCCGTTCTTGAATATCTCTCTGAATCTTTTGCAAGATGGCTACTCCAAATGTTGTTAAGATCACTGATATGCTGCACCCAAAGTTTAAGAAACATCCATACAAATCCCTAGAAGTTGATCCATTAGGTGCCTTCTCTAGCATTCCGCATGGGGTTCTGCATGTAGAAGATGTTAGGGTATACATACACACTAATATTGAGTAATTTGGGGAATCAAAACCGATGGATATCTACCATAAGCAATTAATAGATGAAACATTTGAACTTAAATCTCAATACAAGGTCCTCCGAGACAAGCATTTTGGACATTGCATCCACTTTCCCTATTTTGCAGAGGATGAATGGGTTCGGTATGTTCTTAGCAGAATACATGACAACTTCATGTGGTTGATGAGGCCATTCAAGATAACAAAAGATGCCATTAGGGCAGTAACCGGATTGCACTCATCTGGTGGGTTGCCTGCTCTCAAATCTATCAAGAATCAGATAGTAAGTGAGGCTACCAGATCAAAGTTTGACAAAAAAGCAATGACAATAGAAGATATCATAGATCCATATATCAAATTTGCCTCTATGATAATTGGCTATAAAATATATCATTCCAGCAGGGAGAATTCTGTGTCTGGAACTGCAATATACACTGCATATCAGATGCTAAGGGAAAATGCAGATTATGATCTATGTGACCTTCTCCTGAACCAACTGTTAGAAAACTTACAGAAAATAAAGAAGGATAAGAAGAACTCATTTAAGTATGGTGGCCTAATCCTATGTCTCTTCTTTTACTATATGAATGAGCTTCCCAGATCCAATGGTTGGGTATGGCAAAATGACAGACTGGTTGCCATACAAATAAGAGATTATATGTATGGGCTTGGTGATGCCAAGGCCCAAAGTACAGCACTTTGGGGATACTTCAAAAACTTCCAAGGCATGATGCAGGCCAGAGAGAGAATTCCCCAATCTCTAGTTGAAAAATACAAAGATACAGTGTGCTTCATGGTAGACACTGATCAATGCCTAATGGAGGCAGTTGAGTCTAGAACAGTTTGGATTATGCCAATGAACTATGAAGTAGATGAGAAAATTCTGGAGCTACATGTTCAACACCTACTGAGTCAGCCAAAGGACCCTGAGGCAGAAAGGTTTGGAATCTATCAAGAATTGAGTGTAAAAATACATGTTAAACTGAGACAACCAGAGATAAAAAGGAAAGTGAGAAGGGAAGTGGAGGAAATTGCCAAGAAATATGGCATATCAAAGGAGGCAGTTGATGCCAATAGAGATAAAGTAGAAAGAGCAAAGAAAGAGAGACAAGAGGTAGAAAAAGAAAGTGTTCCGGTGCAAGTCCCCTCCCGGACCAGATCCTCTAAGAGTTCTGCACCTACCACCTCTAAGAGCTCAAAATCCTCCAAACCGGAAGCCAAGACATCTGAAAAGGGAGAAAAGAGAACAAAAACCAAGGCCACAAGGTCTTATATAAGCCAAAAAGATGATGAAGAAACAGAGACTGATGAGAAAGTTAAGAAAATGAGGAAGAAGAAGAAAACATCAGGGGAATCCTCTGCTGGTACAAACAAAGAAGAAGGGGCATAAGAGTTTGTTGAAAGGCCTACTCTCTTCATTGATGATGTCATCAAAGTAGTCATTGTGGATGGAAATCTGCAACCAATGATAGAATTTTATTATGAGTATAGTGACACCGACAAAAGGATCTTGGAAGAAGCTACAGTTAAGTACCTAAACATTTATAATAAAGCATTCATTGAAATCATCTCTCTAATTCCCAAAAGTTTAGAGAAGGTACTTGAACTCAGAAAAGACAATGCTAAGGCTAAGGACCTAGAGATCCGAGAGCATATTGCTATTCAGCTCTATCCCTCTATTACTCCAAAACAAATGAACGTGATCTTTAAGGACTGCAAGGATGAGTTCCAGAGCAAAGCAAGAATGAACAAACTAATCCTTGGAGAGACTGATCATGTAGCAAAAGAGACTGAAGACATCCTCCGGAATGCATTTAAAAGATTCAATCTTCCTATTATAGAGGACATAGATGATGAACCTTCTGCCATGGATGGCGAAGGACTAAGTACATCAAAAGAAGAATCTACTGAGAAAAATGCAGAAGAGCCAAAGGAGATAGGTGAGGAGAGGACCAAGGACTTGGATTCCTCTATTCTGGAAGAGGAAGTCCATGAAGAAGTAAACATCTCTCTTCTGGACCCCCCTATTGACTCCAGAACTGAAGGAGACGGAAGAAAAGAGGAGAAATTGAGTCAAGTAGAGAAAGAAAAGGGAAGAGAAGAAGAACACACAGAGAAGATCTCTGGTGACAGTTCTAAGGCTGCAAAAGAAAAGAAGACTCTGTCTCCAGCAAGAGACACTGCAGAAGTAGTGAAAAACTTCCTGACCAAAGAGATGATGGAAATAGATGAACCAGAACTATTTCAAGGACCACTCAATTTTGACTCCCTCTCTCCGGTCCAAACAATGAAGGTAGCATCTTTTGCTCAAGCTAAAGCAAAAGAAAAGTTTCTAAAGTCTCACATGGAAGACTGCGAGCTAATAGAGATTGCATCCGGTGTGTTGGAGAAGATCATGCCATCCTTCCAAAAGGATCTTTCAGCCTTTTCATCCGGTAACTTGAAATCTCTTGTTAATTCTGTTAGCATGCATTTTGATTCTTTGGAGAAATGAGCAGAAGAGAAAGTCCAGAAAGAGTTTTTGAGTAAGAGATTCTCTGAAGTACAGGGACTTATAGTAAATGATAGGAGAAATTTGAATATTGGGATAAAGAGCCTAGAAAATGCTCTTAAAGATGGCAAAGAAGTATACAAATTTTGTCTATCTTAGCCACAGTGACAGACAACATTACAAAGAAGGTGGAAGAACAAGAGGGTAAACTGTTAAGTTTATCTCAGAATTTTGATCCTCTCACCTCATCCATAATGAATCAAGAGTGCCAGGCTATTGCCACTATAAATGAAATAAAGAGGCTTGAAAAGGAATAGAAGAATAGAATAAGTAGGACGAGTGAGCTAAGAGGGATAATTATCCCTAAGATAGAGGCAATGCATGAGGCCTTAACTGATGCTCAAACCACAGCCCGGACCAGTGATTCGACAAACTTAAAGAGGGCAGAAGCTTTTGCATTTTTGCTGAGTGGCCACATTTCAATTTTGGATAGGATGAAGCAGAGTTGGGCGACATAAGTTGTACAGTTGAAGACTACCTTTGCGGATATACTTAAGTATATGTAAGTATAACATGTATATATACTTATGTGGCTATGTATAGGTTGGTTTTTACAAATTTTGGTGTGCAGATTCCACCCTTTACCATTGATGTCAAAGGGGGAGTGAGGAGTAGTGAAAATGTGGAATTTAGCTAAGGGGAGCTCCGGTAAAAGTGTACATAAGATAGAGCATCAGCTAAGGGGGAGTTTACTACGACACTTAGTCATTTTTCTCTAAGTGTTGCCATTAATGCCAAAGGGGGAGATTGTTGGCAAGAGACACTATGTGGCTTCATAATTGTTGTCATTGGTGGCAACAAAGCTTATCCCACACATCCACAACACATAGTATGTCTATACCGAAAGTCAAATTGAAGAGTGTTTTGGTCCGGTGAACAAGAACATAGCATGCAACAAGGTCCAACAATCAGGTCCGGATCTCTCAGAGGATGTATCTCAGCAAAGTGCAGACTTGGGGAAGTCAAGAGTAGTACCATGATTGCTACATTCCAGAGATTGAGCCTCCGATGATGAAAGAGTGAAAAGAGACGAGCATCTAAGTGTTGGATTCCTGATAGGCAGAGCAGACTGAGGAAGAACTAACTGACAGAGCATCAAACTTTAATCCAGATGAGAAATTGATGGTGGTCAAGCTAATTGAGAGATCATACATGGTTGGCCAACTTGATTGATGACTTCTAACTCTATGTCTTGGATACGCATCACATATCAAACATGGACTCAGCCGACAGATCAATGCCTTGTCAATATCTTGAATATTCTGGTTGCCGACTAGATAGGTGTTGAAATCCTTGATGCGGATATATATACCAAATGGATTTTGGTATGAAGGTGTGTGTGAGGATATAGTGTGCGAGAAAAGGCAGAGAGAAGTGTGGAAGCAGTAATACAAGTCCGGTATGTGATAGAACAACAAAACTAAAACAGAGGAAGAATGAAGTGCATTAGATCAGTATATTGAGCCTAACCGAAACTGAACCTCAGCATGTGTGGATGCCTCTCTTTAGTTCAAAACATCTGGTTACCTTCTAACAACTTTGTAGACAGTGAGTCTCTTATAGGTAGTGTGCCTCTTGTGAGCAATGTGTTTGAGTGGTGAGCCCTAATTGGCAAGTGCCATTTTGTACTTCTTATTCTTTTAATAGAGAATACATTCTTGGGTTAGTCACCTTGTGGTTTTTCCCTTAACAGGGTTTTCTACGTCAAAATTACTGTGTTATGTGTGTTGATTTTATTTATGCTCTTATGGTTATGAATGCTTATATGTTTTGATGCTGCACAAATTGTTAACAAGGAAAGAAAGTTAAAATATTTAAGATAACTTATTTACCCCCATCTCAATTATCCACCTTGTATTCAACACTTACTTTGCTGACTCTAAAAAATATTGCGATACTTTGTATCATTCGAAACTTGAGTATATCATTATTGTACCTTTGCTTTACCTAGTCTCCAAACCGCTAGGTTGTATCTTCAAGTGCAGAGAAATGCGGAGCATTATTCTATACCTTTGAGACTACAACAACACCGTATCACCACTATCTTCACTCTGCTAACTCTGGAAAGCTTTGTGGTAACTTTTATGCTCAGAAACTTTGATCATGCATACCTCATAGTCGTCTCTGTCTAACCTCCAAGCCGCAAGACCATATCTTCATTTGCAGTTGAATGCAGTACAATTTCATGAGCTTCTGTAGTACAATTCCCTGTGCCTTTGACAATTTGAAACCTTATACATTTTCCTTCATATCTCGTGCAATGATTTTCATCAAGAGGCAATGAATGCAACACTCACAACACCATAGACAACAATCATAGCTCTTTTCAAAAACAAGAAGTCACAACTTCTTCATGTTAGCATATCCTTCAACTTGACAACGTTCACCTATCCATGAACTTCATAAGATAAGGTACAACTTTGTACAGATGATGCTCATGTCTTTCATCATCATATTTTTCACACCTCTGATCATCACTCCTTTGACATCAATGATTATCACTCTTTTGACATCAATGACAACATATGCAACACAACCAACTGGGGGAAAATCTATTTTCTTTGATACGACACCACTCCTACTTAGTCACAATGCTATATCAAAGAGGGGCAAAATATAGACACTGAAAAATAACCATGCATCCACCATCATTTTTGACATCGTCCTAACACCACTTTCATCCTAACACATTCCCCTTAACCACTTAAATTAATTAAATAAATTTATATTTATTTAATTAATTTATTTTATCCATTTTCCGTATCTTTTGTATTAATTAAGTAAATTTATTTTATTTATTTAATTAACCTTTTAGCCCTTTTCATCTAAATTAATTAAATAAATTATATTTATTTAATTAATTAACTAACCTTTCCTATTCATTACCTAAAGTTAATTACATGAATTTCACTTTATTTAATCAATAATTCCACTTTCCTAAAACCATGATTAATTAAATAGATCTCATTTAATTAATCTTTAACCCCATTTAACCCTTCTCCAACAATTAGTTAAATAATTTCTATTATTTAATTAATTGTCTTGCCACTTGTCCTCATCCTCACTCACCTCACAAATAAAACAAATTTTAAATTCCCACAAAAGGATAAAGCAAAAAAGTCAACCTCACCTCTCAATCTCCACCCTTCATTTCAAACTTCATCGTTCAATCTCCACCATTCACATGAAGATGCCATAGGCTTCAATCTCAACTATTGATCCTTTCTTCCACCTCTTAATCTCATCCATTGATTGCACCTCTCATTCTCATTTGAACTCCTCATCTCTCATTCCTATTTGACCTTAGCACCTCTCAATCTCAGCGCTTCATCCCACCTCTTAATCTCAGCCCTCCAATCTATCCCTTCTCAAATCTATAAATAAACCCTCCTCTTAGCAATTTTCAACACATCATTTGCAAGTACCCATATGCTGTCCAAATATCTGCTCATTTGCCTCCATTAGACCTAGGGTTTATGCTGCTTTTCATGAGAGCAATCAACATTTCATAATAACATTTAAGTATAGCTAGGATTGCAGGTGGGTGCATGCTTCCTCAACTCTATCAAGGAGGGGAAATGACTCAAGGTTTGAAGGTATAATGCTTTGTTTGGTTTATCTTTGAGTTTATTTACCTTGTGTTGTTTTGTTACCTTCAATATTTTTTTAAAATACATTTTTTCCCTTCTCTATAGGTATTTGTCAGTTTTCCACAAAGGTTGTTCCTTGGATGGTGACTCTCTTTGTGATAAATAATCATGTTCCTTTTAGAAAAGTTTTGTCAGACCAAGATTCATCACAATGGGCTCCCATGACATAGAATGCACGCCATTTTTAAGGTCTCAAGATCATTCCCATATCATTTGCAAATTCAAACAAATGAAAGCTTTTTCCCTCGAAATTTAATATTTTAAAACAATTATTCTCAATCTAAAATTATAGAATGTCTACATTTAATTTTAATCCATTTGAGCTCCAAATTATAAGAGCAATGATGATCATTGAGTTTGATCAAACTTTGTATCATGTGACGTCCCATGAGTTGATGAATAATGGTAGGCAAGATGACAACTAAACATGATGTACATGCTTCTATTTGCAAGAGAATGCCTATTAAATGTAGGTGTCAAGATGTGAAATATGAGGCTTGTGATCAACAAACATACATGCTTCAAATAATATGCATAGGTGACAACTAATAGAATGCAAGTGAACCTAGGTGCAGTGCATTAACAAGAATCTATAAAGGAGATGCATGCAAATAAAGGCTATAAACAAAACATGAAAGCTCACAAATTTGAAATACTTGCTAAGCAAAACAATGTGATCTTCAAATCCATTAAGATTATGCAAATTAATTCATGATACTCGACATAACAAAAATGAAATGGCCCATAGGGATACAAGACAATCATCATTGACTTTAGGACATACCAATTGCTAGTTTTAGGAAGGTACCAACACACTCCATTAAAATAAATCTTGAAGTGCCCTCCATAAGACCACTTCCTTACTTCCTCCAAATCTCATTGTCATCCGCATCGGTAGAACATAAGGAAGGGGTCCCATGGAGATGCTAGAGGATCTATTTTTGTGGAGTAAAGGGTCCCATGAAACTCAAAAAAGTTTGCTAATGCTTACATCATAATCTTTTCCTCCAAAATAAGAGTAACTACTGTTAAGGTGGTTGTTTTTGAGCGGGTGCAGATGGGGTGGAGTTGAAACTTTCTCCCACTAGCTTAGGGAGTTAACTACCGGTTTTTTCATTCTCACCATTTAATTTAGGGGAAAATTTGGAGGGAATTTTTCTAGTTTATATTTTTATTTTCATGAAGACCAAACAAATAATAGTAAATTATGAGTTTATTATAGCAGATCCTTGATTTATAACATTTCTTTATTGCATCAGTTTACAAATTTATCATGGGACCAACTTCCTAAAAAATTTCTACTAAATTATTTAGCATAAACTATTGTTAAAAAAAACTTCATGAGACCATCAGCGTCCATAAAAAGTGGCGCTTAAAATTTTAAACATACCCGCAACTACAAAATTCATGGGACCACGGCTGTAAAATACTCCTAAAATATCTTAGCAGCTCTCTACCCATGGGACCGCTCTCTAACATATGCAGACCCAAACATACCCAAACATAGACTTTCCAACAGTCCAAGAGGAAAAACGCACCGTCCATTCACCTCTGGCTTTTGGGGTGTGCATTATGGCGTATCTGTTTGCATATACAGCGCGCTATTCTCCTTTACATTTTAAGCACCCTTCGTCAATAATTACTTCTCACATCTCCAGGAATTTTTGTTTCGGTACTAATATTCACATTCCGGAAAAAAGCCGTTCAAAATACCTATTCGAAGAAGGGGCAGATGCTACTAAGGATTTTAAACTTTTTACCGAGCCCAAGTTTTTATTTGCATCAACCAAGAAGACGACTATATCTCTTGGAACATGCTCTGCCATATTCTTTACACTTGCATTTACCGGGGACTGCTATGCAGCTGGGATTGAGTCCCAATTGGAAGCCATAAAAGACTTGATTGCACAGGAGCCCAATAATGCATTGTCTCTGCCCACATGGGCCATTCATGTCTCGAGTGTTGTGGAATGGTACGTTACAATTCAGCCTTAGCTACATTTCTGATTTATTGCTAGCTTTTTTGAAGTTTTTCATTTTTCTACTTTTAATCAATTGTTTTTGCTGGGTAAGTTTGGGTGAGGTCTTGGCTTGAATTCGTAATTGTTTTTTATAGTTACATGTCAATTTTTTTCTTATACAAGTGGCATTTCTGCAGTGTATCAAATTATATGATGATTTTTTTGGGATTCGGTTATGTAGTGTCCAGACAATTTACATCAATCTCCATTGACCTATATTTCAATCTGCTACTAGAAATTTACATCAATTTATATTGACCTATATTTCAATCTACTACTAGAAATATGGGTTGATGTAGATTATCTAGAAACTACCAGATTGAAATATGGATCGATGAAGATTTTCTCACAATTATGCAGTTGAATCACCTCACCCCGCCAAGGAAAATCATATCATAATTTTTTCTTGATAAATATTGGGTGAGGTTATGGGTCTCTGTTAGCTGCATGTGAGTAACTTGGACCTCATTTTTGATATTTTTAAACATAAGTTGCCCTGGAATATACCCATAATTGTCACACAACAACCTGTCCACAGAGCTATTAGCTGCCTTATTGCAGCAGAGGATTTGAATTCTGGGGTCATCCTCCTACGAGTGTCCACAATTACAATTACACATCCCTTCGCACAATTTTCAATCAAAGTCATCTTGAAGAGATCTTAATTTGTAAAATTAATTTAGATGTATTTTGAGATAAGGCGGTCATGGGGGCATTGGAATACTATGGTGCAGGATGGCGGCCATGGCTTTGGTTTGGCAGTATGGGGATAAGCCAGGATACCAAGCTTGGAAAGGACTCTCTTGGGGCATGGTATGTTGTTCTATACTTAGTTCTAATCATGGATGTTACTTAAAAGTTTCATTTCTAGATATTGTGTAGTTCAATGTGCTAAGGGAACACATTTGCATAGATTGATGTTGACTTTATCTCTGTGCTTTGTGCTTTGTTATTTGTTTCTTGATTGGTATAGCTTGCCTTAGAGCTGCAGTTTCCAAATTCAGTGCTACATAACAGAAAGCAAATTTAATTCATTGGAGAGAGATTTATTTTCTTTGGTAAATATCAGGTGGGGTTATTGGTTTCCTTTGAAGTGGTGTTAGTTATGCTTGAACCACATTTATAAGATTTGTAACATAGGTAAGCTCAAATGTACCGTGGTGGGGGAATTTGAAGCTGGGTCATGATTCTACAAGTGTCCCCATAGCCATTATACCACAACACTATGCACTATTAAAGAGAAATATTGATTATTAAGTAAATATTGTTATTTAGTATGTACATAAAACACAAGGGCTCAAGGTTTGTGCCAGATTGATGATCTGTTTCTAAACTGGTGGGGGTGCTTTAGTCCAGTGCTTGGTCCTACATATGTACGAATATTTTGCATATGAGTGTGTATTAGTGTTGCTAGCTCAGAAGGAATACTGTGAATGCTGATATCTGGTAAGCAAAATGTTGTCTGGTTAACAGTGTAAAATGATCAGTTTCAGATCTAGAAAATTCATTGCATGAGATGAGATTTTTTTTTGAAAACAGTAGTGGATCCCTTGGTGAGGTGGACATTTATGTTTCATATCCAAGTTGTAGGACATTTGTTGTTTGGTTAAATTTCTGGAGGGCAGAACGGGAGTCTATGGATGTTTGCTGGGCTTAGGGAGCGACTTTCACTTTATTTATATAATATTGAGAGGTTGCATTGTGTATCTGAATTTTTTCCTTTTCCAAATTTTGAAGTAATGAAATTTGAACCTATTTGAGGAAAAGTACTGGTGATGGTGCAAGATAATTTGTAAGCATATCCATTAATTTGAGGAATATAATGAGTTACATTCAAAGAAGTCTTACCTCTATTTTGGGAAAAGAACATTTTCTTCTTGTTTGCTCTGTGGTTCTATCTGCACATCATGAGAACTTGCACTTGAATAACTATTTTTACAATATTAAGCCCTTAGATCCAAATTAGATTTGGTTTAAATTTCTTTCTGGAACTTGTTCTGATAGATTAAAAAAGTGACCGAGTAAAGGATAACAAAGAGAGAAAAGCCTCACTACCAATTTAACTAGGAGCTTCCTCGAGCTCAACTGAATGCTGTGACTACATAGGTCTTTCTGTAAGTGTAGACCAAACAATGTCTCTGAAATTATTCTTTCTGAGCAGTATATTGTTTAAAATTTGAAGGAAATATCTACAAGTGAAGTCCATTTGTTGTAATACTAATTAACAATGTTGTATTTCTGCTTGTTTGTGATAGTTTTTTATTGATCGTTTGCTTGAAATAATGGATCCTGCTTTTCTTTTTTTATAGGTTGTAAAAGTTGAAAAAAAAGTAGCATTGAGAATTGAGTAGGAACAAACATGCTATTTAACATTCAAATTGATCTGTTCGTGTTTCTTTGGGGCTGTGAGTTGCTCATTTGGGGTTTTCTATTCTTGCTTCTTATCCAACTTGTAATGATGTCATTCAGGTACCTCTACTTGGAGGAGCATTTTGTGCATGTACATGGCATTTCTTCTATAATGCTGGGTCACTTGAGGTTAGTGTACTTTTTCCATGTTTGCTGGTTAGCATAATATTGGATTTCACTTGCAGATTGCTTTAAAAGGATCATGATAATGAAAGATAACAAGAAAAGGAAAGATTGTGGAACTCTACAGGCGAAACATAATGATCCATAATCGGCATAGATATTCCATAGAACAACCATCAAGAACAGATATGTATTTTCCTTATATGTTGTTCCTAAGTTTTGTGCTTATTGAAACAACAAACTAAGGTTTCAAAATGGTGCTAAACCAGCTCTACAACTGCCAATTGCATCAAATAGCCATTTGTGCAACTCTTAACACACTTCAACATTCTTTTATTCATTGCATAAAAATAGTAATACCCATTTTATGCTACTTGTAGTTAGTGTACAATGCCTATTATTATGTTTCGATAATATGTTTATCTGACTATATATTAATTGTTTGTCGGCTTCGGGCAGCTATAAGAGTTGGTTGGTTGATGGTTGTGTTCTTCTTGGCAACCGTCAGGTCCTTTAAATAGACTTTGTATCGTCAAGGAAAAAAAGGATGATCTAGTTTGATCCTGTCTGATACTTGGCCGAGCATCTTTGGTCTACTTCTGTAATAACTAATAACTTCATGTGTGAATAAAGATACACTTTTACTCTTCTATCTGATAACTACTCTTATAACTACCGGAAGCCAACAAACAATTAATACATAGTCAGATAAATCATATTATTGAAACATAATAATAGGCATTGTACAGTGACTACACTACTCTCAACAGGAGACACTTCCAATCCCATCAAAACAATAGTGTAACATAAGATTATGCTGAGGGTTGATTAAACATCAGTTGGCTGTAATCAACAAAAACTACGGTTGTAACCAGCTCAATATAACAATTAGATGTTTTGTTGAGTACTTGAGTAGTAGTAGAAGACTAGAAGTTGCATATAACTTAAATAAGAAAGCAATGAATTAACCACAACAAAAGAAAGAGATAAGCACAAGAATTTACCTTGGAGAAAATCCAATATAGGAAAAATTCTATGTTATCGGGTTCTTCTGTTTACCCTGCCATTCCTGTATCGGTACAGTTTGGGTACGGGTGTGGGGACAAGAGAATGCGTGGTTCGCCGTGGGTGCTTATCCAAGTGAGAGCCAACAAAAAAAATGCTATTTTACCATCGTCTCACTGTGTTGAAATCTTGTCATCGTCTCATTTTTCTGTCTCAGAAGTGGTCGTGTTGCTCTCGTTATTGGTCGTAGGTCGTTATGTCCTTGCTGGGAGTTGGCTGGTCAGCTGGGAGTTGAAATGACCTCTCCCTGGCACATAACCTACTATGCCATGGGAGAGCACTCTGAGGAAGCATCATTCGAAGTCTTTGGGGCACTGCATCATTTGAAGAAGCTCGGTGCGAAGAAGCCAACTATAGAAAGAAAAAGTTTGGTGGTCAAGGCTGATAGAGGAAAGCATCATTCGGTTTAACGAGAGAGGAAAGATTTTGCCGTCGTCTCACTATTTCTGCATGCGAATTATTATTGTGGTTGAAGGTTGACGTATAATAAAATGGAAAATCTGAAAACCTTATTTTGCCCTATTTTGTTCAACGTTTATAATTTTTTTTTTAAATTATGAAGTATTTAAATATTTTGTTTATTGACAATTATGAGTATTATTATTTTTATAATTTTTAATATATATAAAATTATAAATTATAGTTATATATAATAATAAAATTATAAATTATAATTATATATTAATATATAATTATAATTTATAATTCTATTTATAATATATAATTATAACTTATAATTCTATTTATAAATTATAAAATATAATTTATAATATTATCTATATAATTATAATATATTAATATTATAATTTATAATTTTATTTATAAATTATAAAATATTATAATTTATAATTTTATTTATAAATAATAAAATATAATTTATAATTTATAATATTATATATAATTATAGTGGGAGGTAGGGAGGGAGCCTTGCCACACCATCATGGGTGGCAAGGCCGAGGCAATCATTGCAAAGTGTCATTCAGAGACGACACGAGCCGAAGGGAGGTGGAAGTTATTAACCCGCGGGGATTGCATTTAGCGAAGCAAGGCAATCATTAAAGGAAATGCCTTCGAGACACTTTGGATTCAAGTTTAAAGGAAGGCGGTCTGTGAAGGTTTGCATTAGATACCATAGTCTCCTCCAAATGCCGTCTCACTTTGCTGTGATAATTTCAGCCCATGCTGTCAGCTGCGGAGGAATGGAGACTCCCATCCGTCTGGTAAGTGCTAAGCGGCAAATGGCGTTCCTAGGGGGCATTACCAATCTTTGCCTACAGAGGCTGTTGAGAAGGGCGGACGGGATGTTGGTGGAAGCGGTGAAACTGATTTTGGGGAAGACATTTCTGGAAAGTGATGACCGTTACCGCGTCGACATGGACATTACCTCGCGGGTCCTGGCTATGTTGTTAGAGTTGCAACTGGAGAAGGCAGAGGCAGAAGCAATTATGCGAGCTCTATTCTACCCTGAGCATCTTGGAGAATTGGGGAAGACTCTGCATTTCGCTCGCCCGGGTGTTGGTGTTCCTAGACCCAAGGAATGGAAACGCATGGCAGATCCTGGGGCAGTTATCCAAGTGTATCCCTTCATCTTGGACGTGAAAGGCTTTGAGTTGATCGTGTTAAAGGACCAAGCGATGGCTGCAGTGGAGTATATCCGACGGATGCTAGGGCTGGTGGTGACGGGGGACTTCAAGTGGATGGACGGGTTCAGAAGTAAGTTGGATGAGTTTTCCTGTTAAGTCATAGAGGGGATATAATAGAATGGCCTCCCCTGGTTTTGTGGATAATATTAGTTTCTTATATCTTATACTTGGACTCACTGTATGGTGTTAGTTTGGCTTAACGTTATATATCTCCGACCCTGCGTGGTCATATGGTAGGAGAATTATGGATAGTTAGTTTGAGCTTTCATCTGGTAGGAGCTCTCATAGGGTAGGAACTGTCATATGGTCTAAAACTTTTGCCAGCCATGGAAGCGCTGATGACTGTAATATTTGTTTTGATAAATATAATAGAATCCCTTATTACATAGCAAAAAAAGAAATATTATATATAATTATAATTTATTATATTTATAATTTTATTTAAAAATTATAAAATATAATTTATAATATTATATATATAATTATATATGTAATATAATAATATTATAAATTATAAATTATAATTATATATATATGTTGCCTTACCCGTACTTGGGTAAATTTTTTTGCTGTATCCGTGTACCCAAATCCCGAACCCATACCCATTCCCATACCAGGATTGGCAACTTAGGAAAAACTCCAGCAAGAGTGAAGCTTTGCTTACACACCTTTACAAGCTTGCTACCTTCCTAGGGGCCCAACAAGATACTGCCAATATCAGCAATATCCATACACTTGAAAATGCAGTGGAGTAATTGCATACAAACATACTAGACTGCTGCCCTCAGCCAAACACAGCTGTGCAATCCATTTCTACCTCAAGGAATCCCTCAAACACCCATGACTATGGGTGGTGTTACCACTCAACCCGGCTGCCACTACACCAAAAGCTCGAACTGTTAGTGAATGGTGCCCCGGTGGTGATACCCAGAGACCGCGAGGGTCCGAAGGGGGAGGAATTGAGGGTCGCGCATCTAAGCGGTAACATACCCCCACCAGTCCGTACCTGCCTAGTGATAACCACATAGGCAGGCACGGACTGCTAGGCGCATCTTGTACGCATGAAGGCAATACGCATCGGTGGGAATCGAACTCCTCCCCAGCAGAGTCGCCATTTGTTACCACTCAACCCGGTGCCACTACACCAAAAGCTCGAACTGTTAGTGAATGGTGCCCCGACAGTGATACCCAGAGACCGCGAGGGTCCGAAGCGGGAGGAATTGAGGGTTGCGCACCTAAGCGGTAACAGGTGGATCCTTCCTACTTTACCAAGTGATGGCCTAAAAGATCCAAAGCACGGATGAATGGATGGATGGATCTGATGTCTTACAAGACCCCAATGGGTGTATTCATAAGAAGGATGACCAAAAGAGTCAAATAGAGGATATGAACAATCTTCAATACAAGAAGACAAAAGAACCAATTCAACTTCTTTTGGCAGTCAAATTTTGTCCTTTTGTCTCTATGTACTATAACCCTAGTCAAACATGCCCTGATAACCTTGCTCTGTGATGATGGTTTCTACTATTGTCAAAATTGTCAGATGGTTTTCTTTGCAAGCAAAATTATCACTTTAGACAATTTCTTCCAATGATGTGGCTAGAGGTTGTTTGGATCACCCCAAAAACCCTAGTGCACCTCTTTCCTTTGTTCTAAAATTGACTCAGCAAATCTGCCTTGCCCAGTTCAATCAAATGAGATCAAAAACATGCTTGAAACACTTATTTAGCCTCTTGAACCAAGAAATACAGGTGATCAACGAAATCAACTAAATTCTGAACAATTTATACCCATATTTAAATCTCACATCCCAAATTAGAAGGAAGAGTTAGAATGAAAAGATCAGAATTTACCTTCTATATTTTTAAATGGAACACCTCTTTCATCACTTCTCATTGAGTGACAATGCTTTTGCTCTCTTGGAGCCTGCTGTCCCAATCTGCTGTCGTCAAAAATCAGATTGGTTATGGAGTCCATAACTTCCTTGCATACTTTCTAAACGATCTTGCTGCACTCTATGATGTCCTGCTCTTGCTTTTGCATTGTTTGGGTGCCTTGGCTTATTCCTCTTAACCCTTTTTTCTGCAACAAACATGTTTCTAGGCTAGAGTGGCTATCTCTTTCTTAGAGATGCTTTCTTCATTACATTTTTTGTTGTCCACATGCTCACAACAAGTGATATAACATATATTATATTATTATATGAAATTAAAAAATTGCAGCCTTTCTACAAATTGTACATATCCTTGGTCTTACAACACAAGCACTTCATCAACAACAAATGCAAAATTACATTTATGAAATTACATAGCCGCACTATCTTGGGCCTTACAATTTAATCTTTGCATCAACAAGAAATAAAAATGTACATGTGCTAAAATTCCTTATACAAAGACAATATGGATGGCAAAAGACACACCTATCAAATCAACAATCTTCTTGCATAGTGCTACTATCCATGAGTATCCTCACCTTGTCAACAATGATCAATAGTCATGCTCTGTAAACAGGGAAGATATTCCTTACTTTGCTATGAGTAAAGGGATTTCAATGCAAAGAACCCTGTAAGAAACCTCAACAAGCATGCTTAAGCACTTAACAAGTATTGTCATACACACGATGACTGATGCAAATCAAAGAAATATAGAGGACTTCATATGCATGAAGAAAAATAAATGAAACATACACAAACTGAACACAAAACTGTTTGCCTCAGAGAAAACCCAACTCAAGGTGGAAAACTCTAGCTCTAGAGACCAATTTTGAATTTACCCTCCATTCCACTATCAAAAAGGATTGTTATACAATGGCCAGATGGCATCAATGAGCTCATGTCATCACCTCACCCAAGCTTGCATTCACACTTGTAACTGTCATGAAGATGGAGTACTGCCACTGCATAATGAGAGCCAACCTCGAGAAGATGGAAAACCAAATGCCAAAATGGAAAATAAAATGCTTTGAATTCTACTTGCTGCCCTCATCAGGGTGTGTTTGCCACTTGTCGTAGAGAAGAGTCAGCCACTTCTGATTTGTTCACCATGGCAAATAGTGTGTTCGCCCTCTGTGCAAACTGGCAAACTTGCCAAAGTGGGCCTTTTGGGTTGTTCTGGGGTTTGCAACTTTGAACGAAGACTTTTCAGAGATGCCTTATTCCATCCCTGATCATCCTTAGTCATTATTGTAGTCCTGTTGCATTGGTACAATGAGGAATCCCTCCTCTTAGCTTCTTGATGTGTAATATCCCTAGGGTTTATTCTTAGATTCAACTTAAATAAGATCAAACCCAAGCTGTCATGTTACTGTAAAAACCCTAGCATATGATGGCAGCTACTGCAGATTCTGGGAAGAACTGTTAGATTTTGGCAATATCACTAATCAAATGCACTCAAGATTAAATGAAATCAAGCCACTGTTAAACTCAACAATCAAAAAACTGGTTGTTATTACTCTCACAGAACGTTTATGCTGCAGCATATATTGCAAACCATATACAATGGGTTGATACCTCCCAAAATCAGACTATCTTCATAAATATAAAATTAAATAGGAGACACAGAGGTGTTCAGATCTGTAACATATTCAGCCATTACTCAAGATCTAACAAACAAAAATTAAATATATTCTGAATACAGATTCACACGTCCATTGTTAGTTGATGCTGATGCGCTACTCAGATCCACACGGATTCTAATATTCCTTATGCGCCCTTTCCGTACCCTGAACCAGGTGATGATCAGCATGAAATAAAGATCCTGATTTGGCTATGATTCGACCTTCCACCTCTCGGGCCAGGGATGACATGTTGATCAGATTGTATCCAAATGTGGTGCGCTTACAAATCTGGTGCGCTGGAAGTATAAGTGGCGTCTGGACTGAACTACTTCAAATCACTTCGACCTTTAACTCTTGCCTGTATTTGATTCGGTTCTCCAGATCAGGGCTTCATTTAGTTTATGATTATTGTGCTTGGATAGTAGAGGCGTCGTAATGAAGGCAAGCTTCAGCAGATCCCTCAATCCCAAAGACTTTAAGTGACTTTGGTGGCAGCAAATGCAAGTGGACAGTTCGCTTTCAAAATTGCTCCTCTGATTTATGAACCCGTGGTCATGATACTGTATGCTAGAAATGGTTATCACTCGCTGTTGGGTGCTCTTCGACTCTTCAATGCCCTAATGAGGTCGCGGAGTGGCGTTCTACTGCTCAG
Organism: Cunninghamia lanceolata; assembly: GCA_027924645.1. NCBI lineage: Eukaryota > Viridiplantae > Streptophyta > Pinopsida > Cupressales > Cupressaceae > Cunninghamia > Cunninghamia lanceolata. The sequence continues at coordinate 4,606,288 of BSBN01000449.1, read as the reverse complement.
ACTTGACGAATTTTGCCACCTCTAAGTTCACGATTTTCTTCTAGTGTTATGCTTAGACGTTATTCCAAAGCTATGGCCAGTTATGATGAGACATGTAGCTACGCCTGCCTTACTTCAATCCTGAAATGATGCAAAACGAGTTTCTGAATTATGCGCCAATGCAATTCTTGCAATAGAATTGCCTAAACAGAGATTCAAGGTTTGCGTCCTGACCTCAAATAATGCAAGTACGGGGGTTTCGTCCCAAAATTGCAGTTTGATTGAGTTTGTAAACTCGTGAATATGACCAAATAAGATGCATAACAATTGAGAATGATAATACTTATATACCAATCGCCAAGAGCATAAAAGGATCAAGTTGGCCATGAATGTGAAATTCCCAGTCGGCGCTAGAGTTCAAATGCAAGTCGGCTCCAAGGTTAATATTATTATTATTATTAAAATATTAATAATATTATTATTATTTTAATATTATATTATTATTTATATTTAATTAATATATATAAATATATTAAGGGTGTTAAGAAACACTGCTAATATGGCCAAGGCAGAATCCGCCCCAGAAAGGGACATGACAGTTCGCCCGTCCCATATTTGGTTGCCCACAAGCAAAGATAAAACCAGCTGCACAAATCTGCCACATATGATGTCTTGTCCACATGCCAATGCAAACTTGGGGTCTTTGAAATCTGCTCATCCCCTATGGCACTCTCCTTGGGACGATTCTTCCAATGCATCAGGGACTCCGCAATGCTTATGTGTCTTGGCTCCTCCTTGAGGTGTGGTTGCTTGTCGGGCGGTTTCCTTTCGAAAATCAACTTTCCTTCCTTGTGTGTCCCCTTCATGTTGCTTTCCCCGGTCTATGACTTCCACGCGTGATGGGGATGAAATTCAAGTGCTCTAAACGCATCTTGGTTGTGTTCGATTAAGTCACCAACAATTTGAAATCTGTCATCTTTGTGTTCAACAATTATTCTCTTTGGTAGCCACCTCACGAGAGTGACATTGAGTACATCCAAGACAAACCAAACATTGTCATAATGAAGAATCTTTCCTAAGGGTAATCCCTTGGCTTCCATAATTAATTCTTCAATAGGATGTAGCCATTGTAGGCCCAAAATTTTTCTGGTTCTCCCTAGATCCAAAAAAGCTTCACATACCTTGTGTCCTTTCCATACGATAGTAAGTAGACACGTCTTCATGATGCAAGGAGTAGTAAGGCCATCGTGGAATATCTCATTCTAGATGTAGCTTGGGTCCAAAAACACCACACCATGCTTAGTTATGAATATCAAAATGACCTCTATCTTGCTTACCATCATATAGCATCAAATACTCCAAGGTGACTATCTCTGTTTGGTCTTCGAGTGATGTGAGGTGACAACTTAGTGAATGCGTCCATTGTCCTTTAATATCCCTGTTGGCCTCTCCTAGACCCATCATGTGCAAACCATAAGTCTCCTTCTCCTGACTACAAACTAACTCATCAACAAGCTCATCGATCAACTCTGCCCCATTTTCGGGGCTGTATGGGACCTCCAAGTGCCTCATATTTGACTTTGAAACTTTTTCAGGGGTTTTTAAAGAAACAGAAACTTTAATATCTTACAGCCTACAAGTGATCTTTGGCCAATTCCTTCACCAAAGGTTATATTTTTCAATTCTGAAGCTGAGTAAATTTCTGTTTCCATACGTGTTCAAATGCAAACTTTCTAAAAATAGCAGTTTGCTATTTTTAGCAGGTTGGAAATTCTGAAGGTTCCGCATCATTATTCAAGCAATTGGGTATCCAAAAATACCAAAATTGAAAGAAGCAAAAAACAGAATCAGCATTTTTTTTTGGGTGATGCAAGATTGCCCTACACCACTGGATGCTCTTGCATCAAACACCCAGGGTAATTTGAGAAGTGACCTTGTCACATCTGAGGTGTTCGAGGAAAACCCAAATGGTCAACCTCTGCGTTAGACAACCAGGAAGAATCTTTGACAGGCTTTCCTTTCCACTTAACTAGATATTCTTCATATTGCCTATTTTTGGTACTTCTTCCCACATGGCTATCCAGGATTTCTTCTATCTCCTCCTTTGAAGTATGTGCTGGGATACTCCACCGTCCTTCGGTTGGTCCATCCTCTATGCCACCTTCATGATACTTTGTTAAATCAGCAATGGTGAACACAGGGGAAATGGTGATTCCACTCGGCAACTCTACCTCATATGCATTTCCTGAATCATGCTTCTTCAGGACCCTGCATAGTCCAAATTTCTTCATCTTCAACTTATTATATGTCCCCATTGGGAGCCTTTCCTTAAGTGAATCATGACTTCATCACCAACCTTGAATTCTTCAAGTTTCTGCTTGTGATCTGCCTTAGCCTTATATTGGAAATTCATTTTATTAATGTGCTGTCGTACCTCTTCATGCAAGCTCTTCAGGTGCTTTGCAAAGTCTTCGGCCTTGTCACTACTCTTCTCTCCCCTGTCTATCTTTCTCAGCTTAGAAGCATTTCTCAGACTACTCCCATATATAATTTGGAATGGGGATTTACCAGTACTTCGGTTGATAGAATTGTTATATGCAAATTCGGTCTGTGGTAATATCAAATCCCATCCCTTGGGATTATCTCCTATTGAGCATCTCAACAGGTTGCCCAAACTTCGATTCACTACCTCTGTCTGTCCATCCATCAGTCTGTAGATGATGTGCAGAACTGAACTTCAACTCAGTCTTCAACTTCTTCCATAAGGTCCTCCAGAATACCCAACAAACTTGGTATCTCTATCTGAAACTATACTCCTTGGTAGACCATGTAGTCTAACCACCTCTATGAAAAACAACTCTGCAATGTGAACATCACTGGTTTTTTGACACGGAATGAAATGTGCCATCTTTGAAAATCTGTCAACCACCACAAATATTGAATCATGCCCTCTTTGTGTTCTCGGTAAGCCAAGAACAAAGTCCATGTTGATATCCTCCCATGGCTCCTCTGGTACAAGTAATGGCTAATATAGTCCAGTATTCTGACTCACTCCTTTAGCCATCTGGCATACTCTGCAACTTTGCACAAATTTCTTCACATCTTGGTGCAACTATGGTCAGTAATAATTCTCACTAACAAGAGCAATGGTCTTATCTCGACCAAAGTGTCCTGCCAACCCTCCACTATGCTTCTCCTTAGGTTCTTTCTCATGGAACTCCTTAGAATGCACAATTCGCTTCCTCTGAACAACATACCATCTTGGATTATGTAATCCAACCATCTTGTCCTATCTAGGGTAACAGGCTCCAAACAAGCTTTTCAGCCCTTTGCAAAGTCTGGATCTCCAGAGTACAAACTCTTGAGTTCATTGAACCCAATGACCTCTATCTTCATCTTTGTCAACAAATTTTGCCTTCTGCTTAAGGTGTCTGCAACTCTATTTAACCTTCCACTCCCGTGCTTAAAAACAAAAGTATAACTTTGCAAAAACTCAACCCATTTTAAGTGCCTTTGATTTAACTTTCCTTGAGTATTAAGATATTGCAAACCTTGATGATCAATATATAAAACAAACTCTTTCGGCAACAAATAATGCTTCCATTTCTTCAAAGCCTGAACTATAGCATAGAACTCCTGATCATAAACATAATACTTTTTCTTGGCATCGTTAAGCTTCTCATTGAAATAGGCAATGGGCTTACTTTCTTGACTCAAAACAACTCCTATAGCACTGCCACTAGCATCACAATCTACTTGAAACACCTTATTGAAATCTGGAAGTGCCAAAACAGGTTGCTCTGTGACTTTCTACTTCAATGTATCAAAACTCTTTGTTGCTTCTATAGTCCATTTAAACTCTTTTCTATCCCCTCTCATTGTCTCAGTTAGGGGTGCACAAATTCTACTAAAATTCTTGATAAATTTTCTATAAAAACTTGCCAATCCCTGAAAGATCGTACCTCTGTAACACTCCTTGGGGTAGGCCATTCAATGATAGCTCTCACCTTCTTCGGATCTATTTTAAGACTCTCAATTGAGATAACAAATCCCAGGTACACCAATTCTTTCTTCATGAAACTACATTTCTTCAGATTAATCAGCAACTTCTTTTCCCTCAGCTTCTCATAATCTTTTCGAACATGCATCAGGTGCTCCTCCAAAGTCTTATTGAAAATCAAAATATCATCTAAATAAACAATGACAAATTTACCTAAAAACTCTTTTAGTACCTCATTCATGAGCCGCATGAATGTGCTTGGTGTATTGGTTAGCCCAAATGGCATGACTAACCATTCGTATAGGCCCTCCTTAGTCTTGAAGGTTGTCTTCCATTCATCTCCTTCTCTAATTCGGATTTGGTGATATCTACTCTTCAGATCAATCTTCGTAAAGTACTTGGCTCCACTCAAGCAATCCATAATATCATCTATTCTAGGCAATGGAAATCTGTACTCGATTGTAATTTTGTTGATGGCTCGGGAATCTATACACACTCTCTACTCTCCATCTTTTTTCGGTGCTAGTATTGTAGGTACCGCACATGGACATAGGCTCTCCCTTATCAGTCCTTTCCTTAACAGCTTGTGAACTTGTCTGTTCAACTCTTCATTCTCTGTAGGAGTCATTCTATGGGCTACCTTATTCGGCAAACTGGCTTCTGGTATCAAATCCATTTGGTGACTTATCTTCCTCACCGGTGGTAAACTTTCTGGTACATTATCAGAGATAATGTCTTGAAATTCTTCCAACAGATCTGAGACTTCTGTTGGTACATCTTCACATTTCTTCTGGTTGATCTTAGGAATCAACGCCAAGCAATGACGCTCGTGCTTCATACCATCCAAAAATTTCCTACCATCTACCAAGCAAATTCTGGCAGTACTACATATCTTTTCTTCCAACTCCTTCAAGTGCTTCAACTTATGACGAACTCCATCCTTTGTCAGGGAATAGGTGTTTGCATGGCCGTCATGGACAATGCACCTATCATATTGCCACGACATTCCCAATAGCATATGACATGCATCTATTGGTATGATGTCACACATCACCTCATCATGGTAGACTCCAATCTTGAACTTGACTAAACATTGCTCATTGACCAAATCTCTATGGTCCTACAACCATGCAATCCGATATGGATGTGGGATTTCTTCTTGTCAACTTCAACTTGCTAACTATATCCTTTGAGACAAGATTATCAGTGCTTCCACTGCCAATAATAATATCACAACACTTACCTTCACACTTGCACCTTGTGCGGAATAAACTTTTCCTCTGATCTGGTTCTTTCTCCTCATTTAACAAGGTTCTTCTAAGTCCTGACAACTAGGGTTTCTCTCCTTTCAGCATCTTCAGGATGCTTAGACTGTGCATCTTCATCTACATATGCAACTCGTGCATTACCTTCAAATCTTCTATTTGTCCTTCCTTGATGTTGGGGACACTCGTAGGCTCGATGTCCTTCTCCACATTGGAAACATGTTCCTTTGAAACCTCCTCCTCCAGGTCCTTGCCCAGGTCTTTCTTTTCCTCTTCCTCTTTGCTCACCATTATTTTGGTCACAAGGGTGGTAGGCATTATCTCCTTTCTGATTTCTACTGGTGCCTGCGTCTTCACTTTTCTTTTGATCTTCACTTCGGCCTCCATAGGATCTTCCACCAGTCCTTCCGCCATAACCTCTTCCTCCTTGTTTGCTTTTAAATCATTTATTCAACTTCTCTTCCACCTTTAGGGAAAACTGGTATGCATCTTCTATGGTGGTCATTTTGACTAGGCTCAGCTCCTCTTGAATACTTGGTCTCAACCCATTGATGTAACAAGCTATCTTCTCCTTGTTGGCCTCTGCATAGCCTGTTCTGATAATAATCTTATATAACTCTTCTATATACTCCTTAACAGACTTGTTACCTTCTTTCAATCCTTGTAGCTATTTCAGCAACTCCAATTCATAGTCCATAGGAATGAACAACTTTTTTAGTTTGTCCACCATCTAATCCCATTTGGTAATCTTTCATTTTCCTCTTTTATTTCTCTCTAACTGGACCTCTTTCCACCAAATATTGGTATGACTCTTCAACTTCGTTTTTGCAAACTTGACCTGTTCTGTATCCTCCGCTTCTTCATACTTGAAATATTCTTCCATATCATTTATCCAATCAATAAGCTCTTCCGGGTTTAGATCCCCAGAATAGGTAGAAACTTCAATTCTAGGCCTCTTTCCAATCTTCAAAATGGCCCTCAACAACCTAACTTGCGCGAGATCTCCTGCAACATCTTGTTCTTCCTCAAATAGCTATTCTTCTTTAGCTTCATCTTCGCTTTCTTCTCTTATTCTTGGCTCAAACCCTCGTCGCAGCTCCTCTTGCAATACGTCAATTTGCCTTTGCAGGGCTCTAAAATCCTCTTCTGTCAAAGCATTTCTCCCAACACGGTTTCTTCATGGAGGCATTTTGATTTCTACAGCAAACCCACAACCTCAGGTCTTGGCGCAAACTACCTCACGGTTGGCGATCTGTCTACATACTTGATGGGGGGGGGGGGTTAATTCCAGAACACAACACAGATTGCACAGAGAAAATAGGAATGTTTTTTATTGAACTGAAAGACACATTACATTACAGAAACTGGAATCAAATCAAAGGATGAATCTTCAACAGGCTGCAACACATTACAACTTCCTTCCTATGGATTCTGGAACCTTCTGCCTACTGTAGCTTCAAATTTGCTAGGGTTTCTATTTTTGCTCCTTTTTCTGACTCTCCACTTTTCCCCCTTTCTTTACTACCCCAAAAGATTCTAAAAAATGATCCTAAGTAACCCTTTTTGGCGCCTTCTAGCCAAAATTTTGAAATTTGTAACTCTCTCCAAAAATAGGTCAACTTCCGGGTGCCATAACTTTTGATCCAGGTGTCCGATTGACGAACCATTTGATGTGTTGGAAAGCTTGTGAAGAGATCTGCACCTTTAGAATCTGCACTGCTGATTCCGTCTATTTTCAAGGCCGTACGAGGCCCCTAAGTGCCTCATATTTGACTTTGAAACTTTTTTCAGGGGTTTTTAAAGAAATGAAAATTTTAATATCTTTCAGCCCACAAGTGATCTTTGGCCAATTCCTCCACCAAAGGTTATAGTTTTCAATTCTGAAGCTTTGAGTAGATTTTCGTTTCCATATGTGCTCAAATGCAAACTTTTTAAAAATAGCAATTTGCTATTTTTAGCAGGTTGGAAATTGTGAAGGTTCCGCACCATTATTCAAGCAATTGGGTATCTGAAAATACCAAAATTGAAAGGAACAAAAAACAAAATCAACATTTTTTTGGGTGATGCAAGATTGCCCTTACACCACTGGATGCTCCTGCATCAATAAGTCTCCTTCTTATGACAACAAACTAACCCATCAACAAGCTCATCAATCATGGAGCAAAGGAGTTCGAATGTTTCATGGTCAACCTCCATGTAGTCGGTGTGTATCATCATGGAGTTTTCTTGAAGAACTTGCAATTCCTCCTCATGGGGGTCAATTTTAGACAAATCATTCATCACAACAACATAACTAATATCTTGCACATCATCAACACATGATCCAATCGTTTCCATACATTGCAAATCATGATTACATGGTTCAATTACTTCCATACTTGAAAATTGGGTGGATGTTTCTTGTACATCATTTGCACTTACTAACACATCTTCAACATACAATAACAGCTCTTCTTCTTCCTTGGGTTTAGCAACTTCTTGTGATTCTGATTCTGATTTCTCTTCTACTGTCATTAATGATTCTCTTGGATCTTGCTCCTTGATCTCCTCTTTATCCATTTTTCTAATGTATTCGTATAGACCTCTTTTGTCGGGATACTGGTACCTGAGTACCTCCAAGTACTCATTAAAGGGAACACAAGCTTTTGCATTATCTGACAACCTTTAATACTGGTCAACAATTTTGGGGGCCTCAAGTTTGTACAATAACTCTTGAATAAGATCCATGTCCTCTTCCTTTTGTAGACCTTCAAGTCTTTTGACTGAAATGCGTTCAAGATGATAGCCTTACCCTGCAGGCTAGCAGGATCAAAGGCTCTTATACCATTGTAATATCCCTAGGGTTTATTTGTAGGTTCAACTTAAATAAGATCAAACCCAAGCTGTCATGTTACTGTAAAAACCCTAGCATATGATGGCAGCTTCTACAGATTCTGGGAAGAACTGTTAGATTATGGCAATATCACTAATCAAATGCACTCAAGATTAAATGAAATCAAGCCACTGTTAAACTCAACAATCAAGAAATTGGTTGTTATTACTCTCAAAGAACGTTTATGTTGCAACATATATTGCAAACCATATACAAATTGGTTGATACCTCCCAAAATCGGACTATCTTCATAAATATAAAATTAAATAAGAGACGCAGAGGTGTTTAGATCTGTAACATATTCGGCCATTACTCAAGATCTAACAAACAAAAATTCAATATATTCTGAATACAGACTCACACGTCCATTGTTAGTTGATGCGCTACCTAGATCCACGTGGATTCTAATATTCCTTCTGCGCCCTTTCCATACCCTAAACCAGGTGATGATCATCATGAAATAAAGATACTGATTTGGCTATGATTCGACCTTCCACCTCTCGAGCCAGGGATGATGTGTCGATCAAATTTGTGTCCAAATGTGGTGCGCTTACAAATCTGGTGCGTTGGGAGTATAAGTGGCATTTGGACTGAACTACTCCAAATCACTTCGACCTTTAACTGCTGCCTGTATTTGATTCAGTTCTCCAGATCAAGGCTCCATTTAGTTTTATGATTATTGTGCTTGGATAGTAGAGGCGCCCTTATGAAGGCAAGCTTCAGCAAATCCCTCAATCCCAAAGACTTTAAGTGACTTTGGTGGCAGCAAATGCAGGTGGATAGTTCACTTTCAAAATTGCTCCTCTGATTTATGAATTCGGGGGTCATGATACTGTGCGCTAGAAATGGTTATCATTCGCTGTTGGGTGCTCTTCGACACTCAATGCCCTAATGAGGTCGCGGTGTGGCGTTCTATTGCCTAGACCTGACAAATTTTGCCACCTCTAAGTTTGCGACTTTCTTCTAGTGTTATGCTTCCACGCTCTTCCAAAGCTATGGCCGATTATTGTAATGTCCCCATTTTTCAGGAGCATCAGAGTTTGGAGGATTAGCCTATCTTTTGACCCTCGTAGGCTAATGGAGTTGTTCAGAGGGTCCGTTTGGGCAGTTATTTGGTTGCCTTCTTCAGAGTAGAGTTTGGTTTAGGTTGGGCCTTCGTTTGGCGTTCCAAGACTCAGTCTCACACACTTACTATTTATAGTAAGTCACCTTGTCAGCAGAGTCCAGTATTTCTATATTTGGTAAGGCGCCTGGACAGGTCTTGGATGCAGGGTCGATTTCCATGTTCAGTTGGTTTAGCGAAATAATGGTTATTAAAGGAGTTATTATCATTAAGGTCTCTTTAATGATAATAAAATAATATAAAGGTTTATTATAAAGTTTATAATGTCACTTTATAATCAATGGGGCCATGACCCTCAATTAAGTGACTTAAAGTGCATTAATTATATTTTAAGAGGAAAGCCTATATATTAATGCATTTAATAAAGTCAATGGGGGAACATTAAATATCATTTTAAATGGTTTAAAAGCATCATGGGGAAATTGACCTAATTGGAGAAGAATATAAAAGGCACCAAAGCAAAGGAAAAGGGTATCATTGGATCATTTTAAATATTGGATTTTGTGTTTCTGGAGAGCTTGGCTCTTGAGGATGGAAACCTAGGGTTTTCAGAATTCTTGGTTTTGGAGAATGAAGATTCTTCATTGTTCCTGCTACCTGAGGGTGTGAAAGATCACTTGAAGGCTGCGTAATTGGTAGCTTCATGTCAGAGGCTGCATTTGTGCTTCATTGGATTTACAGGAGAGATTCAGAATAAGGGTTTCGTCATCAGAAGTTTGTTATCCAAGTATGAATACTTTCAATGTAATTTCATGACAATAATAATTCTGATATAATATTATCTTTGTGCTTCAGCTTTTCCTTGTTCTGTAAATTTTATGCATTATCTGGTAAATATTTCAAAAAAAATTCAAAACATCAAACCAGCAATTGGAAACTTAGCTCAGGGAGAACTAGGGTTCTTACAATTATGATGAGACCTGTAGTTGTGCCTGCCTTACTTCAATCCTGAAATGCTACAAAACGAGTTTCAGAATTATGCACCAATGCAATTCTTGCAATAGAATTGCCTAAACAGAGATTTAGGGTTTGCGTCCTCACCTCAAATAATGCAAGTATGGGCTTTTCGTCCCAAAATTGCAGTTTAATTGAGTTTGTAAACTTGTGAATATGAACAAATCCGATGCATTGTTGATGTGAAGAAGGTTATCACCTTAATCAGTTTACCCTTGTGTGGATAATTCATATTATTTAACTATTTATTAGTTAAATAATATTCACACATCACACATAATTCACACGTGTTAAGTTGACTTAGTGAGTCTACTAGATGTTTCTAGTTGTGTTTAGTTGTTGATAGTTATCTTATCCTATAGTTGTCACATTTCAGAGCATAATGACATTTGTCACATGACTACAACATCTTGCATTTCATCCTTGTCTTTATAAGCAAGGCATATCATGTACATTGTAATAACAATCTTGTAATCTCTTTTGCATTCATTGATAGAATAGCATTATTCCGGCGAATCTTGGCTGACGCCAGGGGGGCCTTTTTTGCCCCTCAAAGCCCTAAACAGGGGTTTTTTTTTCTTTTTTTCATAACTTCTGCGCACGGAGGCAAAATCAAGCAAACGAGATATCGTTGGAAAGCTGACAGAGAGCACTTTACAGTGGTGCAGATCGTTTTCTAAAATTCTGCTGAAGGTGACAGATATCGCAGTTTGAAGACAGATCTTCGTTTTTAACTTCCGAGCTCAGAACTTTCTGCCACTATCTCCGATTTTTGCGATTCTTGCGGCATCGGAAAGGTATTCAGGAGCTCTTCAAATCCATCCATGCAATTTTCTCAGATTTAGCTCTAGGTTCATTTTATTCAATTTGTCGATTTTTTGGCTTTTGAGTGATAACTTGGGCATTTTGACATTTGAGGGAGTGAAATTTGTTTTGGAGGGATTTGTTTACTCTAATAAATCAGTGTGAGTGATTGTAATCTCCCTTGAATCTCAATTTTAAGAGATTTTGATTGTTTTCCCCATTTTGGTCCCTTGAGGACAATTGTAAATCGCACTAAGTATAAAGTACCAGAATCATTCTTTTTTGGGGGGGTGATTTCTTTGATTGAGTAACAGGGGGGTTGTACTTGTGTTATGTTCTTTTTTGTACTCTTGCATCATGGATCCAAACAAATTTCCTCTACTCACACCATATAACTATCATGAGTGGAAAATTAAAATGGAGATTCATTTAAGAAGTTTGAAAATTCATAGAGTAAGAATGGGTACAGAAATTGAACCAACAGCAGCTGTAGAAAAGAGGAAGTGGTACAATAGATGTGATCAAGCCTATGGAACACTATGCTTGTCTATCTCTCCTGATCTTCTTTTTCATATTGAATCTTGTACTACACCTAATTAAGTGTGGACTACCTTAGAAAATCTTTTTGGTAAGCAAGATACTATGAGAGGTTTCAAATTGGAGAATGAACTAATTGGTTTGAATCCAACCGAATTTGCAAGCATCCAAGACTTCTTCACAAAATTAAAATCACTTAGATTGCAGCTCAAACAATGTGGAATTGAGAAAGAGGACACTCAATTGATTCTTTCAATCCTTGCCAAGCTTGGTCCTGACTATTCAGTTTTTGTTTCTACCTTTTATGCTACTATGGATGCACTTGGGAAAGCTTTCACAATGCCTTCACTTGATGAGTTTGCTGCATCACTCACAAGAGAGCAAGCTAAGTTAGTACACATGGGCACATTGAAGTCTCCTAAACCTCAAGCTCTTCTTGCTAATCAAGGTATAGAGGATCAAAAGGCTTCAACTAGCAAAGGCAAGAAACATAAAACTAAGGATTTCAAGAACAATGAGCAAGCAAAAGAGTCAATGAAATCACCTAAGTCCTCATCCTCTCCCAAGGAGGAATCAACTAAGGAGGAGAGACCAAAGTGTGCATATTGCAAGAAACTAGGACATGTTGAGTATAAGTGTTATGAGAAGAAAATTGATGAGTTGACTCACATTATTCAAAAGCATAATATCCAAATGCCATCATCATCACCTAGTACACCCTCGTCTTCGACACCATCATCATCTACACAGATAGGGACAACAGGCATTGCCAATGGGACAAACAAGGGAAAAGGGCAGGTACTCTTTGCTTCTACAAGTCTTCAGTCAGAGAGATGGCTACTTGATTCAGGAATTTCTCATCATATGGCATCTTCACAAGGGATGTTCTCTTCATTTGAGCCATGTACTTCGCCACCTATTTTGATGGGTAACAATACATATATGCATGCAACTGGCAAAGGAACTATTGATGTTGGTGAGAATACATTCAACAATGTGTTGTGTGTACTTTCCTTGACAACCAATCTCCTTTCCATCTACCAGATTACTCATTGTGGTGCAGGGAAAACAATTGAGTTCACTTCTGATTCTGTAATCATACGAGACTTGGAGAGCAGAGATATCATTGGTGTTGGGATGGCTGATCAGGCATCTCACCTATATACTTTCTCCCATTTTGCTTCTTCTGATGATGTAGATCCATTGATTGATATTCACACTCATACATCAAGTGTGAATTAGGTTTCTGAGGAGAGTTTGGTCACTTGAACCTTGGTGTTCTTTCATCCACTTTGATTGATGAGACTAGTGCTGAGCTTCCATCACCTCATCCTCTTGCTTCTACAAAGATCGACCTCGACATAGTTTCATCTACTTCAGTAGAGCAGGATCATTCCAGTCTTTCAGACACAGCTTTGTGGGATACTTTCTTGGCAGGTATATCAGACTTGTTTTGTGAGTCTCATATAGCAGATTTGGACGACACACTTGAGGGGATATCTCTCCTCTTTGATGACAGTTATATCACAACTGTTATCCCATCTACTTCGTCTTTGGAGGTTGTTCTTCATGAGTCTACCCAGGGTTTTGGATTGGTCACACCTCATTGCATTGTGCCATTATTTGATTTTGACATGTGGACACTTGAGCAGTTTTCAGAGGCATACATCATGAGGCTTTTTCCCTCATATCTCTTCTTGGAGATGGAGTTTCTTCTACATCAACCTTTGGATTGGTTTCTTCCTAAGGGGAGGAATGTTGTTTGCAGGTACAAGACACTTTCCAGCGTTCTTTAGACATTCACTATCGGCACAGGAGCTACTTCATTATAGGGGGGGACCTATAGTCTCACACTTGCTCTCCTATAGGGGGGTAATTGATTGTACATATGTGATAGAAGTTGTCCTTGGGGGGTCATGTTGAGTCGTCCTACTATCACTTCTTCCATCACATCTTTCACTTTCATTGTTTCATGCATTTTCACTTTTGGAGAGGAGTTTTGTCCCATGAGGTTTTCTCCTTTTCTCCACTTGGGATTTGTTGTACATGGGTACCTAACATGGCCTAGTAGCCGGGACCCATCATCATCATCCATCATTGCATCTTGCTTTAGTTAGCTACTCCCTAAGTTGCACTTAAGGGGGGGTGTTGGTGTGAACAGGGTTATCACCTAACTGGTTTACCCTTGTGTGGATAATTCATATTATTTAACTATTTATTAGTTAAATGATATTCACACATCACACATTTCACACATGTTAAGTTGACTTAATGAGTCTACCAGATGTGTCTAGTTGTTGATAGTTGTTAATAGTTGTCATCTTATCCTATAGTTGTCACATGTCATAGGATAATAACACTTGTCACATGACTACAACATTTTGCATTTCATCCTTGTTTTTATAAGCAAGGCATATCATGTACATTGTAATAACAATCTTGTAATCTCTTTTGCATTCATTGATAGAATAGCATTATTCTCTCATTTGATCTCTCTTGCGCTTTTATGAAGTCCTAGATCCTGGGTGGCTCCAATCATAGCCAACTCTAACATGCACAACAATTGAGAATGATAATACTTATATACCAATCGCCAAGAGTAGAAAAGGATCAAGTCGGCCATGAAATGTGAAATTCCCAGTCGGCGCTAGAGTTTAAATGCAAGTCGGTTCCAAGGTTAATATTATTATTATAAATTATTATTATTTTAATATTATATTATTATTTATATTTAATTAATATATAAGTATATTAAGGGTGTTAAGAAACACCGCTAATATGGCCAAAGTAGAATCCGCCCCAGAAAGGGACATGACATGATGACACTCCAATGGGATTGGAACATAATCCCAATGGTCCAATGTACTTTTGGAGCTGACTTATCAGATCGTACCTCCCCAACCAAGAAGCTTTTGGTCCCCAAAAGCTCAACAAAACTAAGAATGAGGAACTCTTGTCTGCATTACTCTATTAGGGCTATTACATCACTTACCTCTAATGGCACAACATCAACCGATATTTCATCTTTGTACTTTGGATGTAGACGAAATGCCAATTTGCTTCGTTACCTTCATATCAACTCCCTGTTGCAACCACCCCAAGGAGTATGGCTGTGGGTGATTCACAACCTCTAATCTCAACTCTCTAACTAGCTTAGAAGAAACAAGATTAGATTGAGAACATGAGTCAAACAAAGCATTGAACTTCTTACCTTTCACTTTTATCCTTGCATGAAACAATTGAGTGAGCTCTTCCACTCCATGAAGATATCGCCAATTTCTGAAACTCCTTTCTTGAGTGTGGCACAAGATAGATGACCATCTTCATGAGAGGAGTCTCCATTGATTTCTATGCCCTTTTCCGTGTAAACGACACTTTTATCTTTACCCTTATTCTCATTAGGAGGAATGAACTCAGGGTGTAGCTTCTAAGACCTCTCATTTGAGTGACCATCTTTGTTACAATCAGAGCAATGGAACTTGCCCTTACCTTTACTCTTTGCGCTAACAGTGGAAGTAGCATTCTTCTTGCTATTTTTCTTTTCCATCGTCCTCTTTCTTGGTAACACTAAACTGCTGTTCATCACCTTGCTTGTTCTTATCAAAAGAGCTCCCCTTATTGTCTAGCTCAAGGTAGTGTGCATTATCACATGCCTCGTCTATATTTTGGGGCTTGGCCACGAGACCATGCCTCTTCAAGTGACCAAACAGTGCTCCAACATATTTCATGAGTACTTCTTTATCCATGATATCTTGTCCATTTGCGCTGCTCTCTTTCTAAACTTGCCTGTATAGTCTTACATGCTTTGACCTTGCCTTTGTCTCAAGTCATGCGATTGCATCACTCACTCCACTTCATGGCATACATGGTAAAATTGTTTACGGAGCAGCCTCTTAAAGTCTTCCCACTTCAAAACCGTGTAATGCCCCCAACTGTAATCCGCCTTTCTAAAAAAATAAATAAATTTAAAAACTTATTGATGAGGCCGACCCCCTTGAGAAGTCGCCTCTCTTGGTGCAGCCGCCCCTCTTGGGGAATTTAAATTAAAAAAAAAATATAAAACTCATAAGAGGCCGACCTCTTTGGGAGAAATGCATCCCTTTGGACAAGTCGTCCTCATTGGAAGGATTGCCTCTCTTCATAGAGGCATGATGTGGTATAAATAAAGATGGAGATGGAAGCAACAAAAAAAAGCATCCGACAATAGAAATATATCAGGCAGAAAAAAGAAAATAATATATATAATGAAGATCTACAGCAGGAAACAAAAATATATACAACAGAGAATAATTTGTTGCATCAATTTGAGAATAAACTTGTCAATCCATCAAGAGGTAGTCAATCAGCAATCATCTAGCAAATTCCCTAAGCAATCAATTTTGAATTTAAGGAAGAGTTTTACAAATGGGAAGGATGGCCCCCCATTTTATGCTCTTATCAACTTGGACAGGAGTTGGAAGGATGGTCCACCTTCCATGCTCTTGGGCTTGATCAAGGAAGACGAAAAGCCTCCAAGGTGGATTGAGAGTTGGAAGGATGGCCCACCTTCCATGCTCTCAACGAGTCAAGGACGACTGGCCTTGATATTGCTATTTGCAAGTATTTTCAAGAAATTCACGATGTGATTGGCTGTGAGAATTGTGCTATGATGTATTGATATGAATATTATCATAATTTCTTGATCTTTAATATTCCTAATATCATTTTTTTAGTGATTATTATTGTTTGTAGGCAAGGAAATTAGGAATATCCCCAAAAGGGACATAACAATTGGTATCAGAGCAATGATCCTGCTAGCCTAAGGATCAAAAAGGTTGTTTATGCAATTAAGCCAAAGAGCTCAACGGGCTTTGAATAGAGAAAGGAGAAAACTAGAGGCAAGTAGCAACCCAATTAAAGGTAATAAAATGGGTGATCATGAGGTAAATCAGGGAAATGAATTGAGGGCTTTTATGGAGTGATAAGAGAAGACAACACAATTGCTTCTCCAAAAACTTCAAAACACAAACAATATAATCAATGCTCTTAGGCCTAACCAAACCAATGGAAGAGATGTAAATTCCAACCATTCCGAGAATAACAATGAAACTCCATTAAGATCATCACCTAGATTAACAAGCCCTACATTCTTACCTAGAGAAGAGCAGCCAAGAGAAGAAGAAGAACCCAACATGGCAGCAAATGACATTGATGAATGTGTAGAAGCATATTCAAGAATTGACCTTGACTTGACAAAACATATTCCATTTAGAGAATATTGTGATGCAAGAACAAGAAATACCTCAAGAAAAGAAAGAAAACAGCCCAACAAAGATTTACGACAAAGAGTAAGTAAGATGACTCTCCCCAATTTTGATGGTTTGGGGAAGGTCACTGCACGAGCATGGATTCAAAAATTAGATACATATTTTACCCTTAGCCCCATGACAGAAGATGACGCTATTAATTTTACCATTCTACACTTAGAGGGGATTGTACATGATTGGTGGCACCATGGAATTGCCACCCAAGGGCATCAACACGTGAAGACGTATGACGAATTTACACAGAGACTTATAGATCGATTTGATCAAAGGCATCCCAAGAGACATTTCAAAGAGTTCACACAATTAAAACAAGGTTTAGTGGAGGATTATGTGGTAGAGTTTCATAGAATTTCAGTCATGGTGCCAAGTGTTTTTGAGGAAAGGCTCACATACCTATTTATTGAGGGATTGACGGAGTCACTAAGTGGCTTGGTGGGCGCTCTTGATCCTACATCTCTACAAGATGCCATAAAAAAGGCATTAAGGTTGGAAGTTACAACCACTAAGGATAAGACCCATTCCAAGAATATACCATCGGGGTCGCATAAGCAACCCTCTTACAAGAGAAATTGGCAACAAAATGCATTGCCTCCAAAATCCAACATAACGGAAGAAACCGGGAAGAACTTATAAAGAAAGGGTTGTGTTTTACTTGTAAGGAAAGATGGGAGCTGGGTCATCGATGTTCAAAAAAGGGATAAGTACACAACTTAGAAGCAATGACAGATGAGGAAGAGGAGGAATGAGAAATTGAACTTGAAAAGAAGTGGAAACAAGATGAAGAAGGGTTTGCAAGTAGTGCATTAGAAACACTTTTAGGTGCACCCAAATATCACCCTTTTAGGATTAGTAGTGTGTTACAAGGTCAAAAGATAACTGTATTAGGTGACAGTGGTGCTACACATAACTTTATTGATGAAGGTTTAGTAACAAGGATGAATTTAAAGGCTGAAAACTTTGAAGGGTTCAAGGTAGTTATGGCTGATGGTTTCACTACCCCTTGTACATAAAGAATTCAACAACTCAACCTCACCCTAGCTAGACACCAAATAAGCGAAGATTTCTATGTGGTAAACATGGGCGATACGGATGTAGTTTTAGGCATTCAATGGTTACATTCCTTGGGTAGATATTATCAAGACTTTCAAAAGATGGAATTATGTTTCCAACACAACGGGAAGGAAGTAGTTCTACAAGGTCTATCGGATGGATCTCCTAGGGTTATGTCATCCAAAAGGATGGAGAGAGCAATTAGGCATGGGCAAGTAGAATGGGTAGCGAAATGTTTGATCCTTGATAGATCTTCACCAAGAGGGGGAAGAACTACTCATATTGATATCCAATCTATCTTAGACAAGCATAGGGAGGTTTTTAGCAATATTCTGCCAGGATTACCTCCTAAGAGGGGTTTTGAACACACCATTGAACTAGAAGAGAGAGCAAAACCCATCATCACCACACCTTACCGCCACCCAAAGAAATATAAGGAAGAAATTGAGAAAACCATTAAGCAATTACTGTAAATGGGACATATACAACCTAGCTCTAGCCCTTTTGCTTCTTCCGTAGTATTGGTGAAAAAGAAAGGTGGTAATATGAGGATGTGTGTGGACTACAGGGCATTTAATAAGAAAACTATAAAGAACCAATACCCCATCCCTAGGGTTGATGAGTTAATTGATGGACTCCATGGTGCCATATACTTCTCTAAGATTGATTTACGTTTTGGATACCACCAAATAAGAATGAGGCAAGAGGATGTTCCCAAAACCGCATTTAGGTGTCATTCCAAACATTTTGAATTCCTAGTCTTACCATTTGGACTAACCAATGCCCCGACCACATTCCAATCTTGCATGAACCACATATTCAGTAAGCAATTAAGGAAATTCCTTTTGGTATTCTTCGACGACATCCTAATCTATAGTAAAACTTGGGAAGATCACTTAAGGCATATTGACGAAGTGTTGGGGATACTTGAGCAACAATCACTATTTGCTAAGGCATCTAAATGTGAATTTGGGATGACCGAAATCTTGTACTTGGGGCATAAGATTAATGCCCAAGGAGTTAGTGTGGATGAAGAAAAAATCAAAGCAATAGTAGATTGGTCCCGACCTAAGACATTAACACACTTAAGGGGATATTTAGGACTCTGTAGTTATTATAGAAGGTTTGTCAAAGGTTTTTCAAAGCTAACTGCCCATTTGACGAACTTGACTAAAAAGGGTGCATTCTCATGGGATGATGAAGCACAAAGAGCTTTTGACAAGCTTAAAGAAATAATGAGTTCTTGTTCGGTATTAGCCATTCCAGACTTCTCTCTTCCATTTGAGTTAGAATGTGACGCTTCAGGGGAAGGTATTGGAGCCGTGTTAATACAAAAGAAACATCCAATAGCTTCCAAGAGTCGCAAGCTTAAGGAAACAGAAAGGAGTTATTCTATTTATGATAAAGAAATGCTAGCCATTTTGCATGCACTAGCCAAGTTTAGACAATACCTAGTTTGTGGAAGATTTATTGTTAAGACCGACCATAACAGTTTTAGATTCTTCTTAAACCAAAAGGCCCTGAATCATAGACAGCAGAAATGGGTCAGCAAGTTGCAAGCCTTTGATTTTGATATCAAGAACATGAAGGGGAAGAATAATGTTGTGGCCAATGCTCTATTACAAAGACCACACTATGCTCTGTAACGGACATCTCTACGGATTGGAAAAATTCAATACTTGCTAAATATGCCAAGGATGCTAGTGATATAGTGGAAGGCAAAATACAAGATGACAAATACAAGGTGGTAGAGGAGTTCATTCTCTACAAAGATTGAATATACCTTATCCCAGGATCAAAAATGAAAGAAAAGATAATGAGGACATACCATGATACTCCATTAGCGGGACATCGAGGCTACTACAAAACATACAAGCAAGAGAGGGAAAAGAAATTAAGAAATAAGGTTATTCTTGAATATCTGGTTAAATGGAAGAATTTGCCCATGGAAGATGCCACGTGGGAAGGAGCCGACATCTTTGATCATCCCAATTTAAAATTGCTTGAGGACAAGCAATCTTGGGAAGGGCATGCTGTAATGCCCCTGACTGTAATCCGCATTTATAAAAAAGAAATAAAAAAATTTATTGACGAGGTCGACCCCCTTGAGAAGTCGCCTCTCTTGTTGCAGCCGCCCCGCTTGGGGAATTAAAAATAAAAAAATATAAAACTCATAAGAGGCCGATCTCTTTGGGAGAAACACATCCCTTGGGACAAGTCGTTTCCATTGGAAGGATCACCTCTCTTCATAGAAGACTAGTTTATGGACAAACTTTCAATTTTCACATGTACAAAGTTTGCTTTTGGGTAATAGAAAATAAACTAATTTGTCACATCTATTTTTGTTTCTCAGGTTGAAGCACAAGATTGAATCACTACACCTACTCACAAAGGAGATATTTTATAGCTTAACAGGACCACTAACCTACCACAAGCATATAATTTCTGAGAAGATACTCATAAACCAGAAATTATATATATTCACAATTGGATTGAAATTTTTCATTTATTACTTGACACTAAACAAGATTTCACAGATTAAATAATCAAATATAGACATCTAAAGCTATCAATAACTACAATACAAAGATTGCAATTATTATGAACTTGTATTTAACATGTAAAAAGCATTCACATAAGTCAACTCAAACACATATAACAATTTTATCACTCACGGAATTCTGAACAATAATTTCATCAGCAAGCATAGCAGAAGATTACTATTCTTCCCTAATCAAGTGTCCGTAGCACTTATTTATAAGTGTTTGGATGACATGCATGCTCATGCAATCAATTAGTTTTGATATTTTTAATGGCTATGCAATTTATTAGAGATAAATATAAAATAAATTAACTAAAACTTTTGTCCCAAAGTAAATTGCTTAAGAGTTAAGCAATCTCTAAATACAGAAATACTGGAAATAAATTATCCCAACATTAGGAATCTATAAAAATAGATTTCCCCCCACGATAGGCACGACAGATCTTAGATATAACTAAAAATTGCTAATTGCAAACACCGGCTGACTTCTTGGATGATTCAAACTCTGAAATGAATGTTTTCTCTTTTGAGAATCTTGAAACACCAAAATTGCCTTCTTTACTTCTGATTCCTTCAACACCACGAAAGAACTCATCCAGATAACTTGAATGCTCAACCCATTTTCACTTTCCACAATTTGTTTTCCAATAGGAAACTGTCCTTTTTCACACATACCCTGAAGCTGTCTGAAGCAAACTGAAAAAGGTTCAGGTCTCCTTGCCTTGGTTGTGCACTTAGATCAGTTTGTACTCTGCAGAAGTTAGAAGCCTCTACTTCCTGTTTCTACTTTACTTTGGATAGAGTTGTTTTTTTGCTATGACATATCCCTAGGAACTCTTCTTTAGTGATGACATGTACCTGAGCTGAATCCAGAGGCTTGAGGCAGGACCCTGGGTGAACTTAGGGAGAATCTGCTTGGGACCCAAAAATAAAATACTAATGAGAAAAGCGAAAAAAAAAAAAAACCCTAACCAACAACTTTCATTAGTCTGAATTGAGGATGGGGGCACATGGCTGCTAGACAATGTCATTTGCATGGTGCAGCTGGTGGGAGTGTTATTGGTGTTGCTCGTCATTCCAATAAACTAGCTGATGACATTGATGCTCTCGATGAAGAGTAATATGATGATTTCTATTGATTTTACTTGTACAAATGCACTAATATAAACCATTTTGATTTATCTTTAATGTTTGACAATTGACATTGAATTATCAATTATCAGCTGTGTTTCGTATGTTTTGTGCAAAGAGTGTGTGTGTGTGTGTGTGTGTGTGTATTGTACGAACGAATCCAACCGTACCAAACCTGAAGAAAAAATTGGTGAACCTTTAACCCAAACTGACAAGATAGAGGACACTGAATGCCTTTATTTTGCTTAGGCAAACTCTTTTGTAGTTAGTGACACCTTGCCTAATGTTTCCATGGATGACTGCACTATTTGATGATTCTAATGATCTTGCTGATGAAAACGCAGAGCATGAGGACTCTCCCGCAACATCATCAAAGATGTCAGCTGGTAATGAAATTGGTGATTCATTTATCGACACTTCTTTGCAGGATCTTTCCCTCATCAGAGAGCCACCTTTTTTGAAATTTTACTTGTGCAACATTGGTCATTTGTTTGTAGAATCTCACCTGATGATTCTCCTCATTCTTTGGAAGACATTCTTTTGATTGATGAGAGTTCTTGCATGGGTGTTTGTGGAACTCTTTCATCAAGGGTACCTATTGTAGACCCTCCTATGTGGTGGACATTCCTTTTTTGGATAATCCATCTCCATTTACTTGTTCCTCTTTGATGGTGATTTTTCCATAAATTGTGTTCAAGATGTCTTCGCCATCACAGTTAGAGAAACTTGAACAATTCCAGACACTTTCATGTTTGTTCCTGCATATCCTTTTTCAAAATGGGAAGACTTTCGACTTGCAGCTTCAGTTATGTCTCTTCCTAGGGGAAGGAATGCTTGATGCAAGTGGACCTTCTTCACCATCCAATATTGTTTGTCTCATAGTAGCAAAAATCTTTTGGGGAAAAAATCAGCAAACTAGAAGTATAATTTTTTTTCGAAAAATAGGGATTTAATCAAGAAAAAATCGGATTTAAAAAAAAACACAAAAAATAGAACAAAACTTATTTTTTAAAATTTAAAGGCATTTTAATAGCATAGCAATATAGAGAGCAAATAAAAATGAGAGTTTAGTCCATGAATTTTGGAATATAGACAAGTTAATGATCTCATATGATGAACAAACGTGTGCAAAAATAAGAAAAATCCCAAAACTTTGTTAAACTAGTGTTAGTTACATCCTAATGGTCATCTCTTATCTTGTCCTTATCCCTTCTGCTTTTTTCCCTTATGGCTATTTTTAGCCTTTGTACTTTCTATATATACAGCTTTGCTGTATCTTGTTAATTTTTCACTTCTGATCAATATACCTTAAGTTCTTGTAACATGGTATCAGAGCCCGAGTGAGCTCTTTGGGTTGTCAGGGATTTTTTGATGAAAGAATAATTTTCATTTAGCAACGATTTGAGGGTTTTTCAGTCTAAAAGTCGCGTTTGTGATTTATACAAAAATCGCGATGGTTCCAGTCTGAAGGTCGAAATTCATGATTTTTTTGAGATGCTTTTTTTTCTATGTTCGCGACTCTATCTAAGGTCGTTTTTCCTTTTCACAGGGAGGCCATTCACAGCTTTGTTTCTTCATGGATAAACGTTTTTAAAATCTCTGTTTGAGGTCGTCATTTTGGAAATCGCGTCTGGAAATTGCGACTTTCCCTGGTATTACAAAGACGTGATTTTGGAAAAATCTGTTTTTGTTATAGTCTCGCGAGTTTCTTCTTCTGAGGTTGCGACGGCTAGGGTACAAGTGTGCAAAGGAGGTCACAATTTTTGTTTTGTTCTGGATTGCATCGCGATTTCCGTTTTTTTAGCGGATGGTTTGCCTTGAAAACCCAACTCACAATTTTTGACGGATTTCGGCGGGATTTTGGTCGCGATTCCGTTTTTGGCTGCTCGCGATTTCTTTTGTGATCATCATTTCTGGATCCGATTTCTCTTTTCTGTCGGTGGGTATTCTTCAGCAGACTCCTGATTTCGGTGGGTCTTCGACAGGCGTCCTCTTTGATGAACATGGGTATTCTATTTATTTTGAACTTTCTATACAAAGTGTTTGATCTCAGCAGCTATTTTTTTCTTTTTATCTCAACAATTGTGTTCGGGCTTATACGTCAACCTTTCTGCCTCGACATTTGTGTTCTCTGGTGCTTATGCCCCTTCAAGCATCTCGTTTTTCGTGCCTGGAAAAATGTGAAAATGGGGTCTCTTAAGTAGAACGATTCTGCGGTCTCTGCC